>JAPPVO010000059.1:23761981-24212757 GCA_030407325.1 Camellia japonica | reverse complement strand
GAAGCTGTGGCCTAAAATTAAATATTTGGTTTAATTTTTTTTTAAGATAAATTATACCAAAGGTTTTTATAATTTAGAATTTATGTCAATTTAATTTTTAATTTTTTCAATTATAATAAATTTGATCTTAAATTTTAAATCTTATTTCAAATAAAAATAATTAAATATATCATTACTCAATTTTAAGGACAAAATCATCAATTTAATAAAATATAAATTAATTTGATAAAAATAAATATCAAAAAAATATTTTTAAATTTTTAAAAATTATTTCTATCCACCAAAGATAAAATTATATAAAATTGATACATATTTTATATGACGTGGCAGAATATGATAGCCCATCCGTAAATATCAAATTCACGGGACCGCCGTTTGAAACTTAATCTCGTATATAAAACTATTATAAGCAGTTGGCTCCTCCACTCCCCTCAATCTCCCTCTCGAATAAATCAATTTCCACCATCAAAAATCACAAAATCTTCCCCCCGCCGAAAACATCATGATGCATATTCCAACCTCTTTTTGCTTTCTCTTCCCCCCAAATTATATTTAAATCATAGATTTCATTATTGTAATAAATAAATAAACAAATAAAGTAATAGATTGAAGGAAAATTTAGGTGAAAGTTCTCTCTCATGTTGTTTTGGACATTTAACTAAATTACTTGAAATGTTTTTGCAAAATGATTTGAATGAATTTAAAATAGCCTATAATAAGATGGGTTGGTTGAATTGATTTTTGTCCTCTTCGGTTTATCTTCTTTCTTGATAAGCACATATTTCAACTTAAATATTGTTCATAATTGTGGATTAAATTTAAATTAGACTTAAATATCCATTGGAAATATAATAAAACCAATTTAGTGCTGTGACAACATAAATAAAGTAAATTTATTGAGTGGTCTAGATTTGAATGAATTTAAATAATAATTTGAAAAGAAAAAAAATGAATTTAAATCAAATATAATAATAACGTAAAAGAATAAATATTAAAGGCTAACCTCATGTCCCATGTGCGACTGCAATATTTAAACAAAATATGATTCATCACATCATATTTTTTGTATGATGGTGGAAAGTTATTTGGCCCCTATAGGGGCTTTATAGGGTTATGCTATAAATTAATCATCAATTGTCACTTTTATATATATATATTTTTTAACATCAATATAAAATTATGATATACATCAATTAAAATCAATATCCAACAACACAGTATTCGTTTGACATCGACTTTTTAAGTTAGTTTTTTTTATATTGAGTTTTTTTTAGTCTCATTTAGTTGGACTTTTTTAATTTTTTTTTAGAGAGCTTGAAGCCATGAAATGGAGTGTCTACAGTTGCCCCTCTTTGATAGAGCTTGAAGTCATGAAATGACGTGAGTGAATGTCAAAACCCGAAGATGACCCATTTTGACAAGGCTATAAGACTTGGACAAATAAACAAACGCGAGAGGAGTATGGTGCCGTTTGGTAACACTTTTGGTAACACTGTGTGTTTGGTAACGTTTACGTTTTCAGTTTATATTTACAAAAATTTTATAAATTGGTTTTTGTTTATTTTTAGAAAAACATAAACTACAAACGCGTTTGGTAATTGACAAAATGTTTAAAAAATTTTAAAAATATAAAAAAGAGTAAGAAATGGCAAGTGATGGCAAGTGGCAGCGAAAGACGGTGGTGGAAAGTGGTGACGATGGGTGGTGGGTAGGTGGTGGTGGCGGGTGGGTGGTGGTGGTGGGTGGTTAACGGTGGTGGGTGGTAGCGAGTGGGTGGTGGCGGGTGGTGAGTGGTGGTGGCAGGTGGGTGGCGGATGGTGGGTGGGTGGGTGGCGGAGGGTAGGTGACGGGTGGTGGTGGTGGGTGGGGGTGGGTGGGTGGGTGGTTGCGGTGGTGTGGCGCGGGGTGGGTGGGGTGGGGTGGTGGTGGCGGGGGATGGGTGGTGGCAGGTGGGTGGCGGATGGCGGGTGGTGATGGGTGGTGGGGGTGGGTGGTGGTAGCGAGTGGGTGTGGTGGTGGTGGGTGGTGGTGGTAGGTGGGGTGGCGGATGGCGGATGGCGGGTGATAGTGGGTGGTGGCGGGTGGGGTGGTGGTGTGTGGTGATGGTGATGTGGTGGGTGATGGTGGCGGGTGGTGGGGTGGGTAGCGAGTGGGTGGTGGTGGTAGATGGTTAGCAGATGGATGACAGGTGGCTGGTGGTGGTGGCAGGTGGATGGTCAGTTTTGGTAGCGGGTGGTGGTAGCGAGCGTGGATGGTAGTGGCGGGTGGTGGTGGCGAGTGGGTGGCAGGTGGGTGGTGGCTAGTGGTGGCTGGTGGTGGCGGTGGTGGTGGCAGGTGGGTGGTGAGTGGTGGTGGGTGGTGGTAGTGAGGTGGTGGGTGTGGGTGGTGGTGGTGTGGCGGAAGACGGTGGTGGAAAATTATGACGGGTGGTGGCTAGTGTTGGGTGGTAAAAAAAAAAAAAAAACTCAAAACTCAAAACTCAAAACGGAAACACATTTTTTGAGTTTACATTTTTTGGCCAAATTTATAAACTGAGACCACTGGTAACACTTACGTTTTCAGTTTTCTATTTATATTTACAAAAATTTTAAAAACTCAAATAATACTTACGTTTTCAGTTTTCTATTTATATTTACAAAAATTTTAAAAACTCAAATAAAAACTTGTTTGATAAAATTTTTGATTTATAAATCAGTGGTCTCAGTTTATAAATTTGGCTAAAAAATAAAAACACAAAAAATATGTTTCCGTTTTGAGTTTTCTATTTTTTTTTTTTTACCACCCAACACTAGCCACCACCCGCCACCATTTTCCACCACCGTCTTCCGCTACTACCACCCACCCCCCACCGCCACCTGCCGCCACCACTCACCACCCACCTGCCACGACCACCACCCACCACGACCACCACCCACCACCCACCTGCCACGACCACCCATCACCAACCACCACCACAGCCACACACCACCACCACCCACTCGCTACCACCTACCACCCGCCACCGTCACCCACACCACCACCACCACCCACTCGCTGCCACCTACCACCCACACTGTCACCCACCCACCCACACTACCACCGCCCACCACCTACCCGCCACCATCAACACACCCACACCACTCGCTACCACCCACCACCCGCCACCGTCACCTATCCACCATCACCATCACCACCACCACCCACCAACCACACCCCCACTATCACCCGCCATCCGCCATCCGCCACCCACCTACCACCACCACCACCACCGCGCACCACCACC
Organism: Camellia japonica; assembly: GCA_030407325.1. Taxonomy (NCBI): domain Eukaryota; kingdom Viridiplantae; phylum Streptophyta; class Magnoliopsida; order Ericales; family Theaceae; genus Camellia; species Camellia japonica. The sequence continues at coordinate 24,209,495 of JAPPVO010000059.1, read as the reverse complement.
CACTCACTACCACCACCCACGCCCCCCACCCATTACACCGCATCCGCCACCCACATGCCACACCCACCACTCGCCACCACCACCCACACCACCACCCACTCGCTGCCACCCGCCACCGTCACCCACCCACCCACCCACCACACCACCACCACCACCCACTAGCCACCACCTACCACCATTTTCCACCACCGTTCCGCTACTACCACCCACCCCCACCACCACCTGCCGCCACGACTCACCACCCCTACCACGACCACCACCCACCTGCCACGACCACCCATCACCAACCATCACCACCACCACCACCCACTCGCTACCACCTACCACCCGCCACCGTCACCCACCACCACCACCACCCACTCGCCACCACCTACCACCCACCACTGTCACCCACCACCCACCAACACCATCACCACCACCACCCACCCGCCACCACCCACTATCACCCGCCATCCACCACCCACCTACCACCACCACCCGCCTACCACCACCGCCACTACCGCCACCACCACCACCACCACCCACTCGCTACCACCCGCCACCGTCACCCCACCCGCCCACACCACCACTCAACCACCACCCACCCCCACCACCACCCGTCACCTACCATCCCCACCCACCACCACCCACCATCCGCCACCACCTGCCACCACCACTCACCACCGAACCACCCACTCGCTACCACCACCACCGTTAACCACCACCACCACCACCACCACCCGCCACCCCACCTACCCACCACCCATCGTCACCACTTTCCACCACCGTCTTTTTGTTGCCACTTGCCATCATTTGCCATTTCTTACTCTTTTTTATATTTTTAAAATTTTTTAAACATTTTGCCAATTACCAAACGCGTTTGTAGCTACTGCAGTGCCCTATTGAACTTCTCCCATATACTATGGTTAGTGATAAAATTGTTAAATTATTTTTATAAAAAATCTTAAAAAACATAATTTTTTTGGGGTATTTTTTTTTATCTTTAAAAGATAAAACTACTCTCGCCTCGAACGACGCTCGCCTCGGTTCTCTACCTCTTTGTCTTTCTCTCTCGTCTTCTTCTTATTCATCACTCTTTCTCTTCTTCTTAACCACTCTTCTTCTGCTTCTTCTCCATCACTCTTCCGTCTTCCTCCTCTTCTTCTTCTCTGTGACTCCCTTCTTTCCTCTCTCTTCCTATACATGGCCTCATCTTGTCCTCTCACTCTCTTTCTGGACCTCAATGATCCAAGCTCTCCTGGACTGAGTGTCCCTGCTCCTACTCTTCCTAACCTTCCTGGACCGAGTGCCTGTGCTCCTACTCTCTCTTCTAACCTTCCTGGACCGAGTGTCTCTCCTACTCTTCCTAACCTTCTTGGACCAAGTGCCTCTGCTCCTACTCTTCCTAACCTTCCTGGACCGAGTGTTCTCTGCTCCCATTCGTCTTAACTTTCCCATGATATCAGTTGAGCAAATCATGGCTGCTCAATCTACATTGAGGCCAACCACTTCACACTGAGCTCTTGCATGGAAACAGTGACTGCGGTAACCAAATTATCTCACCGGTTGCAGAATATGACCAGTGAAGTACAACAGTTAAATTCCCAACTTTCTCTGCTCCAGCGCATGTACAAAGATGCGCGGGCAGAGATTTGTGTCCTAAAGGCGGAGAATAAGGAATTGAAACGAAAGACTACTGTCTTGACTCGAATCGCCTTTGACAACCAGCAGCGAGTCAACTCTCCCGGCGGTCCTGTACACACTGAGGCGGAGCCTTCAAGGGTCTCCCAAGGCGACAAAAAAAGGAAGAGCTCGGCGAGAGAGTCGAAACAGTGAAGTCGGCATGTGGCTGTTATAAAAACAAGAACCCTGCTCCTTTTTTTTTTTTTTTTTTTTTTTTTTTTTTTTTTGCCTATGTAATCGGTTTTCTGGGCTTGCTTTTTTTTTTTTTGTTTATCCTTTTTGTTTATTTTTATTTTTATTTTTGTTTTTTTTTAGAGTCTTTGTAATCGGGGATGTCCTCCCTATTTTGTAATAAAAATCAGTTTTGTTTTGCATTTAAAGTCAAATAGTTGAATGAAACATCTCTTCCAATAATAATCAAGAAACAAATTATATATGAATTTAAAAATGATTTAAAAATAAAAAGAAAATATAAATAAAATATAATTTCAAAGTCATATGCATTTTTTAATTAGTGGATCTTTTTATTTGTCAAAGATTGTGTTGGAAAAAGAGCGAGATATCATTTTGTTTATAAGAAAATTAATTTGCGGCAATCTCATGTTTTGGTGTGTTAATTTACACAGAAAAGCTAATTAATTACTTAATTCTGAATACTCTCAACTATTGTCTAGTTTAATATGATTATCTTAATATTTGTAAAATTGTAATTATTCTTATCTATAGACATATGTACAAAATGAAATATGGGAGAGTGAGAAATTTAGTTATTTTGAAATGCGATTTTCTTATATTTTGGGTCAAATGGTAACCACTAATAGAAATAGTTACTTTTGAAAAAAAATAAAAATCAACGAAAAAATAGAGAAAGAACAATTACATTCACAACAATAAAATTTGAATCTAGGCATAATAGCTGTCAAGGAAGTACTCATCCACTAATTGTTAAAATAGTATAAATAATTATAAAATATATTTTATTTGAACAATTTTTGTGTAAGATCACAACTTTAATTTTGTGTCAACACCAATTGATGTGTTCACTATATTATTATAATATATATAGAATTTTTTGAAACAGGCTGATGATATCATGTCTTTTCTTGCTTGGGGTTATAAAAAAAAAGGGGTAGTGATAGGAATAGATGAAAAGAGGCCCACAATTCTCTTTCGGTCTTGCCATCGATAAAAAAAATAAAATATATTCTTACAAATATAGTTAAATAGTCCTAGAGTATACGTAGACATCATAACTTATCATTCCTAGACAAAAATATATTTGCCGCCTAATAAATGGAAATATGCAACGACATCGTTTAATAGGTAGGGAATTTATTGGTGACGAATTACGTTCGTCGCAAAAAATATATATATTTTGTGACAAAAAATGTTTGTCTTCAATGAGCTAAAATAATTCGCGCCAATGCAAATGAAATTGGCGCTTGAATTTTGGAGACGAAATTTTTTTTCGTCTCCTACACGTTTGAGAAAAATTAAAACAAACGACAAAATTAATATTTTGTCATCTTTGGGTTAAATTTTAATACAAAAAAAAAAAAATTTCGTCACCAAATTTTGTCATAATAGCCTAGATTTCTTATATTTTGTTTCCTTGTTTAATTATTATTATTATTATTTTCTTTTTGGGGAGAGGGGTTTACTGTGAGAAAGAATAGTAGCTTTGCACAAAATGTTTTCTTGGATAATAATGTTTGCATGCACAAACGGCTTAAATGTGAGAGAGAATAGAGGAGCTTCAGTGCGAAATAGAAGAGATGGTTTATACAGATTGTTTTCTCAAGTCACAGCTTCAATACTTGTGAGAGGGGAGACTCAAGTGCGAGAGAAAAATGAGGGTTTGTAGAGGGTGTCTTTTGGGTCACGATTTTAGTATTTGTGTGTGTGTGAAAGTAAGTGATTAAGGTGAGAGTGCCTCTTAGTTTCTGATGACATTTTAATAAAGAGAAATAATTAGTGATAAAATATTTTCGTCTCAAACTCATATGTGCGTTGCCTAATCAACAAAAATACAAAAACAACGTTGTGTGGGGATGGAGAATTTATTGGTGATGAAATGTTTTCGTCTCCTTCAACTTAACCTTATGAGACGAAAATATATTCGTCGCGCAATCAATCAAAATGCAACACGACACATGGAGAATTTATTAGTGACGAAATATTTTCATCTCCTAAAACATATCCTTCCAAGACAAAAATATATTTGTCGCCTAATGAACAGAAAGATAAAACGAGCATGAAGAGTTTATTGGTGACGAAATATTTTCGTCTCCCATAACTTATCCTTCCCAGACAAAAAATATATTTGTCACCAAATAAATAAGAAAATGAAACGACATCGTCTTACAAGTTTGAAATTTATTGGTGACGAATTCCTTTTGTCGCAAAAATCTTTAAATTTTGTGACAAAAATGTTCGTCTCCATTGAGCTAAAATAATTGGCGCCTCTTTTTTTCCTGACGAATTTATTTTTTCGTCTCCTATAGTTTTGAGAAGAATTAAAAGAAACGACAAAAGTAATATTTGGTCATGTTTGGGATACGTTCTAAAACGAAAATAAATTTTATCACCAAATTTTAAAAATTAATTATTGAAAACTCCATACTAAATAAGGTAATGTTTTCTATTAATTTTGAAAATTTCAAATTTTTTATTATTTGTTTCTCTGTATTTTTTCTCACAAATGATTAGTGATAAAATATTTTTGTATCCTTAAATACCAGAACAAAGAATTTATTATTGGTGATGAAATATTTTTGCCTTCCACAACTTAACCTTATGAGACGAAAAATATATTCGTCACGCAATCAATTAGAATTTATTACTGACGAAATATTTTCGTCTTCCACAACTTATTCTTCTGAGACAAAAATATATTTGTCGCCTATTTAATAGGAAGATGAAATGACATTGTCTGCATGATGGAGTGTTTATAGGTGACGAATATTTTCGTCTTCCATAACTTATCTTTCCCAGACAAAAATATATTTGTCGCCTAATAAATGGAAATATGCAACGACATCGTTTAATAGGTATGGAATTTATTGGCAACGAATTACGTTCGTCACAAAAAAAATTATATTTTGTGACAAAAATGTTCGTCTCCAATGAGCTAATATAATTCGCGCCAATGCAAATGAAATTGGCGCCTCATTTTTGCAGACGAAATTTTGTTTTCGTCTCCTATACTTTTGAGAAAAATTAAAACAAACGACAAAATTAATATTTCGTCATCTTTGGGTTAAATTTTAAGACAAAAAAAAATTTTATCACCAAATTTTGTCACAATAGCCTAGATTTCTTGTAGTGCTTAATGGTGAAACCTGTCTGTGGACTAAAGTGCTCAAGGCCAAATACCTACAAGAGGGTTCTCTTCTAACTATTCTAGCAAGAGAAGAGCTTCTCACACTTGGAAAGGCATCCTTAATACTAGAGAGACTCTTGTTAAAGGTAGCAAGTGGTGTGTTGGGGATGGTTCTCGCATATCCATTTGGTTTGATTGGTGGTGTGGAGAGAGTATTTTAGCATCACTCTTTCCCCAATCTCCTCTCATTAATTCTAATACTATTAACCTACTTTTAGATGAAGAAGGTGGTTGGGATCTCATTAAATTGAACTCTAAGCTTCCTAGGGAGGCTGTTGATCTTGCTCTTAAAGTTTATTTACCTAGATTTGTTACTTATTTGGATACACCTCATTGGCATGGTTCTAGTTCTGGTGATTTTTCCACAGCTTCAGCTTATGAGATTATTGCGACTCATGAGATCGAAAATTGTAACTGGCTTTGGTTGTGGAAGTTGAAACTCTCCCAAAAAATTAAGGGTTTTGTGTGGCTTACCTTGCATGGCAAGTTACTCTCAAATAGCTTAAGAATCAAGAGAGGTCTTACTAACTTTGCTGAGTGTAGCAGATGTGATTGTCAATGTGAAAATATTGATCATATTTTTAGAGATTGCCCTAAAGCAGTCTATATTTAGAGCAGTATGGGTTGTTTGGAATGGTTGTCTAGGGATCAGCATATTCCTTTGATAAATTGGTTGGAATCAAATCTTAAAAACAAACTTTCTTCTAATTTGGATCCTACTTTTTTTGCTGTTACTCTTTGGCAAATTTGGAAAGACCGTAACAAAAAAGTTTTTGAAAATGTTGAACACCATTAGTATCAAAGTATTACGCTTTCAAGTAAATATGTTTTTGATATCAAGGAAGCCTTTAAACCTTCTGTTTTGCATCCTAGTATTTGTGATGTGGTTATTAATTGGTGCCCTCCTTGTGTAGATAGACTAAAGTTGAACATTGATGGTAGCACAAAAGGAGACCTTGGGGAAGGAGGCTTTGGTGGTCTTATTCATGATGAGAAAGGCATATGGCTCATTGGTTATTATGGGAAGCTTGATGTTTGTACAAGTTTAGAGGCGGAGCTTTGGGCTATCTACCGAGGCTTAACTATTGCCTTCGATAAGGGGTATAAAGATCTCACTATTAAAACGGATTTATCATATGCAATTGAGCTTTTGAAAGAAGGATCTGTGGTCTATTCTTCGGTTAAAAGCTTGGTGGAGGACTCTAAATTTCTTATGCAAAGGTGTGGCTATACCATTTAGCATGTTTTGCGCGAAGGGGATAACAGTGCGGATGACCTTGCGAAGTTAGGAGCTTCTCAAGCTGAGCCTCTTGTAGTCATGGATGAAACCCCTATAGAAATTAGAGGGCTAGTGATAGCAGACATGGTTGGACGAGGATACCTTAGGCCCTGATTTGTGTACCGCAACTGTTTGTGCTTCTCTGTTTATTTTTCTTTCTTTAGTTTCCTTTGTCTGTTTTCCTTTTCCGATGTACCAAAAAAAAAAAAGAAAAAGGAAGAAGCTATTGCCAAACCAAAGTGATTATAGAAAGGGCGTGCTTAACTACTTTAGTACTAAGGTGAGTGAAGTTTTAAGTTCGAATCTATAAAGAAATATTAATGTACGTTGTAATTTAAATATTAACATACTAATCGTTATTTTTTGCCACATACACAAAAAAAAGGATAAATTATAAATACTCCCTGAAATTTGTTTAAAATAAAGATTGTCCCCCTATAATTTAAAAAATTACAAATATCCTCTTATTAGAATTTTTTATTTAACAAAATTAACTAAAAAAATAAAATTCATAATTACTTTCCTATACAATAATAAAATTACCTAAATTATTAATTGAAACATATTTTTAACATTATTAAAAACAGTTAATTGACTTGATAATTTATTAATAAAAGGGACGATTTATTATGAAATTAAAAGGGAAAATTATTTATAAGTCCTATTAGGGAGACTTATGCTACATATGGTCCTACTAAAAAACTTATGTTCCCATAAGTCCTGTGGGATGTTTGTTGACACATTTACCCTCAATATTAGTTGTTAATATCATAAATAATAATAAAACCATATATAGGAAATTGAATGTTACCATAGATTATATCTATATAAACGTAACGTAACGTGACACCTACATAAACGTAACGTAACGTGACACCTACATAAACGTAACGTGACACCTATAATCTATAGTAAACATTCAATTTCCTATATAGGAAATTGAATGTTACCATAAATCATATCTACATAAACGTAACGTAACGTGACACCTACATAAACATAACGTGACACCTATGATCTATGGCATAAGAAATTGAATGTTACCATAGATCATATTTATATGAAACGTAACGTGATACCAACATAAACCAGCAACATTTTCACATTCAATTTAAAAAAATAAAAACTCATTAAGTTTATGAAACGTAACGTGACACGTTACGTTACATTTATATAAGTGTCACGTTACGTTTATATAGGTGTCATGTTATGTATAGGTGTCATGTTACGTTTATATAGGTATCACGTTACGTTTATGTAGGTGTCACGTTACGTTACGTTTCGTTTATGTAAATGTCACGTCACATTACGTTTATGTAGGATATTGTAGAATACATTCCTATCTAAATAGGACTTGAGACTTTATAAGAAATTACACAGGACTTAACCTAGCATAAGTGTCTGAAAAAGAACTTATAAATAAGTCTCTCAAATTAAAAACCTCAGGGGTGGAATGTAATTTTCAAAATCACAGAGATAATTCGTATTTTAATCAAATCTCAAGGGATATATTTGTAATTTATCTAAAAAAAAAAAAAAGAAAAAAAAACAACACGAGAAATGCCTACCACATAACGTAGAGTGTTTCAAGTTAAATATTTCCCATTATGGCCTTTTCTCTGAATAAAGCTAATTTAAAAAGGCAAGTAAATGATTCATTAATAGAAATAAAACAAGCAAGCTACATATACAAAAAACAAAAAGGGTCAACTGCAATGTCTATCATCTCTCTACCTTACTTCAAAGAACACATCAAGAAAACAGAAAAAGAAAATCAAGAACAGCATACAGAAAAACAAAACAAAATCTTATGCTGAACTTCAAAAACTCAATGTTAAAGACCACGCGGTTCTAACTTCTAATCCCCAATTTCACCGCGGCATTTTTTGCATAATTACTAAACAGGCGAGCTTGTTTGAGACACACGATGAAGATTTCATCTCTCTGCAAAGTAAATGCAGAATAAAAATCAGATATGAGAGAGTAAAAAAGAGAGCTCTGCGCCAGCTTCAGCTAAGATGCATGAAGAACATTTTCAAAGAGGCTTTTTTTCATGAAATGGAAGTGGGGTCCTCTGTCTTCTTACGCTTGGCTTGGGGCTCATCATCACCACCTTCACCTTCTGCTTCTTCCTCGTGGTTATTAATTTCATTTAAAGCCTGTGGACCCAAAAGAGATACGTGCTTGCTGGTGATTGTACGGCCTGCCCTGAGCTTCGGGCCCCAATGCCTTTCAGGATTTGGAAGAAACCGTGCCACCTTCTTGGCTTGTGCTTTGCTGAGGGATGCAACAGCTCTAGCAAAATTAGCCTGCACATAAGAAGAAAAAGAGAAGAGGCAATAGAACTATTGAGTACTTTGAAGCTAAAAAATCTCTGAAAAATCCAACTAGTCTTTGATGCTAATTTAGAGTTATTACGTAGTGTGAGTCCGAAGGCTGAGTTTGATTAAGATGAAAGTGATAGAAACAAACAATTTTTTTTTTTTTTTTTTTGCACAACCCATATTAATATGACAACTAAATTATAAAATTCTTGCAAAAAACACAAGAAAATTTAAATTTGTCCATGGAAGAGGTTACTTAAGCTCTCTTTTTCTTGCAAAAGTTTTCATCATAATTAGATGCTTGCAAGAAAATATATTTTCCTTTCTATTTCTTTTTTTGAAATCACTCTGCCACTTTCACTTCCCATATTTTCTCTTTCTAAGCAAACAAGGCCTAAAAGCTCACACCAACACCAATAAAAAGAGAAAATTATTCAGTATGTTTGGTTTCAATTTTTTTAATTCAATTTTCTGAAAATAAAGTTTTTTATTTTTCATTTTTTTTTTTGTTTTTAGTGAATATTTTTTAAATTTTAAGCAATTTTTTTACTTTTTTAGATGTATCTTACTTAAATGTATCTAAATAGTAAATTATTTGTGAAAAAATATTTTAAAAAATTAATAAATACACAAAAATACGAAAAATGTACTGAATTTTTGTTTTTTTTTGGTATTTAGTGAATTTTTTAAAGATTTTTTTTCACAAATATTATACTTTCTAAGTGTATTTATGTTAGGTGTGCCTAAAAATTTAAAAAATTACTTAAAATATTAAAAAAATTCAGTGAAAACAAAAAAAAAAAAAATACAGAAAATGAAAAAAAATTTTGAAAAGTGAATTTTGAAAACTAGAAACAAACAGAGTGAGGTTTTCCTTGATGTACATGTGTGTGCGTGTGCCTGTGTGCTTGTGCCAGTGTTGTGTGGATTTGACCTCAGATGACCTAGAAAATGAGGATGAAAATACTGAAGAGAGAGAGAGAGAGAGAGAGAGAGAGAGAGAGGGGAAAGAAATTGGAACGCACTTGAAGAACTGGTTCCTTGGCAAGTATAACACTTCCTGCCTGATCTGGTGGTTGAGCTTTCACAGGATGATTTTTAACCTACACACGAGAGATAAATTCATGATAAGCCAAAAGTTACATCCGGACAATTCAACAAACCACCAAGTGTTCAGACACAGAAAATCACTGAAAGGCTGGTGAAATTAGCTTGCAAACATTACACACTCTTCTAACAGAAATCAAGATGACAAAACCAACATGATTGTGTGGCCATTTGAAGTTCTTGATTTGATTTGAAAATATAAACACACAAATCTCATAAAAACAACAATGAAAATGCAGGAATTAATGAAGTTTGTTATGCATGCATGCACATGAAAACACACAAAGTAATACTTACCCAACAACGCATGATATCCCAAATAACATCCATCGGAGCATCCGACTTTAGCCCCAAAGGATTCACATGAGTTCCCGATATACGATATCCTGCATTGATGACTGCAGATCGGAATATTACTGCCGAGGGAGAAGTGCATTTTAGTGTTGCACAAAGATTGTGCAAACTAAGAAACAGAGGAACATCAGGCAATTCCTGCAAACAATAATAGATCATTGGAATAGGTGTTAAAAGGTATTGGCAACGACTACATTTTCAGGAAATCACTGAAAATGAAAATATGTTTCAGCCGTAAATTTTTATTTTCTTTATACTAACTACAGATAATTGATTAGCTTAGAGGTAAATTAATAACAAACCTCTGAAATTGTTGTTAGTACAGCAGAGATTCGATCATAAGCGGGATAATGATCCTTCATTGATTTCACATCTGCAAGTATGGAAGTTACCCATTCTTGATCATGAATGGGAGCAGACCATATGGGCCCGCCCATGTTATATTTCTTTCCACAATCGCTGCACTCTTCAGAAACAATGGGACCAAACCCAGGTAGATACCTTATGCTGTTATTCTTGAGAGAAGGGAAGCATAAAAAAGAAACAAAAAGAGAGATAAAATGAGAACATCAAAATATTGTTACAATTAAGCACAAAATAAATATGGAAAACAAATTCTGCACACTAAGTGAGTAGTGTCATAAATATATACAGGTAGATACCGTTCAGAATACCAATGTAGTAAAAATAATAGTACCTTCAACATAAAAAAGGAAAAACTTTCGTTTCTAATTTGTCATATCAGATAAACTAATGTCTTAAAAGCTATATATTACATGACTACCAAATAGATACATACCTTTGAAACAGTCCTTCCAAGTGACTGAAGATGAAAAGAATCACAACCAGTGCACTGATAAACATAAGAGAGCTTAAGGGGAGTGTTCTTCATTGCACTTGCAGAGCTGCAACCAATAATTCCATATTTCAGTCAAACATAACTAAGCAAGGGCTGAGACCGGATAACAACATGAAGAGAAACGACACTCCAATTGTAGTAATTATGCAATGTTAACCCTACTAGCTAATTTGACAAAAAATCAAGAATATAGTAAACTCACGTATATACACGAACAAAAACTCGAACATAAAAGTCCATCTGAACTGATAGCACCGGAACAATGTATCGCTTGTATCGATTTGCATGGCTCTGCATTTAGGAAAGAAAAGGGAAAAAAATTTAAAACTTACCACTGAATTATAAGCAAAAGATGGGCAACAAGTCTTATATAACAAACAATGCTTTGCAAGTCCAATGGGTAGATGAGATGACTAGGAACCTGCCACAAGAAGCAGACGTTTCAAGGGTGCTTCTCACAGTTTAATTAGTTTATGTGCCACTATAATATCATCTACCCGTACATTAGAAGAGCCGAAAGAAGATAAAAACAGAATTTGAACACTCAACACCTATAAAGTTCCCAAATTTGATAATAGTATCAAAAATAAAGAGGCAAGATCACCAAGATGACTTTGTTGCTTTCTTCTGATCTCATCCTCCTCAAAAAAAAAAAAAATGTCAAGAATTATATTTCTATTTCAAATGTCAAATATAGCGGCTTCATCATGAAAATAGAAGTACCTCAATGCAGGCAAGTAGGATCCTCAATGCCATTTCATGACAATATGTCCCTCTCAAACGATAGGAGCCATATCAATTCCACAAGCAGCATTAGATAAGCCCGGTAATTAAAAGCTGTTGGTTCTAAACGAGAGGGGGAGCAGAAACCTTACTTGGAATAGCAAACCTCCCCATTACCCCCCACATAGTACTGCCATATCAGTTGCAGTGCACATCAATATGCCTCCATCGACAACTGACTGAACAGCAGAGTCTAAGAACACAGAAGGCGAACCATAAGGATCAAGATCAACCTGAAACACCAAGAAGCAGTAGAAGTATGAATGTTGTCTGGCTCATTGTAACCGTATAAGCAAACATGCCCTCAAAAGTCTCTTTTTCAAAGTCAAAACAACAGGAAAGTGATATCCAATACTCCAGGGTGGTCAGCAAACTGAAACCAGTTCCCATTTGGATTGAGTGATTTGGTGAGAAATGATAAGAAAAGAAGAGAAAGAGAACTCTTTTCTTGGGTATGGTTTATAAGGTAGGTGAGAAATTATGAGAAATAGTGATAAACGGAGAGAAAGAGACCTCTCTTATTATATAGGTTTCATTTCTCACCAAAAGTGGTGAGATTTGGTGAGAAACAAGCTGATTGGGTTGTGTATTTTTTATAATACCAAGATTGCCTATTAAAATCCGAAGGAAGAAAAAGAAATCCCATCTATATCCCTATACCACATACTTTGCTTTCTTACTCATCCAAACATGATAGTGAGAAAACACAATCATTTCTTTTCTTTTATTACCCCACCATCCAAATGAAGTGCCAATTCTTGCTCAGACAGCACAAAAAATTCTGTCATTCAGTTTTCAAATGAAATTGAAAGAAAAGAAATGCTTATCTTGAGAAACTATCACTACAAGTAAATTTTCATACATGTATTAAAAGAATGCATATAAGATAAGATATATACAACATACCACATCAAACTCCTTTGGATGGGTGAGCATATAAACTCGAGCGTCAGCAAGGTGCGACTCCACCTTGGCACATGCCACTGAACCATTGAATTTTATGTTTCTCCTGCATGCTTCAACAGATGCTGCAAAAAAGGAATGTATTCCTCTCATCAATAGATTCAAATATGAAGCAAGTAAGATGCAACTTTTGTAATGTTAAACAACTAGTGAAAACCTGGTAATTCTATCTGTAAACATATATAAGTAGGAAAGAATACCAAAATTTGTATACATTTGAAATAGCATCCTCATATAGTTACAACTCATATGTGCTTGAGCATGCTTGAGGGTGTCATTTCCATGTCAAAGTAAAAAAGGAGTTCCTGAATGATTTGGCATCAGAGAACATAGTCATGGATTATATTAATAACATGAAATACCTTTATCATTGTCCACAGCCACAACTTGACCTATCCCTTCTACTTCACGTGCATATCTTAATGCTCTTAAGCCCGAAGCCGACAATGCCTATTAGGACACAAGGAAAATAGTGAAAATCATATAATAAGTATTAAAATACTGTATGACCTGAAAATTTCTGAATATGATTTAAATAAAAAACTCATAATATTAGAAGATTGTGAAATAAAACCTCAAGCACTCTTGGTGGCTTTAGTTCCCCTTGTACTTTCCCCTCTGGAGTTTTGACTGGTTTTTCTGAGATACTACAAGGTTCATCTGGAGATATCTCTTCTGAATCTTCACATTCACCATTAGATTTCTCATTGTGCACATCTGACCCAGTAGGTGCTTTCAGTTCAGACACATTCTCACCTGATACCTTTTGTGCTGTTTTTGTTCTTCTGGACAGCTTTGTTTCATGCTCCTCTTTCCGTTTGGATATAAATGTCCTCAGAACAGCAATGGATATGTCCCTGTTGTTCACCTGTTTATAGTAAAGTTGCAAGGTCAGATTCCTCTTACTCCGCTAGAGAACAACAAAGTTACCAGCTAGGTCAGGTATTACTCCAACTAAATTATGGTAGCAAACTCGAGAATAAACTATTCCACAGAAGATCTCCAACACGAAGATCAATTTAAGATATATTGTTTCGGTAAGTATCAATTTGAGAAAATAATATGTATGATCTGTTTTACACATGGAAAATGAGTTATCCAAAAGTGCAACATAAATGTCATGCCGCAAACCAAACTAGGGAACAAATATTAGGAGAGACGGTGGAAGCAGAATAGTTCCCCTCAAGGGGATAGAGTACGACAAATGTGACTGATGGACAAATGATCAAAATCCAAAAGCGACAAATGAATGTGATCCCTTAAGCTATGCAGAGGTGTAACCAAGCAAATTAGGTAGCATTTCAACAACTGCACCCTTTCGAAAGCCCCAAACAAAAGGAATGTTAAAATCGCGATCTGGATCATATGATCGTATGATCCTACGATCTAACTTTGCTAAATAGATCCAGATCCGGATTGCGCTATGGATTGCATGGGTAAGAACTTGGCTGGATCAGGTAGGATCATTTATTGTGATCTGGATCGCGATTATATGTAATCTTGTTTCTAACCTGGTTTCTGTGTAATTGTTTGTACATCAGATTATTTTATCACATAAAGCAGCCCTCTAGCCCATAAGTCAAAGGTAAAACACAACAGACTAGAACATGAAGACCCATTCTCAATCTGTCAATTAGGGCCACAAAATTTAAGTCCTCCTTAATAGAATTGAGTAAGCAAGGCTGTCTCTCACTCCATAATGGAAATAGTTCGTAAAAAAAAAGGGCGCAATACAACAACAATTTGAAAGATAATTTTTTTAATTCTTCGGTGAAGGGTTGTTTATGGAAAAACAAACACCAAGGTTTTTCTTTTAAAAAACAATAGTCTATATTAGACCAAAAAAAATGATATACAGACAAATTTTAGCGCCACATAAGTTTGGTAAAACTAACTCAAAAAGTTAACTATGAACATGATCTTCTTGGCAATAATAGGCGTTCAAGAGGTTGGCTCATTGGCTCAATTAGCTAAAGGTAGCTTCAAGAGGTTGCTCATTGGCTTCAATGTCATTCTTTCGATAAGTAACATTTCCCCTCCAATATACCCAAAAGGAAAACGACTAGCATCAAAGAACCAGAAATGTACACTCCGTTTCAATCACGGGATGAGAAAAGAAGTCATTGCATAACCCATTTTCCCAAAAGAATCCTCACTCAAGAACTAGAATGGATCATGATAATATATCTAACTAAATTGAACAAAACATTCAGTCATCGCCTAGAAAGTTGCTGTAATGACATTGTTCTGTAGTTTAGCCAACAAAATACAAAGGAGACCTTTGTAACAAGTTCACATAACCCACCAATTTTCAAAAACCCAACTTTACAATCACAACCACACAAAAATTATGAATTGGGTCCTAATTCAGCAATCACAACAAACAGCTTAGCCCATAAAAAATTCAGTTCAGTAAGTCAAACAAAATTACAAAAAAATCAGACTTGGACACAATTCAGTACATTATATAAATCAATAGAGAAACCAAAATGAACCACCAAAAAAACATTATTGAAAAAGAAACGCTATTTTGACCTGGGTTTTGTTGTAAAAGACTTCGTTTTTGGCGAGCATGAGAATCTCAGCCTCTCCTTCCTTGATTATTGTGAAATCGTTAAGATCAGATGACATTACTGTTTTGCTTCCCTGCTTCTCTCCTTCCCCTGTTTTTTCATTATCACCCATCTCTTTTTCTGATGGTTCAGAGGGTTTTCCTGATTCTGGGTTTTGCTTCTGCGGCGGCGGAGGCTGGTGGAGCGAATAAGAAGGGGAGCGTTCTGCTTCTTGCGATAAATTTTTTTTAGCAGCCTCAAAGTTTGGGAAAGAAACAAGCTCTTGAGAGACTAAAAACAAGTTAATATAGACAGTTGCAATGTGGAAACCCTAACATCCCTCTTAATTGATTTTTGAACCCTTTAGCACTTGCATCAATTTCATCAACTGTTTTTTTAGATTGGTTTGGGAATTGAATTTTTTTATAAAAATATGTGTAAAAAAAAGATAGAGGGAGTATATTAACTTTTGAATTAAAACTAGTAGATGAAAGTATTGCACAGGAATTTGTTTTTGAAATAAAATTTTAATTTTGTGTCTTAATATTTTGTGTAGAAAATTTGAACAATTAAAAGTCAAATACAAATAGATTTGGTAACAACTGTTGTAAAATAGACTCACAAAAATAATTTTTTTCAAATTTTTTTTTTAAAAAAAATGATGTATTCTCAGCCTGAAATCAAATCCTCATTTTGTTAAATTTAGGATAAATTACAAATACACCCCTGATATTTGTTTAAAATACGAATTGTCTCATGTGATTTGGAAAATTACAAATACCTACCTGTCAGAATTTTTTATTTAACAAAATTAATTAAAAAAGTAAAATTTCTAACTATTTACCTATATAATAATAAAATTATTTAAATTATTAATTGAAATAAAATTTTAACATTATTGAAAACTGTTAATTAAGTTGGTGATTTATTAATAAAAGGACGTATTTATTATGAAATTAAAAACCTTATGGGCGTAATATAATTTCTAGAATCACAGGGGGTAATTTGTAATTTAAATAAATATCAGGAGGTGTGTTTGTAATTTACCTTTAAATTTATCAAAAATCATGAATTTCACTTGTATAAAAAAATTGAAAAAAAATAAAAATAACAAAAAATTCTATAATATACAAATTATGACTTGATTATAACTCAAGGTGTATTATTTTAATTATTAATTGAAAATGTCTTTACTAATTTCTTATATTTTTTGTTATGTCTAAAGTGGTGCATCCAGTATTTAATCTTACTTCAAGTAATATTTGATTATGATCTATTATAGTACTTTTATATGACAATATTTAAGTATTTTATTACACGAAAAAAGTGTTTAAAGTGAGTTGATTCAAAAATAAGATTTATACTTATATCAGTAAGGTTTTCAAAGTTAGAGAAATGCTATGTACCCCAAATATTCTATCAAATATTCTACCAAATCTTTCACATGAGGTGAGACTCACACAAATCCACATGTGTGTGGGTCCTACACTCATTTGACAAGTTTGATAGAATATTTGGGATCCTTACATAAAAATTACAAATTGAAATAAAAAAAAAATGTGCTCAAAGGGAATTATGCACAAAATCTCTATATCTTTAATAATTTTAGTTCTCAAACGGGTTCCGATTAATTACGTGATACATCATAATAACCGCAAAATTTTTATTTCAGCTAAATTATTTTTGCATATCTTTTCTACCAAAGCTCATGAAGGTACATTATCAGTATTACTATAAATTCAAAATTTTTATTTAAAACTTATTTAAGAAACATTAATAGGGTATCTTACATATACACAATCATTTTCGATGAATCATTATTTTTTAAAATAATATTTCACACTATGTATCATTTGACATTTGTCAATTTATCATCTAAAAACTTAACAAAAAATTGAGTTCCATTATTGTGGGAGCCGAATAAATAGAAGAGTTGGAAGGGATGTATCCCAGAAGTCAGAGGCTGTTCGGCTCCGTACTAATCAACTAAGATACCGAATACATTGAGATCGCCGAATAGACGGGGAGATGTATGTTGGAATAAACAAAAGGATAATAAGTAAAAAGTGGGCTCTGGACCCGAGGTCCAAAGAATGAGTATAAATACAAGAGTTTCAGATTTAGAAAGGTATGTAAGAATCACTTCACTAAACTTAGTAAACAAGCTTTCTTGAGTATAAGAACTGACTTGCCCGTCGGAGTGCTAACCCCGGCACCCCCGACCGGAGTGTTTGTCCTTGCAGGTGACTAGCTGAGGATCAAGAGCGTCTCCCAGGATCTGAAGAGTATTTCCAAAACCACTTCCCCACAATTGGCGCCGTCTGTGGGAATACTCAAGTACATCCATGGAAGGCGTGACTCAAGATTCTCCGATAGCCACCGACGCGATCACACAGAGAGTCGACCTCACTCCGGCAAATATGCTCGAGAAGGAAATCATCGCTGCAAGACGTGCCTTGAATGTCGATTCACAAACGACTTCAGCACAGGAGACGATGCTAGCCATCATGGAACGAGCCAAAAAGACCAAACACAGTTTAGACAACACCATCGCTGAGAACGAGCGCCTTCGCCGCGATCTGGCCTTGGAAATAGCAAAGTCCAAGCAAACAGTGCGCCAGGTTTCTAAGCGACCCCCAAGGGCAGGCGATCTACGGTCTCGGGCCCGACAGCAAAACACCGACGCTCGTTGTGCTTCAGCCGATTACTTCGAGGAGTTGACAAAAGACGAACGTCTCCAGCGAAGTGTTCCGCGTGATAACATCCATATGATATACAGCCTGCCGAAAGCCCCGGCCGTACATGCAATCCAGTCCCTCCCAGGCCCTCAGCAGCAACTCACGCCAGCAAAGCGACCCCGAGAATCGCCAAGCATCACCTTCGACGACTCTGATTTGATCGGCGTAACACTCCCTCACATCGATCCATTGGTTGTCGCGCTACGCGTAAACCGGTTCACCGTCGAACGCGTTCTTATAGACCAGGGCAGCACTTCGGAGGTCATGTATTATAAAACCTTCATCAAACTCGGGTTCACCGAATCGGACCTGACTCCGGCCCCTTATCCACTATTCGGCTTCAATGCCAACCCCGAATACCCACTGGGAAAGATCAACCTACCCGTTCGAGCGGGTTCCAGAACGGTGGATGTAGAATTCCTGGTCGTCCGGCTGCCATCGCCGTACAATCTCATCATGGGGCGATCGTGGTTGCATACCTTGCAGGCCGTCCCAAGCACCTACCATCAATTGTTACGTTTCCCAACAGAACACGGCATTGAGCAGATCCGCGGCTCCCAAAAATCGGCACAAGCATGTTACCTCCTGGCCGCCAAAATGCCAAAGGAATTGCAGGTAAACTCCATTGAGGTACCCAATCGGGAAATCCTGGATGACGTCGGGCGGCAGCCAAGCGAAAAGGCCACAGAAGGTTTAGACCGAGTTGACATCGATGGAAGCCCGGAAAAGTTCTTCATGATCGGCACCTCTTTAAACCAAGCCGATAGACAGCAGCTGATCTCCTTTCTACTCGCCAACCTCGACGTCTTTGCGTGGACTCCGTACGAGATGCCGGGTATAGACCCATCAGTTTCACAGCACCACCTGAACGTCGACCCCACATGCAAGCCCATCATTCAGAAAGGCCGTCGGTCTGCCGCAGAGCACACTGCTGCCGTCATAGAAGAAGTCGACAGACTGCTTGACGCCGGGGCAATTAGAGAAGTCACCTACCCCACGTGGCTCTCCAACACAGTGGTGGTGAAGAAGAAAAATGGAACTTGGCGAGTGTGCGTCGACTTCACGGATCTGAACAAAGCTTGCCCCAAGGACTGCTTTCCCTTACCTAGAATCGACCAACTCGTCGATGCAACGGCGCGCCACCAACGCATGAGTTTCCTCGATGCTTACAGAGGCTACCATCAGATCGCCATGCATCCAGATGACCAGGACAAAACTGCATTCCTCACCCCAAGAGGAACCTACTGCTACAAAGTTATGCCTTTTGGGCTGAAGAATGCAGGGGCAACTTACCAAAGACTGGTCACCGTTATGTTCAAAGAACAACTCGGCCACACTATGGAAGTCTACATCGACGATATGGTGGTCAAGTCCAAAGAAGAACAGGATCACATAGCCGATCTAGAGAAGACATTCGGCATCTTGCGCAAATACAGAATGAAACTGAACGCCTCCAAGTGCGCGTTTGGAATCGGCTCCGGCAAATTCCTGGGTTATATCGTCAACCACCGTGGAATCGAAGCCAACCCGAGGCAAGTCACAGCAATCTTGGAACTCGGTTCCCCCCGATCAGTGAAAGAAGTCCAAAAGTTGATGGGGATGGCCGCTGCACTCAATAGATTCATCAGTCGGTCAACAGACCGCTGCAGACAATTCTTCCAGACGCTACGTCAAGGCAAAGCTTTTGAATGGTCCGCCGAGTGCGAAGCAGCTTTCACCGGGCTCAAGACTTACCTCCGGTCAGTACCTCTCTTGACAACACCAGCTGCCGGTGACCCCCTCATTCTGTATCTGGCAGTCTCCGATAGGGCCGTCAGCGCCGTACTATTAAAAGAAGAGGAAGGGCAGCAACGGCCAGTGTATTATGTGAGCAAGGCAATGGTCGATGCCGAGACACGTTATCTTCCGCTGGAAAAACTCATCCTAGCCTTGGTCATGGCAGCAAGAAAACTGATGCATTACTTCCAGGGGCATAGCATTGGGGTGATAACAGATTATCCCCTCCGATCAGTACTACGGAGTGCAGAAGCATCAGGACGTGTTTCAAAATGGGCTCTTGAACTCGGCCAATATGACATTCAGTTTTTACCCAAAACCGCAATCAAGGGACAGGTGCTGGCCGACTTTGTTGCCGAATTCACAGGCGGGCTTTCCGACCTTAAACCTGCCGACGTTCTTCCAAAGGCTGAAGTTCGATCAAAGCCGAACTGGAGAATTTATGTCGGGGATATTTGGCAGCTATACTGTGATGGATCGTCTAACCAACGGGGCTGCGGCGCCGGCGTAGTAATCATGTCTCCCGACGGCGCAGTAATAGAGCAGGCCGTCAAGCTTGGCTTCGAAGCATCAAATAACGAGGCCGAGTATGAAGCCCTCTTAGCCGGTCTACGAAATGCACATATTCTCGGCGCTCGGCGTTTGCTAGTGTTTTGTGACTCAAAATTGGTCATCAACCAGCTAAAGGGGGAGTACGCTGCAAAAAACGACCGTATGGCGGCCTATATGAAAACGGCCAACTCTTTGCTAACGAAGTTTGACCATCACGAACTGAACCAAATAACACGTGATCAGAACACACACGCAGATGCCCTGGCATGCCTAGCCTCCGCCATCAATTCTGAGCTCAAACGGACCATTGAAGTAGGTTTCATCCCGGAGCCGAGTATTGGCCCTTCGGAGGAAACCCACGTCAATGTTATAGAATCCGCATCAAGTTGGATGGACCCCATAGCCGGATTCCTCTCTTCTGAACAACTCCCAGAGGACAAAAAAGAAGCACACAAGCTACGCAATAAGGCCCTGCGATACTATCTGGATCCACAAGGAGGGCTTTATAAAAAGTCCCTCTCCGGTCCCTATTTGGAATGCGTACACCCGGATAAAGTGGAGGAGCTTCTAACTGAGATACATGAGGGCAGTTGTGGTGCCCACTCTGGCGGACGCTCCCTGGCCCATCGAGCTATAACACAGGGGTATTATTGGCCGACAATGAGAGCCGACGCAGAAAATTATGTTAAAAGATGCGAACAATGCCAAAAGTTCTCCCCACTAACCCATTTGCCCGCCGAAGGGTTGAACTCTATCACCAGTCCCTGGCCGTTTGCTCAATGGGGGCTTGATATCGTAGGACCGTTGCCAAGGGCCCCAGGAAACAAGCGATTCTTAATCGTAGCAACAGATTACTTTACAAAATGGGTCGAAGCGGAGGCTCTAACACATATACGAGATGCCGACATAAAGCGATTTGTATGGAGAAACATCATTACGCGATTCGGCATTCCAAGAGCTCTCATCTCAGACAATGGCACCCAGTTCGATTGTGGCGTATACCGAGAACTGTGCAGCAAATACGGTATCGTGCCTTACTTCTCTACGCCCGCGTACCCCCAGAGTAACGGTCAAGCCGAAGCCTCTAACAAAACCATCTTGGACGGCATCAAAAAGAGGCTGGAAAGAGCTAAAGGCAAATGGGTCGAAGAATTGCCGAGTGTATTGTGGGCGCACCGCACAACGCCGAGGAGGTCCACCGGAGAAACGCCGTTCGCTCTATGCTTCGGAACCCAAGCAATCTTACCCCTGGAAATCGGCCTCCCGACTTTGAAATCGCAAGCCTTTGATACGGGCCGAAATGACATGATGCTCGCCCTGGACCTGGATCTAATCGAGGAACGAAGAGACCGCGCCCTGGCCTCCATGGCACGGTATCAGCAGCAGCTCGCTAAGTCGTACAATCAACGAGTTCAGTTGCGCCGTTACACTCCAGGAGAGCTGGTCCTGAAGAAAGTACTTCCAGCCGACCGGAGACCGGCCGACGGAAAGCTGGGTCCGAACTGGGACGGCCCCTATCAAGTAGACTCCATTGCAGGAACAGGGGCATATCGGCTCTCGGACATGTCAGGAAGAAGCCTGCCACGGCCTTGGAATTCAACGCATCTACGAAAATTTTATCAATGACCCGATTTGTGGGCTTGGTACTTGTACATACTCTGCTGTAATGCAAAAGTTTCTCGTTTTTATGCCTCAGCTCATACGCTTCTTGATGGCCGAATAAGTCTCCGGATTCGGAGCGCCCTTCGTGGATACCACGATTGGCCAAACAAGTCTCCGGATTCGGAGCCCCTTTGGGTGCATGACATCTAAGGGCCAAATAAGTCTCCGGATTCGGAGCACCCTTCGTGGATACCACGATTGGCCAAACAAGTCTCCGGATTCGGAGCCCCTTTGGGTGCATGACATCTAAAGGCCGATAAGTCTCCGGATTCGGAGCGCCCTTCGTGGATACCACGATTGGCCAAACAAGTCTCCGGATTCGGAGCCCCTTTGGGTGCATGACATCTAAGGGCCGAATAAGTCTCCGGATTCGGAGCGCCCTTCGTGGATACCACGATTGGCCAAACAAGTCTCCGGATTCGGAGCCCCTTTGGGTGCATGACATCTAAGGGCCGAATAAGTCTCCGGATTCGGAGCGCCCTTCGTGGATACCACGATTGGCCAAACAAGTCTCCGGATTCGGAGCCCCTTTGGGTGCATGACATCTAAGGGCCGAATAAGTCTCCGGATTCGGAGCGCCCTTCGTGGATTCCACGATTGGCCGAATAAGTCTCCGGATTCGGAGCACCCTTCGTGGGGATCACGATTTAACTGACCAACTACATGGTTCCTAATTGGAGCCGATCGATGCATGTTCGAACGTTTACATCACGCAATACAAAAGCTGACAATAAATTGAGATAGGGCGTTTAATTACGCGCAAAACATTTCAAAAGCTGCTAATAAAGAAATTCTATTTATTCAAAAGCCGCCAAACATTTCAAGCATTTGATAAAGTAATTCTATTTATTCAACATTATGGCCCACTAAGTCGGCGTCTTCGTCGTCGCTTTTCTCAATTTCGAACTCGGGATACGGAAGGTAATGCCGATGATATAGGGGCGAAGCCGAATTTATGCCCACGGACCCAAGAGCTTCCACGGTTTGAAGGGCCTTGATCCAGCCATGCTTGAAACCACGATTTTCGCATCGGCAGACTTCCTCAGCTAGGTCTGTTTTGGCCTTCTTGATCCCGGCCTTCAAGCCGTCCTGATATCCGCTCTCATAACCCGAGGCCTCTCGGTTCGCCCTCTCCCCCATGCTTTTCGCTTGGCTGTCCACCACCGACTCGGCCGCTCGAACACTCTTCAGCTCCCGAAGCTCACTCTCAGCCTTTTTCGCGCGAGCCTCCAGACTGCGATTCCTTTCGTTGTTTTTCTCACTCTCGCGTCGGGCTTCGCGCAGACGCATCCCGACTTCATAAGCGCTATACAGTCCCTTGACAGCCCCATGTATGCCATCCCGAAATACTTCGAAATCTCGACGTCCGACCATCGACTGTTGGACCTCCGGCGGAAAAATCTGCCGAGCGAACTCGACTGCCACATCTGGGTCTTTAATTATAGAATCCGCCTCCGTCATTGGTCTATTCTTCACGAGAACCGCAAAACTCAACGGTCGTGGCGCCGCGTCAGGCTCAACAAAGGGTCGTGGGCGCGGGGAATCTCCCCGTTGTCCGTCCTTTCGGGGTGATCTGCTTCGACGACTAGGGGGCCGCTCTTTTTCCCGATCCATGGATGCTCTTCTTCCCGTGTGAATAGGCTCGCTTCTGCGATTCATTTTGACCTCTAAACCCAGCCAATGTTGGCCCCTGCCAGGTTTGGATCAAGCCTGAATAAGAAATGAGTCAAGTTGTTGGCATGAACTCGCCCATTTATTCTGGGGTACATGCAGCTCCCCCGAGAAAACGTCAGAAAGACTGAGCGCCAAAAGTCGTATGCCCCTTAGCCAGCCCTCGCTTCAGAGCCATCGGCTCATTCGGTTCCTCAGGCTCGCGCCCTGGCTAAGGCAAGGGCAGATTCATTAATCTATTCGGCTATATTTCAAGCGCTATCGCCGGTATCGCTGGGGAAAGGGCTAGATTCATTAACCTAGCCGGCTATATTTTCAAACGATAACGCCGAGTAATTTACGCCTCAGCCAGCCCACTATTCAGAGCCATCGGTTCGTTCGTTCCTCAGGCTCGCGCCCTGGCTAAGGCAAGGGCAGATTCATTAATCTATTCGGCTATATTTCAAGCGCTATCGCCGGTATCGCTGGGGCAAGGGCTAGATTCATTAACCTAGCCGGCTATATTTTCAAACGATAACGCCGAGTAATTTACGCCTCAGCCAGCCCACTATTCAAAGCCATCGGCTCGTTCGTTCCTTAGGTTCGCGCCCTGGCTAAGGCAAGGGCAGATTCATTAATCTAGTCGGATATATTTTCAAATGATAACGCCGAGTAAGTTATGCCTCAGCCAGCCCTCGATTCAGAGCCATCGGCTCATTCGGTCCCCCGCTCGCGCCCTGGCTAAGGCAAGGGCAGATTCATTAATCTAGCCGGCTATCTTTTCAAGAGATCATCGAGTAACTTATGCCTGAGCCAGCCCACGATTCAAAGCCATCGGCTCATTCGGCTTCGCGAGCCCGCGCCCTGGCTAAGGCAAGGGCAGATTCCTTAGTCCGATCGTCCGGGCTCAAAATTAAGTAATATCATTCTTCATCAGCAGCAAAATTGAGCACAACTCATGACATTTTATATATGCAAAATAAATAAGCTATAAGCCCGCACAAAAATGTCTGACAAAACAATTGTAACAATACATTTGTGAAATCCTAATACATTTGTGAAATCCTAACAGTCATTTGCCCAGCTCAGCCTTCGGAATCAGTCTCCAACGGCTCGACATCCACTTGCTCATACGGCACTGGCATAGTCAGTGAAACTCCAGCTGCAGCAAGGGCTTTGTGCCAGCCATGCTTGAACCCCTGTTTTCGAACCGCGGGACCTGGTCCACATATTCGGCGAGCCCAGCATCTTTCCCGGCTTCGAATACTTTGGAAGCAGCCGCCTTCATGTCAGCCAACTCAGCCTCCAGGCTGGCAACCGCCTTCTGGGACAATCTCAGCGCCGCTTCGCTCGCGTCCGCCTTCTTCTCGGCGTCCGCTCGGGATTGATCTGCAATGCGAGCCTTTTCTACCTCGGCCTCGGCCCGAGAAGCTTCCTTGTTCGCTCTCAAAACTGCATCCTCGGCCCTCTTCCTCTGGCCCTCTACTTGCTTTCGTAAGCGGTCAATCTGTTTGACGGCGTCGAGATGCCGACGTCCCATGTCGGCTATCCTTCCGACGGTCTGCAAAGGAAGAACCCAAAAACATAACCTCAACAGTACTTGGATAAAGTGAAGAAAAGTCAGAATACGTACCAGAGTGCCGATTGCGCGGCCAGTGCTGTCGCATTCAGATCTGGTTCCACCCGGAAAGCCTCCATATCAGACGGCAACGACACGGACGTAGCCACACCGAATGCG
Organism: Camellia japonica; assembly: GCA_030407325.1. Classification (NCBI taxonomy): domain Eukaryota; kingdom Viridiplantae; phylum Streptophyta; class Magnoliopsida; order Ericales; family Theaceae; genus Camellia; species Camellia japonica. The sequence goes on along the minus strand of JAPPVO010000059.1, from coordinate 24,184,114 downwards.
ACTTCTGGATCTTTAAGCGCCGAAGCGTTAGAGGGAACCGGCATGTCCTTTACCATTGGACGAATGACAAAAGGAACAACCTCATTAGATCCCTCCAATCGAGGACGCTTACCACCTTGTTCGTCTGAACCGGCCTTAAGGTCAGCAGGCGTTTCTCTGCCTTTTCCTCAACTTTTTGGCCGACTCCCCGACCAACGGAGATTCGGCATTCGACCTTTTTCCGTCTCCTCTACAACCCCCAAGGACTCTGATTCGGCAACAGGGAGGGGAGTCGAGATTCGGTGGCGGGCGGTATTTCAGACGAAAGGCCCTCCGCTCTTCGCCGTGCGGCTAACCTCTCCGCATTCGCCTTTTTGGCAAGCTTTGTCAGACTCAATCCGGCCATATCCGCGGAGTCTATGACGGGAAGATCCTCTAAGCGTTGAAAAACGTCGGCAGAAGGAAGATTCCCTGGTCCCGATGTAAATGGAGGATCGGCGGAATCCAATACCTCCTCAGACTCGGTCTCGGATTGATCTGATTCGGCGATATCAGCTACCTCATTTCGCTCCGAATCGGACCCTTCAAAGCCTACCTGCCTCAAGTTTTTGAAGTCAGACAGAATAAGAGCAATAAGGGAATCTTCACCCTTCGGAATCGGTATGTTTTCCGCCGCCGAGAAGGTTGTGTATGTCGGCTCGTAACAAAGCAGAATGTGAGCCGCCCTCCCCTGTTTCTGAAGACTTCGACGGCCGAAATACCTGAGAGCAACCCTAATATCTGAAAGAACGGCGTCGTGGGTTGAAGATAGTACCTTTTTCAAACCCCTCCCTGCACGAGACGAAGCCGTAAGATTTCAATAGAATAGGTTTTACAATAAAAATGAACACATGACAAAAACAAGGAGATACTCGGCGACCTGGCTCGCCCCTCCATCTAGGAACAGGGTCAACACGATCTTCTCCTTCGCCAAATTCCCAATTACCCTGGACAACGACCATAACATCATCAACTCGTTTCCCAGAGCTGGAAAGCATGGTGATTAGCTGATGGTCGGTGTCCTTAGCTCTAAGGAAATAACGCCCTTGTCGACCGGAGGACTTAGCCAAAGCATAGCAGTGCCGGATAGCCGGAATGCCAAGGTTAGTTCCGAGGCGACGATTCAACGCTACAATCCCCATTATGATTCTAAAGAAATTTACGTTAGGTTGAGAAGGGATTAAATCCCAATGGCGAAGCACAACCCTTAGAAATGGGTGTAGAGGGAAGCGGACTCCACCCTCTGCGATTGACAAGAGAGGAAAGACGATTGTGGTTTCGTCCTCCCTCTCCATGTCAAGGGTGCCGTCTGCCACAAGTGACAGACGGACGTCATCAGGAATAGAGAAATGGCGTCTAAAACCAGCAATTCGATCTGATGAGAGGAGGTCTTTCAAATGTTTCGCCATACCCTACAGTTGACACAGATATGCCAAAGAATAAAATAGGAATAGTTCTCGAAGCAAAGAAGTGGAAAACTTACAGAGGGTGAAGAAGATACTGGAGGAGACAAAATTGCAAGAACGATCCAAAAGGCAACCCAGCGACCAGTATCATGGAATGCGAACCCGAAGGGACGCCAATCTTTAAAATCACAATGAATAGGTATGTACAAAGAGGCGGGAAGTCGGTACGACAACCAAAAGGGGGTGTACTTAGACGTATGCTTTGTGGGCCCAATCACCAAAATTTTGGTTGGGTATTCAAAATTCGGAACCAAGCACTCCAGCCAACAGACGTTGGGAGAATGCTTGGGGGGCAATTGTGGGAGCCGAATAAATAGAAGAGTTGGAAGGGATGTATCCCAGAAGTCAGAGGCTGTTCGGCTCCGTGCTAATCAACTAAGATACCGAATACATTGAGATCACCGAATAGACGGGGAGATGTATGTTGGAATAAACAAAAGGATAATAAGTAAAAAGTGGGCTCTGGACCCGAGGTCCAAAGAATAAGTATAAATACAAGAGCTTCAGATTTAGAAAGGTATGTGAGAATCACTTCACTAAACTTAGTACACAAGCTTTCTTGAGTATAAGAACTGACTTGCCCGTCGGAGTGCTAACCCCGGCACCCCCGACCGGAGTGTTTGTCCTTGTAGGTGACTAGCTAAGGATCAAGAGCGTCTCCCAGGATCTGAAGAGTATTTCCAAAACCACTTCCCTACAATTATTTTAATCTATCAATATCAAATTGGACACTATACGTATATGTAAATCACTTCTAAAAATATGATGTCTGACATAAAATCACAATGGAATTAATTTTAATTAATGTAATGATATTTTATATTATATTATATGTTACAAAAGAATAATATTAATTTTAATTTAAAATAAAATTTAAATTTAAATTATTTATTTTGATAATCTTAACATTATCGTCCTATAAAAGTGTTAATTGAATATTTATATATAATATAATAAATTTAGTTAAATTATTTGTTTATTTTGATAATATTAGTTCTATTGTGCTATAAAAGTGTAATTATCATATAGTGATTTTCTATGATATATATTAAATTATAAGATAGCAAAATAAACACTCATTTTGATATTAAAAATAATAGTTAAATTACAAAGACAATTAGTAATATAAAACTAAAAGTGATTCTAATTATTTATTTTTATTTTTATTTTATATTTATTTGGAAAATAAAAATATTCAAAAATAAAAATACACAAAATTTATTTAAAAGATTAAATATAAATATGTTGTAATTGGATTAAGAAGAAAATACATAAATTAAGTATGTAGAGTATTGATTTTTTCTTTAATATTCTTTTTGAATTATTCATATATATTACATATAGGTATATAAAATTTAAATTAAATATAAATATTTTTTAATAAATAATTTTATGTTAAATAAAAAATTAAATATAAATTAATATTAAGACTTCAATAAGATAGACAAAAAATAAAAAATAAAATTAATTTGATTCGTGCGATGTACATAATTAAGCATATTCTATCTTATTTATTTATTTGTATGTTGAGATATTTTTTTCAAATATCATAATAATTAAATTAAAATATCAACTATATAGAAGAAATCTGATAACAATAAAACTAAATATACAATGAAAAATATGTGAAAAATAAATATTTATCAAATAGAGTCCATACAAAATTAATTATTATAATTGAAATTGAATTTGTATAAAACTTTATAGATAAAAGGAAAAAATATGTTGATGTGACTTTGTGCCATTTCACCTCTTTACTTTTTCTTATACGATTTAAAAAAAAAAATAAAAATAAAAAAACTAACTTTTAATTAACTTTCTAAAATAACTCTATATTTATGATTACTTTTTAACGATCATATATAAGATTAATAATTTGGAAAAGTCTACAATGTGCACCTTATAAAAGGGCATATGATATGCACTTATTGTGTGGTCCATATCGTGCCATATCATAAAAAATGACCTGCTAAACCGGTCATATAACATGTTACAGAAAGAATCATAACTTTTTTTCAAATATCATAACAATACTACAATGAATCATAACAATGTCATAATATTGACCTAAGTGTCATAACAAAGACACTATAAATCATAACAATATAATGACAACTCATAACAAATATAGTTATTTGTAATTAATAATCATAACATTTGAATCGTAACATTTTTTATTATGATTCACCATGACAAATCATAACTTTTGGTGGTACAAATCATAACTTTTACTGATGAATCATAACCATAACACATTGAGTATAACTTTTTTTCCACAATCATAACGACATCAACAAACTATCAGAACTTTTATCAATGAATCATAACATAGCATGTTGATTGTAATTTTGTCCAGAAAATCATAACAACGTTAACAAAATATCATGACTTTTAAAATTTCAAACACAATTGATTGTGTAATCAATTGGTATAGCATATTGGAGTGAATGAAAAATCATAATTGATTGCAAAATCGATTGGATTGAAAGACCACAATTGATTATACAATCGATTAGTGGCCAGAGTTTTGGACTTTCACAATTGATTGTACAATCCATTAGAATATAAGGGAGATTCAAATATCACAATTGATTGTACAATTGATTGTAGAGATCCTTGATATAATAAACCTAATTGATTCAATAATCAATTAGTTGTCATAAGCCACACTAAACCAATTAATTCCCAACTTATTCATAGTTCCCAATGAAATAGTAAAAGCCTAATCATTAATATCAATTTAGTCAATATTCGAATAGTAATTGATCGGTTGATCGGTTGCCATTTGTATGTAATTTGATTATCTCAAACATTATCACTAACAAAAACGCATGACACTCCAACTACGTTTTATAATTCTCTCTCTCTCTCTCTCTCTCTCTCTCTCTCTCTCACAATCATTATCGTCAATGTTAATGTTACCTGAAATGTTGTTGCTATAACTATCTCATCGACTCTCACTCTTTCTTTCCTTGTCATTATTAGTGAATTAGACAACAATGTTATTGTTACCAACTTCAATTAATCATGCCCTTTGATCCACTGAAACACAACCATCATTATCGACTTAGCCCATTATAATAGCATTGTTGCCACTACTAGTGTCATGTTGTCATTATGTCCAAATGATGACGTAGGGTATAAATGACTTTGACACACACTACAAGAATTTTCACTTTTTGCGACTAAATTTTTAGTCGCAAAAAGTGAATTTTTGTATACAAAAAATAAATAACTTTAATTGTCAAAGTACACACAAACCAACTATTGTCCAAACTAAAATAATAATTTCATACAAAATATAGAATCATACAAAAAGCAAAGCCCTCCATATACAAAAATTACATTTACTACCATGTGAAATGACCATTTGGCATGATACAAATTACCATCGTAATCTGTACCACGACAAAAGGTGATGTATGTACCAAGACAAAAGTACATCTATGTACCACAACAAAAAATCATATATATGTACGACGACAAAAGGTGATCTATGTACCATGCCAGTAATTATCTGTTGGCTGCCAAAAGTTTTTTGTATCAGTAATAGTGAACTGCACAAAAGTCGGGGATGACAAAAGTATTACATTGGTTCTATACAAAAGTGAAATTTCTTCTCCATACACCAAAATATTACTCTGAAAGTCCACGCAACAAAGTTATCTACAAAAAACAAAAAATAAAAAAAAAACATTAGAATTGGACCAAAAAATGCCCAACTTCATGAATGAATTTGGGAACAAGTGACAAATAACATATCAAAGAAGCAACCTTCCATGATGAATCAATTATCAGTCTTTCTAAAGTCTTTTGTTATAAGGAACATTGTTAAATGCAGAACAATCATTACTAAATCTGTCATTACTAACATAAAGCTAATGTAACAATCTTCTATTTGTATGCAATATGTATCCAAATTCTGTGGCTAAACCAATATCAAAGCCCGATGTGAATAGAAACTATTCTTTTTACCAACTTCCTCATTAATTGTTTGCAAAAAGCACTTGAATCATTAGATTGAATATAAAACTATCCCTACTTATTAATGTCTGTCAGTGCCATTTCATTCAAGATATTAGAACATGTGAGAAAAATAATAACCAAAATAAAGTTCAATCACAAAAGGAAATATGTAGAAATGTATGTTCAATCACAAAAGCAACCTTCCATGATGAATCAATTATCAATTTTGGGCGTATTCGGCTCTAACTCCTAACCAACGGGTTCGAATTACATTCCGTCAGTTGTCACAAGTCCTATTTGTCATGGGGAAGCTGCTCGTGAGAGTCACACGGTGGTTCGGGGGCTGTTTTGAATTTTCGCCCCCGAACCGCCCTTTTTCGAGCAAGTTTTGGGCGTATTCGGCTCTAACTCCCAACGTATGGGTCCGGATTATATTCTGTCAGTTTTCACAAGTCCTATTTGTCATGGGGAAGTTGCTCGTGAGAGTCACATGGTGGTTCGGGGGCTATTTTGATTTTTCGCCTCTGAAACGCCATTTTTCGAGTAAGTTTTGGGCGTATTTAGCTCTAACTCCCAACCTACGGGTCCGAATTACATTCCGTCAGTTGTCACAAGTCCTATTTGTCATGGGGAAGCTGCCCGTGAGAGCCGCATGACAGTTCGGGGGCTATTTTAAATTTTCGCCCCCGAAACGCCCTTTTTAGACTAAGTTTTGGGCGTGTTCGGCTGTAAATCCCAATCTATGGGTCTGAATTACATTCCTTTAGTTGTCACAAGTCTTATTTGTCATGGGGAAGCTACTCGTGAGAGTCACACGGTGGTTCGGGGGTTGTTTTGAATTTTCACCCCCGAAACGCTTTTTTCGAGTAAGTTTTGGGCGTATTCGGCTCTAAATCCCAACCTACGGGTCCGAATTACATTCCGTCAGTTGCCACAAGTCCTATTTCTCATGGAGAAGCTACCCGTGAGAGTGACACAGTTGTTCAAGGGCTGTTTTGAATTTTTGCCCCCTGAAACGCCATTTTTCGAGTAAGCTTTGGGCATATTCGGCTCTAACTCCCAACATACGGGTTCAGATTACATTCCGTCAGTTGTCAGAAGTCCTATTTTTCATAGGGAAGCTGCCCATGAGAGCCACATGGCAGTTGGGGGGCTGTTTTGAATTTTCGGCCCCGAAACGCCCTTTTTCGAGTAAGTTTTGGGCATATTTAGGTCTAAATCCCAACTTACGGGTCCGAATAACATTCCGTCAGTTGTCACAAGTCGTATTTGTCATGAGAAAGCTGCCGGTGGGATTCACACGGTGGTTCGGGGGTTGTTTTGAATTTTCGCCCATGAAACGCTTTTTTCGAGTAAATTTTGCGCATATTCGGCTCTAACTCCCAACCTACGGGTCCGAATTACATTTTGTCAGTTGTCAGAAGTCCTATTTCTCATGGGGAAGCTACCCGTGAGAGTCACATGGTTGTTCAAGGGCTGTTTTAAATTTTTGCCTCCCGAAACGCCATTTTTCGAGTAAGCTTTGGGCATATTCGGCTCTAACTCCCAACATACGGGTTCAGATTACATTCCGTCAGTTGCCAGAAGTCCTATTTTTCATGGGGAAGCTGCCCGTGAGAGCCACACGGCGGTTCGGGGGCTGTTTTGAATTTTCGGCCCTGAAACATCCTTTTTCGAGTAAGTTTTGGGCATATTCAGGTCTAAATCCCAACTTACGGGTCTGAATAACATTCCATCAGTTGTCACAAGTCGTATTTGTCATGGGGAAGCTGCCGGTGGGATTCACACGGTGGTTCGGGGGCTGTTTTGAATTTTCGCCCCTGAAATGCTTTTTCCGAGTAAATTTTGGGCATATTCGGCTGTAACTCCCAACCTATGGGTCCGAATTACATTTTGTCAGTTGTCAGAAGTCCTATTTCTCATGGGGAAGCTACCCGTGAGAGTCACACGGTTGTTCAAGGGCTGTTTTGAATTTTTGCCCCCCGAAACACCATTTTTCGAGTAAGCTTTGGCCATATTCGGCTCTAACTCCCAACATACGGGTTCAGATTACATTCTGTCAGTTGTCAGAAGTCCTATTTTTCATGGAAAAGTTACCCGTGAGAGCCACATGGCGGTTCGGGGGCTGTTTTGAATTTTCGGCCCCGAAACGCCATTTTTCGAGTAAGTTTTGGGCATATTCAGGTCTAAATCCCAATTTACGGGTCTGAATAACATTCCGTCAGTTATCATAAGTTGTATTTGTCACGGGGAAGCTGCCGGTGGGATTCACTTGGTGGTTCGGGGGCTGTTTTGAATTTTCGCCCCCAAAACGCTTTTTCTAAGTAAATTTTGGGCATATTCGGCTCTAATTCCCAACTTACGGGTCCGAATTACATTCCGTCAGTTGTCAGAAGTCCTATTTGGCATGGGGAAGCTGCTCGTGAGAGCGACACGGTGGTTCGGGGCCTGTTTTGAATTTTTGGCCCCTGGAACGCCTTTTTCGAGTCAGTTTTGGGCGTATTCGGCTCTAACTCCCAACCTACGGGTCCGAATTACATTCCGTCAGTTGTCACAAGTCCTATTTGTCATGGGGAAACTGTCTGTGAGAGCCACATGGTGGATAACATTTTAGTGGTATAGCTCAGAATCATGAGTGGTAAAGCACGTCAAGTTGTAAATAAATCCTCTATTTAAGAATAAATGAATAAACCAAATACGTCAAATTTATAACTCATTATTCTTCCATGGAATTGCATCCAAATAAACCAAAGCACACACTTTGTTAAATGTTATTCCACTGCTCAGAAGCTAGAAAACTTCTATAGCGACCCCGGTCTTTTCCCATTTGGTGGTTGTATCCGGACTTACGGTCCGTAGATTCTGTCGTTATATATTTGTTGTTGTCGTCCTTTAATTCCTTATTTTTGAGTTATAGGATGTATTGGTCAGGTTTGTTACAGGTTGGGAGTGTTTGGGAGCAAAGGGTTGCTGCCCAGAATTTTGGTCTTTCGCTCGAGCGAGCAGTTTGTCGCTCGAGCGAGCCTTATGTTTTTGGTCCTTCGCTCGAGCCAGGGTTTATTAGCTCGAGCGAGAAATTGCGTCTAGTATAGACCTGAGAGCTGTATTTGTTGGCTCGAGCGAGCTTTCCTTCGCTCGAGCGAGTTTCGAGTTCTTCGCTCGAGCGAGCATTCTGTCCCTCGAGCGTGCTTCTGGGTTGCAGACCTGAAGCATTGCATTCTTGGCTCGAGCGAGACTTTCTTCGCTCGAGCGAGTCATTCTTGTGTCTGGTCGCTCAAGCGACCAATCCTTCACTCGAGCGAGCCTGTCGGGTTTAAATAGGCATCAGCGGTTTTTAAAACACTTTTTCACCCTCTTTTTGATTCGAGAACCCTAGGTACGACTTCTCTCTCCCTCCACTCACCTTCTCTCTTAGGTATCATCTCTTTTTAGGGTGTTTCTACCCTAGGTGCTTTATTAAAAAGATAGAGTGAGTCGAGAGCTTTGTTTTAATCTGAGAGTTTGGCGGTTTGGAGCACTTTGGATTTTGGGTCGTCATCTCCATCTTCTCCATTCGGGTTATTTACTTCGAGGTAGGGATTTCCTACTCCATATTATAGGTTTTGTTCTAAGTTCTGGTATTTTGATATGTTGGGAGTTGTTTGGTAATTTTAGGAAAAACCCTAGTGGTTGAAATAAATTAATTTGTATAATTAATTTAGGGAAAAATGTGGAATTGAGTCTAATTCATGAAATTGGGGAATTTAGTGATTTAATGGTGTAGTTGGTTAGTTTACTTACTCACCTATGAAAATGTTAAATTTACATTTGTTGATACATTTATTTCTTGTTTAGAAATAACTGTTTTGGGCTATCGGTAGAGGATAGTCGTGATTGTTGTAGACATTGCATGTGGATTAGGGAAAACTGAAACTAATCTCATTGAATTAAGTCATTGGACATGATGCTTGAATTAATACAGAACATACGTGTATTGATTGAATATTGTGCATGACAAGTGTTTAATACATTGCATATGCATATTGTTTGGGAGGAGATAGGGGATGTACTCCACGGTTTGGGAGGAGATAGGGGATGGACTCCTAAACCGGATTTTGTTTGGGAGGAGATAGGGGATGGACTCCATTAGTACCGCTTATATGCGTACTTATTGATTTATGGACGTGTTTTTACATGTTATTGATACAGCACTAAAATGTGTATCAATCGGGAAGTATGGAAGTGTTTTGGTATGAGCCTTAGTCTCATTTAATTTGTTGATATTGGAAGTAATGTTAATGTGAGATGTAGTCCCACTGTTATAGTTTGGCCAGGTTCTGAGCCATATTGGTATAAATGAAACTGTATGATAATGAAATCGGTATTTTGTGTTAACCATCTATTGAATGCTATTGCTTTATTCAATGCTTATATTTGGTTTAGTATATTTCTACTGGGCTGTGACTCACTCTATACGGGAACATCATTTTCAGGTCCAGGTGATATGCTACCTCCAAGGACTTAGCTTGGAAGGATTTGGAGTTGAAGATTCTGTTTAGATTATTTGTTATTTTGTTTTATTTGATGTTACATGTAAACTCAAGCTGAGGGCTTAATTTGTAGTTGAGTTAGAACTCACATTTTGTGTCCACGTGTTGGCTTGGAAAGATATAAGCCCGTAGGGCATTTATTTTTGTGTTACATGTAACGTCTTTTAATTAGAATACTCTGATGAATGGAATAATGTTTTATTTTCTTAAGTAATGCATGTTATTATTGTGTATGTTATGGGATATTTTTGAGGGCGTTACAACTTCAGAGCATGTATGTAGAATTCGTAAGAATTGATACACAAACAAACAGTAAATGCTAAACTCATTCTTGGGTCTTGATCTAATAAAGTGAATATAATAAAACCAAGTTTCAGTTACCTTCAGAGCATACACTCACAAGGTCATACACTACAAAACAGCCATAAGAGAGCACAAGATCTCTCAAGGATAATTTCCCATAACTTTCCTAACCATCTAAACTTGAAATATGATCAGTAAAACGTACTAGCTTGTCCACTGATTAAACATGTTGAAGATCAAGGAAAACTAGGAAAAACAACTGATAGTAAACAACATGAAAAAAGGCATTACCTCCACAAAGGCCATTAAAAAATGAGTAGATCCCACCAGGTTTCAACAATGAAGGAAGATGTTGGTGGAACTCTCTCATATCTTTATAATACTCCCCATAAGTGTCAAAGAATACACCTGGAAAAAATAGAATCACTAGTGAGAAAATAATATGTAATTTAATGAGGTTTGCATGTCTATGGGTTGGTATATTAAATGGGATGGAAAGGGGAGTGAGTAGTAACCACTAGTGAGAAAAGAAAGTAGATTACAGAAGTTCATAATAAAGTACCACCAAAGTCCAATTTTGCTGCAATGGAAATTCAATATACTCCTAGCCACTTCTTGTGCAGTATATGCAAGAGTGGTAGAAGTTTCCTTCTTGATTCAATTTTCTTCAATACCAGATGTAGTCCCATCTATATCAAGTGATTGTGCATAAAGAAATTTTCCTTTTTTGGTTTAAAAGAAATAGTTACAGACTCAACTAAACTATAACTTCACGACCTTAGTGGATGAGAGAACCCACACAAGTACTAATAACAATCTGAGCTAGGAATACTTATTGAAAATAAAAATAAAAAGAAACTGAGCTAGGAGCCATTTTTCCAATAACATGTTGGACAAAAATTAACTACTAGAAAGTAATTATCACTTTACTAAAAAGGCAACATGAAAAAATATCTTCTCAAGTCACCACAAGTGCAACAGATCTCAAAGATAATATTAATATAATTACCACTCCCTTGTAAACTGAGTTTAATAAAATTTGTATTCATAATCTATTCATTTGTGTCCTATAAAGTCTTATTTTGTTCTTTTGAAACATGTTTGAATTGAAGTGTGAAAAACAAGTATCCTAAGTTAAAACTCATATAGTTACTTTGGTTTGATTTATGTTTTTACAATTGAAATCTCTGTAATTAAATTTTTTTTTTTGATCGGTAAAAAAGAAGCTTTATTGATGAAAAAAACATGCCAAGTATAATAACGTACATCAATAAAAAGAAGGGTGCAAAAAGCATCACAGTGAAACATTCAGATCCCAACTAGGTTGGCACCTAGATGCACACCAAATCATCTGGTAGCACAAACTCCGAGCTCGAAGTTGGTGAGTAACCAACATGCAGAGCAAAACAAAAAACAAAAAAGAAAAAAGAAACAAAACAAACAACACAGATCATTTCACTTAGGGACAGAGCAGAACAAATCAGTTGTGGCCTTAGTAGCAGGTCAGCAAGACAGAACAGATCAGTTGTGGCCTTGATCAGCAAGACAGAGCAGATCAGCAATACACGGGCATACCAGCTTCATCTGGGTCTCAGCCAGAAGCAGTACTAACAGATTCTACCCATACTGGCAGCTTAGCAGCAAGCTCACCTTAGCAAAACTGGCAGCCCAACCCAGAAACTTGCAGCCAGATTCTACCCAGCAGTCCACCAGCCCTTCACCATCAGACCAACAGATTCAATCACACAGGACTTGACTAACAGCCTAGCAGCAAGCTCACCTTAGCATACTAGCATCCCAATCCTAGAACTTGCAGCCAGATTCTGCCCAGCAGACCACCAGCCATCCACCATCAGACTAGCAGATTAGCCTAAGCATAACTGGAAGCAGCATAGCAGACATCAAAGCACCAATTGCACCCACAGTCTTAAGACAACCATACCAGCAGAACCCCAGCAGATTGGATCAGATCACACATATGACTGGACTTGCAGCCTAACATCAAGCTCACCTTAGCATACCAGCAGCCTAGCCCAGAACTTGCAGCTAGATTCTACCTTAGCATTATAACAGATCATCTACACAGCAGATCACCAGCCATCCACTATCAGACCAACAGATTAAAACACACAAAACACCCCACAGGCAGAACCACAGCAGATTAGATCAGATCACACACAGGACTTGACTTGCAGCCTAGCAGCAAGCTCACCTTAGCAAACCAGCAGCCCAGCCCAGTGCTTGCAGCCAGATTCTACCTTAGACAGCCCACTTGCAACTAGTACTTAACACAGATCACCATTGCAGTAGCACAACCAGACCAGCAGTAGCACAACATTGCAGTCCAACAGCAGAGCATAGATAGCAGCAGATTCAGCCTCCATTCCTGATGCAGTACTGCACTTGTTGCATATTATACACAAGATCAGTAATAGAGAACACCACAGCCATTGGAGAAGACTTTATCCACATTGCTACTCTCACCTTCACAATATCACACAACTCGTCCGAATTCGGTTGGATGCCCTAGAACACACTCTCATTTCTGTGTTTCCAGATGGACCAGAGAATGGCTAGAGGAATAACTGTCCAAATTTTCTTTTCCAACTTTTTCATTCTACACCCAGACCACCACTATAGCACTCCATTGACGGAGCCAGGAATAACCTACTGAAGACCCCACCATTTTACAATGTTTGACCAAAGCCTCCAAACAAAAGGGCAAAAAAGAAGAATATGTTCCACTGTTTCAACCTGACTTTGACAAAACACACATACAATATTCGCATTCCCGTCAAGGATCCGGGTCAATTGTCACAAGAACAATTCAAACTCGAAACATTCATAAACTTTATTAACCAATCATCAAATTTTCAATGTAAGTAGAAGAAAGTCATTGGTTCTTATTCTCATGGTATCAATGAATTCTAAGTAGTCATTACTCTTGGACTATGATAGACTAATCTTAATTATTGATATGACCGCGGTAATGTTCTTAAACATTCTTAGAACTTAGAAAACTTTGTTTTCCCACTTCAAAATAGATAGGTCATGGCAAACGGTAAATGGAAGTGTTCTACGACGGAGGATTGCATGTTGAGGTGGTCTATAGCGGAGGTCTTCGTACAAATGAAGGTCAACTTGACCCATCCCGCATTTTCCGTCACAAAAGTATAACACGTGTTACAATTTGGACCATAGTGAAAAGAATATAATAGTTTGGTCATTTTCATACAAATGTAGGTCAACTTGACCCATGCCGCATTTTCTGTCACAAAAGTATAACATCTCTTACAATTTGGACCAAAGTGAAAAGAATATAATAGTTTGAAGTCCAAAGTGAGAAAGTATTCATAGGTAAGCAAGGTGAAGGTGTAATTTACCATTTTACAAAATGTAAACCATGCCTTAATTTGTGAAGAAATTGTTGATGTAATTAACATCATAATAATTAATATTTATTATTAGAAAATATGCTAACATAATTTAATATGAAGATTTAATAATTTTAATAATGGTAAAAAAAGAAATATCATTTTGCCTCTCATGCTATCACTGAAAATTAAGTTAACCTCTATTATTTTAGTAAAATTAATTTTACACTTAGTTTATTTGATTTTGGATTAATTTTACGCCCCCTGTTAGCTTCTGTTTGTAATCCAATGAAAGTTACTGACATGGAAATGACATTTGAAATTTCATTTTACCGTCCAAACTATCTATAAAATATCAATTACACCTCCAAACTTCATTTTATTCAAAGAACTAATTGATATTTTGGGTGCCACATGAGCAACCTTTATTTTATTATAGACTGTAATTGATGGTGGAGTAATATTGATGCAAAATCGAATAGTTTAGATATAAAGTAGATATTATTAAGAGAACAATGGTTGGATTGTTTTTTCAGTTATAGTTTGAGAGAAAAATGATATTTTGTAAAAGTGAAATTTCAATAAAAAAAATTGTAAAAAAAATAGTCTGTGGAAAATAGAAAATAAAAAAATATTAATAAATTTGCATAATTATTTGACCTCACCAAATTTAGAAAGGTGGATTACCTCGACCCCCCATAATTTGGATTTGAGGGTACTATTTGGGCCTGTGAGGCCCATCACGGGTTCTAAAATTGAATCCAAACCATTAATTTTGTTGCGTATTTTGTGTATTTTATTAACACAAAAGATAGAGCAATCCGTGGTGGTCACCAAAAAATGTACAAAATTGGTGTTTTTAAAATTAAATCATCACTTTTTGTAATGACAAATGCGATAATTTGAAAAGATTATGATCATTTTAGCGACTTAATTTTTTTTTTGTAAATGAAATACACCTAATTTTTTTTTTCTTCTGATCATCAAAACAGGATCAATTGGGCCCCAAAAAGTCCAAACAATACGGTCCAGTCCAGATTATGGACTGGAGACACTCCACCTCCATTAAAATAGTCATATTTTGTTTTCAAAAAAATAATTTAAGACTTCTTAAAACTCAACACAGTCTGTGCGTGTTTCCAAAAAAAAACAAATTAAAACTTCCTACAAAATCAAAACATGCTTAATTTGGCCACCCAAAAACTCCCACAGAAACACATGTTTTTGGGTTTTGGCATATCAGTCTTCTCTCTCACGTTGCTGGTCTCATATTCCCTCACCCCGCCAGTCTGATATTGTCTTTGTATCAGCCACTGTTTGATCCTACAATAGAGCTACTGCTGCTGCCACCATAACTATTAGCCAACACCTTCATGCTGTGGAGACCTACGGTATGTTTGTTTTTATTGTTGATATTGTTTGAGTCTAGGGTTTGATGTTTTTTTTGGAGACTTAGTTGTTTTTGATGAGTTAAATATGATGAAATACTCATGTTTTTGTTCATATTGCATATACAATACCCATTCACAATACCCATTCACAATACCCATTCGAATAAGAAAATTCTCAACTTCAAAATCTTCTACTATCCCTTTCTTACTTTTCTCAATAATAGGTAGGTTAGAGTTTTAAATTTCTCTGTCATTGAAACGTGAGAGGAATTTCAGATTGTGCAGTAAAAAAATAGGGGAAAACAGAGATAAATGAAAAAAAAAAAAAAACTCAACACAAAAGACGGGAAAACAGAGGAAACAAAGTAAGCCTAATTTCTGCTAGGATAGTCATTGATTATAGTCTTACCCCATATTGTCAAATCTATCACAGTATAACTACAAACTCTCAACTCAAGAAATAGTGAAACCACAAAAAATTTTAAAAAGGTACGAAGGGAGAGACTAGTTTATATCGCAACAAAACCAGAAATTGAGACCTCATTGTCGCTGGAATAGTTATTTTTAAAATTTTATTTATGATAGTCATTAATTTGTACAATCCTTGAATTGGAAGAGAATGATTTGGAGTTAAAAAATGAGAGCAATAGAGGACCTCAATAAGCTACATATACCCATTCGAGACTCAAAACAACTCAGCCGCAAGCAGTCCCCTAAGCTACCCACAATAATCCCCTAAGCTACATATATTTGGTATGAACTAGCAGCAACAAAATGGCCCAAAACAGAGAAGAACAATAGCAGCATCTAGCCACAGCAACTTGAAGCAGCAGCAACACCACCTGTACTTTAAACATTATTTGACCTGATTTGCTGCAAGTTGCAGATCCTGGACTGAATAAGAACACCCCTTCCAATGAGCATTGATCCAAAATGCCACTTTTACCATAGTCAACTCACCGAAGTCAGCAAGGCAAAAAGGGTATCCACTGTGTCCCTCGTTGGTCGTCATGTGATGATGTAAATAGTCCAAGCTTTAACAACTTTTCTTTTTTTGTTATTTTTTCTGGGTTTCCAATTGTACCATCATGAATTTGTTATACCTAACAAACAAAGAAAGTGATTCCAACTTCCAGAAATTTATAAAATGGGACCTATTTAAGCTTCCAAACAATTTGTAAAATGGGACTTTACAAATTAACAAAGAAGTCATGGAAGCAAGTTAATGCCATGGGATTTTCACTAATTTTCCCTTAAAAAATGGAGAGGGATGGAAAAGATCACTTTTAAGATGCATTCCAAAATGTTCTACTTGGAGAATGGAATTTTAAATCCTATTCTTTTCTTTCTCTTTCCTCCTCATCATTCTCTTTCCCTTTTTTGAGATGAAATAGAAAATAGAATTTTGGCATTTGGTGCCACAGAACATGACGTGCTACATTTTAACTCTCAGTGTGCTTGTACTTGGATTTTCTATTATTAAGTCATCAGTCTGCTACATTTTAAGGACTAGATGTTCTTCAATACATGAAATTAGAGAAAACATGAGACGGTAGTAACAGTCCCCATCAAGTCATCAGCTGCAACTAGTGTGTGCTTGTATTATTGCGTCAACTAAATAAAACTAATCAGTACATTGTTTTTATTGTATTCATAGTATATATCTCTCAAATAAGGAAGGGGTTGTGTTTATTATTATTTGTCTGTAGGTGTGTATACTTTTCTTGCATTTACTAACTTGATTTTGTCTCATATGATTATTTCACCTTTGCTTATGTAGATAATATATAACAATACACAATGAGCGAAGGAAGCAACAAACCTTGCATACACAAATGATTTACACTAGCATTCTTCTTCTACAAGTATTATTTCTTCACACTATTCAATGTATTATTTTAATTACATGTTTTATGTTCGGTTTAAATATTAGCCCTTATTATACATTTGGTTGAACTTGTAGCAAAGATGAAAACAAAAGCATGCAAGAAGCACAAATAACAGTTACCGACACGGTTTGCACATTGCCTACCTACCACATACTGTTTGCATATTTTATATTATCTTTATCTTTTATGTTCTACTTGCATCACTTATATTTACTTTTGCGGCAATGTAGATGAAGAAGGACATAGGACATCAATGGAGAACCCGACAGAAGGAAGACAAGGAGTACAAAGAGATGGACATGTGGACTGTTGATAAGCAAGCCAAGTTAGAAGGTCCCCTTCCCACAAAACCAAGAAAGGTGAAATACAAAGAGAACAACAATTTATTGTTTTATTATGACATATTTCACACATTGTAATAACATGTTTGTATTTTCATATTCTCACAGAAATTGATTCACACACTATTCTAAAGTTATTTAAAGTGTCTTTCTTAAATTATTCTAATACCCACTATATTCTTTCTCAGTGGCATTTCCAAACACGAATTGCCTTGAGATCAATTGTTAAAATAATAAGAAGATTGAGCATGGAACAACATGATGCAGTTACTAGTAGTGGGTTAGGGGGGCTCTTGAATCTCAAATGTACAAAGCTTGATCATGACCTCTGCGAATGGTTGGTTCAGAAATTTGATCCCAAAACTTGTTCATTGAATGTTCATGGGCGCCGACTCCTCCTTACTGAACTAGACGTTCACAAGTTATTGGGCATTCCTGCCGAAGGCAAAACAATAGAACTAAAAAAATCTTCACAAGTATTTCCCAAGCTATTTGAAGAACTTGGAGTTGTCCAAGGAGCTATCAAACTGAATGCTTTGAGAGAGTATTTGACCAAAACAGAGGGAGCTGGAGAGGAATTTATGAGGATATTTGCCCTATACATATTAGGTGCCTTCTTATGCCCAACCACAAAGGATGTTGTTAAACAATCATTCATTCACCTCGTTCAGAATGTAGAGGGCATGAAGGATTATAATTGGTCAAAGTTCACTCTTCAATTCTTTGTTCGTGGTTTATGCAAGTACAATTCAAAAAGTCACTCACAACCAAATGGATGCTTATTTCTTATAATGGTATGCTTCTAACCAATTACAAATTGTTTTGTTAGAAATACTTGACTTCAATGCCTTTTTCATTACATAGTACATGTTAAATTAATACATTTTTGTGATGCAGTTGTTTTACTTTGATCGTGTTGCTCCTAGTGGTTGTGATGTTGGTCGTGCTCGTTCAGTCCCCTCTTTGGCTGATTGGGGTGACGCAGAAATAAAGACGACACTGAAACTATTCCAAAATTCAGGAGGTTACCAGAATGCGGAGGTCATTCTTAGCATATCCTTTCTTTTATGTTTGGTTTTTGTTTGTTATTTTTCATGTTGAAATGGAAAACTAAATTGTTTACGATGTGTCTATAAATAGGTTGATGTTAATTTTGTTGTTGACGAGCAAATGCAACCATTTGTACAAAGTGAGGAAATGAAAAATATCAATGATATTCGGATTTCAAAAATTGAGACGACTGTTTGTGACATGAAAAGTGTTTTGGAAGAACTAGTTGTTATTGTTAAAAGTGGAATAACTAATTCTTCCATTCCGAAGGTCATAGAAAAATGTGAGCCACTGCAAATGTCAAAACAACAGGAAGTGGGGCACGACCACTGTAAATGTAAAGCTGGCATAGTTGCACCTGGAGTTGTGGTAGAATCTACAGTTGTACCTATAGTTGAACATGTCAGCCCTATACTCGTGCCAAAACCTAATGTTGTGGTTAAATCTACGGTTGTACCTACAGTTGAACATGAGACCAATACACTCCCGCCAAAGCCTAATGTTGTGGTAGCATTAGAAAACATGGAGGAAAATAGAATTCCGCTCACACCATCCACCTTGAAATTGGATGCCCATCTTCATGAGCAAACCAAACAAGCGAAGAACAAAATGAAGGTAAGATTGAACAATAACCGAAGAAAGAAAATCCCAAAACTCTAACTTATTGATGAATCTAGTTCATCCATTGGTCCATATGGCGGTCCTGGCACTCAACATTCGGATGCGCGGGTGGACATACAGTTACCTTTTAGAGCCATTGCTGGTAAGAAAAGGAAAGCCAATCAGAAAGTACCAACCAAGACAAAGCTTCATTTAGATGAATCAGATTCATCTCTCGATACAAAGGAGGATAAGTTTGATCAAGTAAGTCATGTAGATAATATATGTGTTATACAATGTTGCTATTCCTGTAAATATATTTTAGGATTTTTCATTATTTATTGTTCGTTGTAATTTGTTTTAGAGTTTGAACTTACTTGGAAAACTACTTGGCCTCAATTTTGAAGCATCTGCTACTGCCATTGAGGTTATTACTAATTTCATTATTGTTCTTGATCTCCAATCCCCTTATTTTAATGCACTGCAAGAAGTATGACAATTTATTGTTTATGTGTTCGGTTAAATTCACAAGTCATCTACTACACAAATTGTGAGGCCATGTCCTTTATCTGCTGAGGAACAAATTCTGAAGGCTTATTGTTTCGATAAGGATTTGAAAAGCAGGTAATTTTATTGCATTTGTATGTTCCTCTCTATCACCAATAAGTGCAACTCTTCAATTTGTACATGATGCAGTGAGGATATTGTGGTCATGGAGTTGTTTTACACGCCGGTTGAATTTGCCACCCTATTCGATTTGTGCTCATTACAACCGAAAACATGGATTTGTGGTTCAGTACGTGTTCATTTCATGCGTCAATATTGCTATGTGATGTCATTTTTAAGGATATAGGTTTGAAATTATTATTTGATGCATGTATTTCAGATTATTAATTTAGTTGTAGCACAATTGACAAATGCATAAAGAAAGCTCTTCCCCGATAAGTGTCATAGGACGTGGTACTTTCCCACATATGTATCGGTGAGTAGTCTAGTGTGTCATGTTTATGTTTGGTTATTCATGTATACTTATTGATATATACTTGTGCATTATCAATTGTAGCAACATATTATGAATGGGGCGGATCATGCAAAGCTATGTGACGAATATTTTGGGGAGTCTCGATACACTAGGAAGCTTCATGCCTGTCAAGAAGTAATGTGTCAAGCATTCTTCCATTTTGCAGGATTATTATAAATATCCCCTCCATTTTACGAATATTTTTATTATTTATTAAGTTTTTTAGGGTATCAACGTCGTCAATTTTTTTTTTTTTGTTTTTTAATTTTCTAAACTGGTTGGGCAACGTTGCATGACCCTTTTTTTATTATTGTCACTTAGATATATATTCCGGTGAACGACCATGAAGAACATTGGTTTTGTGTCAACATAGATATGGCACATCGCATGGCTTATATATTTGACTCGAGTCCCAGCCTCACAAATGACAAACGTCGTGAATTAATGGCAAGGAAATTGGTAAGACGTTTATTTATTTATTTTTTTTAAAAGAAAAAAAACAATCAGCACAATCTATCTTACAATATTCATGCATAGGTTCAAACAATGCATTTGTTATTGCAACAATGTTTTGGAGATCTTTATGTTGCAAATGTGAAGGAGTTTGAATTAGAAAGGTTGAAAGACACTTGTCTCCAACATAAAACCGATAGGTATTCTAAAATTTCTTCATTCGCTATTCAATTTTGGCTCTCTTATTAACATTACACACAAGTTTGACATTCATATGTATGTTGTCATGAAGCTATGATTGTGGTATGTTTGTCATGAAGTATATGCAAGGTGTTGTTATGCCGACCGGCATACACAAGGTGACTGTTCAATGTTAACCACATAATTACACTATTGCAATTACAATGTCATATGATGATATTGTTGATGGAATATTTTTTGTTTTGTTTCCTTAGTTTGATAAACTGGAAAGGTTTAGGCTACTAGTTGACCTAGTGAACGATTCGTCCAACCATATTTATATTGAGGTTATGAATAGGCTCAAACAATACAAAGAGAGGTGCGTCCCCAAACCATGAACAACTTATGCCCTTCATGAACTCAGCTGATTATTTACTGAATGTAATTTCTTACTGAATGTAATTTCTTTTGTAACAGGTACTCTAGGCTTCGGAAGGCTAGAAGGAAAAAGAAAGTTTGATTGAAAACATGGCTGCTTGAAAAAAGATTGATTCGCCTAACCGTACTTTTGGCACTATGCTTATTCACAATTATGAACATATTAGATGGTTGAAGAAACATGGATGATAAAAGTAACATTGTTTGGTAGTATTTTGTGGACGATTGAAAAAGCATATTATTTTTTGGGTTTCAATTTGTATGGAATTTATATTGTTGCTCAAGATTGGGGTGATGAAACTATTTATGATATTTAACTGTATCACATTACTTTTGGTTGTTACATTTACAATCCATCAAAAATTACACACATGTACCAAATTTAGTGGGGAAACTGTTTTAAAAACTAGATTACGAGTCCATGCATTGCTACATATATAGTACAATATATTGAAATGTTGCATAATCAGTTCGTGTCCAACTAAAATTGTGCCATTAGTGTATACTATCATGTACACATTATATTTGTTCATGTCGTCTCCCCACTTAGAAGGCGCGCAAAGGTAGTTCTTTGCAAATTTTAAAAATACCAAGAACAATGACAGTATTTGCTACAAAAAAGCAACAGAGGACCTGCATTTCCGTCTAAGAAATCTAACGAATTATATTTGTTAATCACATTCCGTGCATAAATATCATACTAAGTTTTGGAATCGATGTAGCAACTGTGTAGTCGATTGGTATCCATAAATTTCAGCAAGCTATACATACATCATTGGCATTGAAAAAAAAAAAATTAATTGGACATGTCTATCAAAAATGTCGAAGCATCATACTAAATAATATTGTTGACATAAACCATCCAAATGTTGTCCATCACATAAGCCATCCATGAATTCTAACATTGTTTCAATTTTCTTTTCATAATAAATGGGACAAAAAGTAACACTGTTCGCAAAAGTATGGGATGAACAAAGTACCACCACTGTTTGCACAAAAAAGTAACATTGTTTGTAAAAAAAAGTTAACACTTTCTGCACAAAAAAGTAACACTGTATGCAAAAAAAAGTAATAGTGTAAGCTAAATCATTGGCCTTGCAAACTTTGTTGAACCATCATTGTTTGTGTCCATTTGTTGGCTGTCATCATGGTTGGACCCATTAGATTCCTGCTCACTATCATTAGAACTAGTTGAATTCTCAAAATCTTCACCACAAAAGGCTTTCCTCATTTGTTTTAGTTCTAACTTCACCTTCCTCATGTCTTTCTTGTGCTACAACTCCATCCGGTTCAATATGGACACAGCCTCGTACAAACGAGTTGATATGCTCTCCAATGAAGTAGGATCTTGTCTTTCACGATGCTTTCAACTTTTCCCTTGTGTTTTCCCATACGTTCCACGACCTATGTGGCTCATCTACCCCTTCCATTCATCATCTGGTCGAGTCGGTACACGAAGCTCAAGTAGCATATCAGTCACGAGGAGGCCAAATGGTAATGCTGCATGTGGATTGTTTGCTTTTGCGACAGAATCCACAACTTGCCAAATTATCTTCGGAACATCTAGAGGGCTGAAATTATGGACAACATACAACATGAGTGCTCGTTCATGGTCAAAAGTGGATTTCACCCCCCTTGGGTCAAGATTGTACCACAATATAAAATGAAGAACAACAAGGTCAGGCTTCAAGAACTTTACATGATACTTGTCTTGTGGTATGACTCCTTCGATGTACAAATCATCAACAATTTGGGCTTCATTAGGAAGGTCAACACCAGGAAGGTATGGATATTGTGTTTTGTCATCATGTGTTGGTCGCTGAATGTCTAAGAATTTTGATATGCAATCCGCGGAAAACACCACATCTTTCCCCCTCAGTTTTGTTTTCAGAATCAAGTTCTCTGTATCAGTTGGCTTTTGTATGCTACCAAAGAATTCCCGTACCAGGTTCACATTAGCCTTCCCTTCCCGTTCGATTAGGTTTTGGATATGCAGGTGGCCCACAATTGCTGGAATATCAGTATGAGTTAACTCCTTCAACTTGACAGCCCGCTCTACTGTAATAGCCCGTTTAGCAAAAATACCAAGGTCAACGTGAGGAGCTTCCGCTTTTCCTTTACTCGTTTTTTTTGTTGTCTTTTTCCGTGGCATCTTCAATTACCTACGTAATAACCAAACATATTAAAACATATGTACGTCATTGGAGAGATTCAAATTTTAATCATACAATGACAAATGCAAATATATTAAAACCTTATTGATTTCAGTCATCAATGTCCACCATTTCTTACCAAGCAAACAGACAATTAAAAAAATCTACAAAAGAAAAAGAGAGAGACAGTTCGGCATTATTAACAGTGATTGTTTGTAAAGTAATGGCATGAGCAAGTCCTTATTTTATCAGCAATCAAACAAATTTGGAATTTATTCACCTTTATTTTTCAAATTAATCTCCAAACTACAAAATTTATTAAGTCAAAAATATTAAAAAATATTAAGTCAAATATTTCAATGGAAGAAACACTCAAGTCAAAATATTAAAAAATAGGTAATTTTTGAATTTATAATTAAATTCGAAAAATGTTTTAGGAAAATTCTTCCAAACACAATCCACTTTTTAAGAAACACCTAAAAGTTAATTGTGTTAGTTTTAAATGTGTCTAACACATGTCTGGACACGGGAATATCCAACATTTGTCATGATTCATTAGTCCGCTCAACACCTTTGATTTTTACCCATAATGAGGATTCTGCATCTTCCATGATCTGGGTGAAGGAAAGTAGTCTTGAAGGCAAATGCAAAAGCCCTCTCTGCCAAGTTATTTTTAGATTTTGGGTGCATATGGATTTGGATCATTAGAGTCAAGTTACTGTACTCTCACTTGTTATAAGCAGTTGTAATTTTTACTCTCGACTGCTTGAAAATGAAGATTATTCCATGCTTGGGATCTCTTGTGTGAGCAAATAGCCAAATAGGCTCAAGTCCTAATTTGACTGCATCAACAGGCTCAAGTCCTAAATTTTCTTAGATGCTTTTAGTTTTAAGGAAGTAGATTTGCAAAGTTGGTTTAATACCACACTATTGTTTGAATGACAACTTGGGTTCATGTTACTAATTTTTTTGTTGGGTGATGAAGTCGTTTATATTTTGGCAATGCACATCTCCATCATCTCTTATTATCCCTATACATCGATACCATACCATTCCAATATAAGCATAGTTATGTGTCACCTAACAGCAATGTCCACCATTTCTTACCAAGCAAACAGACAATTAAAAAAATCTACAAAAGAAAAAGAGAGACAGTTCGGTATTATTAACAGTGATTGTTTGTAAAGTAATGGCATGAGCGAGTCCCTATTTTATCAGCAATCAAACAAATTTGGAATTTATTCACCTTTATTTTTCAAATTCATCACCAAACAACAAAATTTATTAAGAATGCGTAAGATTAAAACAACTAAGACATTAACAAAACGTAACAACTAGCCACTAATGTCTCCTTGTAAAAACAATGTTTCGATCACTATAAGCCTCATCATGAAAGTCAACTACACTGGATCGTTTGGATAATTTGGCAATTCATCGATATCATCCGTGTGGGGATCCAACTCTGTGTTCATGAATGGTTCACTGTCTGAGTTGCTACCCTCTCTCTGGCTACTTGAAGCCAATTTTTTACACGTCCGCTTCGTGTGTCCGATGCTCCTACAGTAGCAAATAATGCATAAACGATTTTAATAATCATATGCATGTAACAGGATATAAAAAGGTCATACAATGAAAGTACCATACCTACAATACCCACACCGCCTTGGTTTTGGAGGTTTACCCATAGAAGATGTCCCTCCGGGGTTCCCTTTGGTCTTCACTACATTAGGATCACCAACGCCATATAGTTTGGGTGCAATATTTCTGTCCCCAGCCTCGGCGTTACCTTCTTTTCTCATTGCCCAACGTTTTTTCATCTGCGATGTCAGCTGGAAAGCTATTTCCCTTGCCTCTTCAAAATCTTTGTCCGCGTGTGAGGCATAATATGACATTTCACTAAAACAGGAGCTGAGTATACCAAACCGAGCTGTCTGTGTTAGGGTGCTACAAATTTGGGTAAGACTTGGTTGTTGACACTTTGACCTACCACGTCTTGTCCATCTCTGCAAGACACAACTCGGTGGAATACACATTAATTGTTCAGATTTCATAACAGCAATCATGTGGCAGCAAGGGATGCCAAACGACTCAAACTTCAAGCAACAACATTTCATTGTGATATCAGCTGGAAAATACTCAACCGTCCACGTGCATGTTGGTGCCTTGTACTCACCAAAACGGTAGGTGCGATGATCCTCCAGCTGAACTCTTTCCATCACAAACAATTTACCCTCTTTCCTGATTTCATGTTGAAACAATGAGAAAATCTTCCGAGTAAAGAGTTCAGCTGCATGTTTCTCCAAACTTCTCAATGGCGTAGTCAAAACCGGGAAACTATTCTCTGTTTTAGATTCTGTTTCTGCCTCATTAACACGCATTCTAGCAAGAGCCCTATCATATTGCGCTACAAATTCGTACAGCCTAACCTTTTGGTTTAGGAATATATTGAAATATGCATTCATACCCTCGACACGTTGAGTGCTCCTCATTCCAGCAAACATGTGACCACGGAGATATGCCTCAGCCCAATTATCACGCTTCAGATGAATATCCAACACCCAGTTATTGTTCTCCAACTTGTACTGTTTCACCATAGCAGCCCAGGCATTGTCAAACTCATCAATTTTACATTTCTTTAACATCAACTGTGCAAAATCAGTTGTAAATTCTGGTATGTGGACATTTGTTGAGGCATTTTTCTCCAGATGCCAAGAACATAAACGATGTCTGCAGTTTGGAATAACTCTTTTGATTGCCTGACGCATTGCCCTATCACCATCTGTTACAACGGAGATGGGTCTTTTACCATCCATGGCCTCCATTAACATTTCCAACACCCACGTGTATGTCTCCATTGTCTCATCAGGCAACAAAGCACATCCGAATATAGTTGTCATGAAATGGTTACTCACGCCAGCTAGAATTACAAATGGCTTCTTATATGCATTTGTACGATAAGTTGTATCAAATACCAATACATCACCAAATGCAGCATAATCCATTCGAGACCTACAATCTGCCCAGAAAATCTTGTCCAACCGGTTGTCCTTATCGACGTTGTATTTGAAAAAAAATAATGGATCTGCATCTAATTTAGCTGATAAGTATCCTAACGCACCCTCTGCATCCCCTTCTGCGAGTTGTACTTTGCGCTCAGCTTGGAATTGATTGTGCAAATCTCTGTGAATGAAGCCCACCTTCTCATAACCCCCTGACTGATGGACCATAAAATCCATGATCTGACTCGTTTTCATACCCACATTGCGCATGGCCTTTGCTTGAGCTTGGTCTGCACTTGTTACAAACCTATGCGACCAAAGAAAAGGGACGCAGTGTGGTGCTGCCAAGGGATGGTTGTGTTCCCCTACAAAGTGGGTCACAACATATTTCCTAACTGTCTTGTCGTAACGCACACGAAATGTGGCACTACAAAAAAGTCTAGTTTCTGCCCTAGGAGTTCTTACCCGTTCCACACGTTGCAAGCATTTCTTTTCACTTACACCTTCCCTTGAACAAACCCATTTCCTACTCTCTACAAATTTGTTGTCTCCAGTAATTCTTTTTCTACTTCTTCGTACGCTAAAACCGATGACCTTAGCGTATGCATTGTAGAAAGTATAAGCATCATCCTCTGAATTGAATTTCATTTGTAACACATATTCCTTAGTAAGCATTCGTAAACTATCATAGGTTTGGGAAGCTAACCCTTCTTTCACATCAACATCATCCTTGCCATCTGGAGCAAATTGATCATCAATTTCAGTATTGACCTCTTTATGCCTACTACTTTCAGGTTCATCCATCGTATATACAGTCGTAAATACCCTATTAGCAATTAAAACAAAACAAATCAACTAAAAAACACACCTGCCATTGTGCTGCTATAAATTAAATCTTCAGAACAAATAAATTAGCACACCTGCCAGTGCCTTGCAATCAATTAAAAAAAAAAAAAATTCGAACATGTCTGCAAGCACCCTACTATCAACTAAAACCAAACAAAAAACAAAAAAAGCACACCCGCCAATACTGTGCTATCAATTATTAATTCTTTATAGAAAATGAACAAATAAGCACACCAGCCAGTGCTCTGCTATCAATTATACGCCAATAATAAAAAAGCACACCTGTAAGTACCCTACTATCAATTATACGCCAATAATAAAAAAGCACACCTGTAAGTACCCTACTATCAATTAAAATAAAATTAATTAATTAAAAAGCACACCTGCCAGTGCCCTGTTATAAATTAAAATCAAACAAATAAATAAAATAGCACACCCGCCAGTGCCCTGCTATTCATTAAAATCAAATAAATAAATAAGCACATCAGCCAGTGCCCTGCTATCAATTCAAAGCAAATAAATTAAAAAACACAAAAGCAATTACCCTACTATTAATTAAAATGAAACAAATAAATAAAATAGCACACCCGCCAGTGCCTGCTATTCATTAAAATAAAAACAAGTAAATAAGCACACCAGCCAGTGCCCTGCTATAAATTCAAAAACACAGAAGCAAGTACCCTAGTATCAATTAAAATGAAACAAATAAATAAAATAGCACACCTGCCAGTGCCCTGCTATTCATTAAAACAAACAAATAAATAAGCACACCAGCCAGTGCCCTGCCACCAATTCAAAGCAAAAAAATTCAAAAACACAGAAGCAAGTACCCTAATATCAATTAAAATGAAACAAATAAATAAAATAGCACACCCGCCAGTGCCCTGCTATTCATTAAAAGCAAATAAATAAAATAGCACACCCGCCAGTGCCCTGCTATTAATTAAAAGCAAATACATTAAAAAGCAGACCTGCTAATGCAACCGCTACGGAGGAAGGGATGGAGGAGGTATAGGTTTACTTCGACGTTAAGATGGAGAAATTGAGGACCTATGACAAACAAAAACAGAACATCGAAATAGAGTTAGTAAAGAAGACAATACTTAAGGATAGTAATGATTATGGCGAGAAAAGAAAGAATCTATACACGAAAAATATTATTTTGCACATCTTTTCACCTTAACAAACTGCACAAGCAATAACAGAGATGAAAGTCTACTACCTTTGTTCAAAGTATGAATAACCATTACACAAATAAACACTAACACAAATGTACCACAACCAACCATTTGACCACTTCAAACAAAAATTAAATAAAAATATCCACAAAAAAGGATTATTTGATTGGATGAACTATTGGATTATTTGGTAGATCATTTTTTGGTTAATTTCCTAGTATTTCCTATGTCACAGGTGAAGCTGAGTAGCTTCTAAATCGATGGACTATTGGATTGTTTTTCTGAAAACTTCGTATCCGGCCTATTGAACTATTGGAGTACTGGATTTGGATTATTGTTATTGGATTTTCTGATCTTGATAGAACCTTAATGTTGTGCTTGCATCATGTATATGCGTAGAGATTTGAAAAGGAAGTGGGAAAATGTGGGTGAAATGTCAATGAACTATAATTACATTCGACACACATTTTCCATTTCCTTTTCCAAATCCCTAGCTAAATCCATGATCCAAACATAACATTAAGGACATATGATGGTTTCAATGCCATAGAAAGCAAAGCACATTCACATAATTTTCTTCTCCTTGTGTGCTAGTTTATTATTTTCCAAAACAATTTAAAATAAAAATAAAAATAAAAATTGGGAGTGTATTTTCCAAATGTTCTAAGCAAGCTTCAGTCCATATGTCATAGTTACATGAAGTTATATATCATAAAGTGAGTAATTACAAATGATAGCAACTATGGATTTGGTTATAATTCTTGATTAATTATAAACAACAGCAGCTACGACTCACTTTGCTAATTTAATATAAGGATTTTTTGGTTAAGTGGGGAAAGAAATAATTTTTCAAAAACACACTCATTCATGTGGTTGGTAGACAACATTAAGGTGTAAACAAGAAACGTGTGTTTTGGTCTTTATGGTGTTCAAGATCATATTCACTGTTTGGCGTGAATATTTATTCTCACAACTTTCACCATCTAATATTGACAAACAAGAAAGGATAAGCTTTGTACATCTTGGAGATTTTGCATGATAGAAGATAAGTTGGAAGTCTTTGTCAAAGAACAAGGTAAACAGATATAACAAAAATTGAATTCGAATTTGAATTTTAATATACAATCTTCACCACCACAATTACAAGCTTGCTTTTCTAGCCAAGATGAACTATAAAAGCCGACAGCAGTATTTAGTGGTATAGGGTTAGACCCTGTGATGAATTGTAAACCTAGACATCTTAGTTTGACTCTCATTAGTGTCTCTCGGGCTTTAACCCATACCTGTGGTTTACCAATGATTGCAGGTATCAAAAGTTCACTCCATAAGGGTGGGTCAAATGTGGCCTTGCCTTTCAATTGCGTTATCTAAATCTTAGTGCTGAAAAAATGGACCATCAAATACCTTAAAAATGGTTAAATAAGCTGCATGGGATATAACACGGAACTATATTTTTTTTTATTTTCTCACCTGTTATACAGATTTAAACTTTATATAATTTGAATCATACTCAATAAATTTAATCCGTATATTTTAAATTTTAATTTTTTCCCCTTTCTGAATATAACATTGATGGGATCCAATGTGGTGGATGAGGGAGGATATTTCATGAACAAGAAATGATTTTGGGATGCATATAGGATCCACGTATGGTTTCACCAAAAAGAGCTACCAGGTGCACAAACCCTTTGGTGGTTTTGCACTCAATACCACCAAAGATATTGGCATAGCTAGAGAGCCATATGAAAAAGCAATATTTATCACAGCTAAGAGTGAAACCCACATGCATTTGAGCTTATTTGGGTAATAAAAACACTAAAACGGTGTTGTGATTCTCTATAATCTTTACACTTGGTCGGTCTCTATTAGTAGTGTAGTACACATGCCAATGTCATGCCACTCAATTAAAGAATAAATATCGTTAGGCAGTATTTGAATTTTGAATTTTAATAAAAATTTGTAGAAGATATTAAAAAGAGAATAAAAAGTATTAAAAATTTAGTAATTTAGTATCTCGTGTCACGTGAGTCAAGTAAACCAAAAATAACAATGCTATGATTCCAAGAAAAAAAATAATAAAAAAACTCTCCTAAATTTCACATCAATAGTCAAGATTCATTTAGAATGTGGCCCCACAACAGCAACTTTCAATATACACTATTGATTTGAAATTAATGACAATTTTCTGGTGCTATAGACTTTTTGAACCAAAAATACCCTATTTGCATTTTCGATTTGAAAAAAAAAAAAAAAAAAAGGAGACAGAAAGGAAAAAAGAACGGAAAAGTAACAAATAGATTTTGGTACCCCATGCCATGTGAGTCAATTAAACAAAAATACCTTTAGATTGTATTTGAATCTTGAATTTGTGGGCAAAAAGGAAAAACAAGGGAAAAATGACAAAAATTTAATAGTTTAGTACACCATGTCATGCGAGTCAATTAAACAATAAGTATTGATAGGTTATGCTTGAATCTTGAATTTGAATAGGAATTGTGAATAGAAACGAAAATAGACGAAATTAGACAATTTTTAATTCATGCCATTTTTTTACAACACTAAATGGTGGAACAAAGAAGTGGATGATCCCATAAAAAAAATGTTCATATGATTATGATGTTACTAGGCAAGCGTGCTTTCTATTGCCTACCTTGCAAGCCATATCAGCAAAAGATGGATAAATACATATTTTGTATTTTTGTATACCTCTATTGCCTACCTTGCAAGCCATATTGCCTACCTCTATGTTCACTGTTAATACATATTTTTGTATTTTCTACCTTGCAATTCATATCAGCAAAAGATGGATTAATACATATTTTGTATTTTGTATACCTCTATTGCCTACCTTGCAAGCCATATTGCCTACCTCTATGTTCACTGTTAATACATATTTTTGTATTTCAAATTGTACGGGAAAGAAATAAACCTTATCGTATAATCCTGTTGATCAAGTCTGCGCTCCTCCGTACGTCGTCGCTTTATTCCCTGAAAACACAAACGTGAGCTAGCCGGCGGGTGTGTGCCGGAAACCTCTTCGATGCCTAAGTCAGAAAAATAGACAAGTAGACAAAAGCTCTGTGTATTTGGAATCAAAGTTGTGTTACCTCTCCATAGGTGATGTTGTGAGCTTTTATAGGTTCCGTGTGGCACAATCCTAGTAGGATTCTTACTCCTCCATGTAGAGTCCTCCTAGGATTCATACTCCTGAAAGATAATGCTTATCCTTCAACACCCCCTCACTGCTTAAACCAAGTGAGATGGTTTTACCATGGTCAGGTTCAATAGGACGAAGTAAGCATGGCTATGCCGAGCCATAGAGTAGACCGAACTATCGTTAGTTCGGTCCTTCCTTTCACTGCTCTTACTCAGCTCTTCCTGCTCAATCGCGCCATCATGTATTGCTCACACAGTGCTCTTCTGGACCGAGATAACAAGAAGGCCTTCTAGGACCGGACTAACTTTAGGCCTCCGAGACTGGACTAACTTTAAGGCCTTCGAGACCGGACTAACTTTAAGGCCTTTCAAGACCGGACTAACTTTAAGGCCTTTTTACTTAGCCCTTCGTATCGTGGCCCATAATGACCCATTACCCAGCTCGGCCCAATTTTTGCATAAATTACCCTCTCAATTGCCCCTTAATTCCATCTGTGCAACATGATAGGGATTACCTGTCTTCCAGCCGAGCTAGTAATTTTAGCCTGACGACCGAGCTAAGCCCTTTAAGCCTTTCCAGTCGAGCTACAAACTCTATTAGCCTTTCTAGCTGAGCTAAATTTACACCGGGCTCTGCTAGTCCGGTTAAAACGTCTCTTCAATCACAGCAACTGAATCGCTTCTTATCCCATGCACACGTGGCATGCTCTCATTGGCTGAAGGCAGCTGTCATGCCGTCTTCGTACCTCGTGTTTGTTTGAACAGTTCCCGCCTTTGCCCCTTCTCTTTCCACAAAACAAACCCTTTCGTTTTTCTTCCAAATCATTCAACTCATTATTCAACCCCTTCTCTCTCTCTCTCTCTCTCTCTCTCTCTCGTGCCTCTATTGTTCTTCAACCTTGCAACTGTGAAGCTCGTGCTCGTTGCTACTTTCTACTTCCATTTCCTTCCTCTTAGCCTGGTAAGCTACACAAATCTGTCTTGTTTTTGTTGTTTTCGTACTTGCTCAATCCACTGCATCTTGTTGTTGTGTGTTTTTGCAAAACACACTTTTCCCATTTTTGTTTTGCCGTGCGTCTTCTGGAAAAAACTTATAAGAACCACTTGATTTCATTAAACAATCTGTAGGGACATGTAATTGATCCAAAATCACAATATAAACCGAACTAATAGTAGTTTGTAGTTGACGTTATTTTAAACCAGCCTGACTAACTACCGAACTAGAACTCCATGCTATGCCGTTAGTTTCAAGAAAAACCTCCTTGTGATTCAACTAGCCGATCTCTTTGAACCGTACTAGGTCTATGCAATACTATGTTTGAAAGCCTCAACCACGACTGAGCTATGACTGGGGCTAAACAAGCCTTCGTAGTTCAACCGAACTAAGAGTGTTGCCCCTAGAGGCTCAATCGGGCTAACAAAACCCTTGCACAAACTGAGATAACGAACCCCTTGTACAAACCGAGCTACCAAATCCCTAGTGCAAATCGGGCTAAGACACGTAGCATTTCACATAGCCGAGCTAAGAATTGATATATCTTGCCTTTATTTCTCTTTAGCACGGTCCAACGGTCTGTGCTTAACACCTTTGTTTTTTCACTTTGCAGACTTTAGGTTGCCCAGGCACTCCTTTGAGCGCTCAACCGAGCTACTCAGCCCACTTCCGCGACCGAGCTAACACAAGTATAATTTATTCATAACTTAAGACAAAATGGGTAAATATAGGTTTTTAGTAGAAACACCTGGTGGCTTGGCCGAATTCCGAAGGGAGTATAACATTCCTGACGACATCCATCTCACCTTAGCCGAACAAGATATCATACCTTGGGGAAACCCTGGTTTTGTTCCCTTCACCCTCCTTTCCATTGTAGAAACCGGCCTAAGATTTCTCTGTACAGCCCTTACTTTGTGAATTCCTTAGGCAAACTAGGATATGCCCAACCCAGCTTTCCACAAACTCATGCCGCATAATAAATGGTATAGCCGAGCTAAACGTCGTGCTGGTATTAACCTCGGCTTAGTCGAACTCTTTCACCAATATTTTATAGGCTCAAAAGAAGACGGGTGGGTTATTATTTAAGAATACGACGCCGCGGCGTGAAAAATAATAAAGGACACATCGGACAAAGACTTAAACGATGATGATTTTTTCTGGGTATCTGGCAATTTTGAAGACCACCAAGCCCAGATCCCAGGCCGCAGTATAAACTGGAATAAAGGAACCCCTGGTATAATTACTTCGGTTTCTTTGCATGCTTCTGTTTTATTTCGGTTTCCTATTCCTGAACCGAACTAACAGTTGTCTTCTTTATGTAGATTCAGCCATCATCAATCACTTTACAGTTACCCCCAATCTGAACACTTCGCCCGCCGCGTACTACGTTATCCAGAAAGAAATGGGCCAAGCTGCTGAATTTTGAGTCGACTACACAGACACAGCAGCCGCACGTAAAGTAGCCAGAGTAACAGATATTTCTTACTGGAAGCCTCTCCCGAACCGGACCCCAACTTGCCCCAAATCAACCTAGTCCCTTGACTGCCGAAGAAGAGATGGCAAAGAGGAACAGGGTCAGGGCCCTCTCGAAACCGAAACACAAAGAGCCAGAACCACCACCGAGCCAGACTCAGGAAACAGTGGTGGCCCTTCCATCTCAACAACCTTCTTCATCACGCCCAAACAAGCGCCCGCCCGAACTACCCAAACCGATCAACGCCTTGTGGACGAAGATGAAAACATCCTTCCACCAAGCCCTCCTCCAAGTCCTCAACCGGAGCGTTCTGACCGAGCTAGCTCCTCCAAATGGACTCCAAAGATGACTTTCCAAAACCGTGCTATTCTGTGATACTTACTCAGTGGTGGCTGACAAAGGACCATATGCTAGCCTTCAATCTGGCTAAGAGTGTATGTCTGCCCCCTGATATGGAGCATCACAAGCATTTGACGAGCTCAAAGGCCATCTGGTCGGGCACAAAAATCAATGATCCTCGTCAGTAGTAGCTTCTCTTGTCTCTCTAATTTTCCAACTTTCTGCGGTTTTGTCATAGTTTATTCCATCTTTTTTCAGGCCATGCAAAAGAGTAAATTGTGCACAAGCGTGTGTTGGAGCTTCGCAAAACTACAAGGGAAGCCATGGCCGAAGCTGAAGAAAAACCGCCGAGCTAAGAGAATCCAAACAAAGAAGACAGCCGAGCTAAAGGCCGAGAGTAGCCGTCTGACCGGACTAGTTACCTCGGCTAATGCTGATAAACAGAGGGCCCTGACCGTATGAAGGACAAGTACCTTCGTGAGCTAGCCAAGCTCGAAGGAAGAAAATGCAGAAATCGCCGAGTCTAAAAAAAGAAGGCGGATGATGCGAATACTGATGGTTCAAGGAGGGGGAGGCCCTCTACATGCAATAATGTGAAGCAGCTAAAGAATTGTTCTTCAAATGCGGTTGGGAGGGCACCATGGTGCAGCTCGGTTGTGACCTGAGACCGAGGTATACAATCCTCCTCATACTTCATACCGAGCTCACTGGCGGAGTACGCTGCATCCGTTCAGCAACAGTTTTCTTCAGAGTTCAGATGACGATGAAGAAGAAACCGAGCCCATTAATACTCCGGTCGTCAATGAACTGCGATCAATCAGCTCGGTTGGAGCCAACGGTGGAAGATTTACTAACGAGCTGTCGACTGAAACCGTGCTTCCAGCAACGACGAGCTCCTACCCGAGACCACACTACCGACTGATACCGGGCTCGGGTTGACATAGATGCTGATCTAGATGATTTGTTTAACTGATTTGTTTTCTTTTCTTTTTTGTTGGACAAATGTAACCGGGCTGGGCCCCTCCTTTGTATTTGCTTTGAACTTGTCAATGAAAATCTTCTTTTGTCCAACTGTTACCCGGTTTGAATGCTTGTTTATGCTTGCTCTCTTACTGTAATTTGAATGAAGTAAAGTATTCTCTCGCCGAGATAATTCATCCGGTCTTAATCTTGTAATCAGACTGGCCATACCAGCCAACCACTCTTTAGCCGATATCCCTACTTCAGCTGAAGAGTACTAAGAGTCGGTTTATCCAGCCAACCACTCTTCAGCCTATACCCACTTCGGCTGAAGAGTAATAAGAGTTGTTTAATCCAGCCAACCACTCTTCAGCCTAAACCCTTACTTCGGCTGAAGAGTAATAAGAGTTGGTTTAATCCAGCCAACCACTTTTAGCCATACCTTACTTCGGCTGAAGAGTATAAGAGTTGGTTTAATCCAGCCAACTTCTAAATTGGTTTTTCCAGCCAACCTAGAATAAAATGTTTGGTTATTCTGACCAAACGTCCGCAGCTGGATCTTTATCCTGGGCTTAGGAAGGGAGTTGGTTTAATCCAGCCAACTTCTAAGTTGGTTTTCTAGCCACCTAGAATAAAATGTTTGGTTATTCGACCAAAGTCCTGCAGCCTGGATCCCTATCCTGGGCTTAGGAAGGGTGTTGTTTAATCCAGCCAACCTCTAAGTTGGTTTTTCCAGCCAACCTAGAATAAAATGTTTGGTTATTCCGACCAAACGTCCTGCAGCCTGGATCCTTATCCTGGGCTTGGGAAGGGTGTTGGTTTAATCCAGCCAACTTCTAAGTTGATTTTTCCAGCGAACCTAGAATAAAATGTTTGGTTATTCCGACCAAACGTCCTGCAGCCTGGATCCTTATCCTGGGCTTAGGAAGGGTGTTGGTTTAATCCAGCCAACTTCTAAGTTGATTGTTCTAGCCAACCTAGAATAAAATGTTTGGTTATTCCAACCAAACGTCCTGTAGCTTGGATCCTTATCCTGGGCTTAGGAAGGGTCGCAGTTGGTTATTCCAGCCAATTGTGTTTTTAATACCCCTAACTCACCTAACTCACTAAAACAAACTTTTACAGAAGAAAACGTCTATACTGAAAAGAAAACTACTTGTTTTATTGAGAAAGGAAAAAAATACACATATTTAAAAGAAAAAAGCTAAAATTAAAATAACTTGAGATTGGCAGTATTCCATGGCCTGGGAATTGCCTTGCCGTCCTCATCTTCTAAGTGGTATGCCCTTTTGCCTGCTAATCT
Organism: Camellia japonica; assembly: GCA_030407325.1. Taxonomy (NCBI): domain Eukaryota; kingdom Viridiplantae; phylum Streptophyta; class Magnoliopsida; order Ericales; family Theaceae; genus Camellia; species Camellia japonica. Next base: position 24,147,693 of record JAPPVO010000059.1, on the reverse strand, counting down.
AACCACTTTGTAAGGTCCTTCCCAATTAGGCCCTAACTTGCCATCTCCCGGTACCAAGGTGTTTCCCATCACTTTGCGCAGTACCCAATCTCCGATTTTGAATTGCCTTGGATGTACTGTCTTGTTATACTTTCTGGACAATTCTTGTTGGTATGAGGCAATGTGAACCAGTGCTCTTTCTCTTCTTTCTTCTGCAAGGTCGAGCTCCAATGTTATGGCTTCGCCATTCAAGTCTGGATCAAAATTCTCGCTTCGAATTGTGGGGAGGCCAACTTCTAGTGGGATTACTGCCTCCATACCATAGGCTAAGGAAAATGGAGTTTCTCCTGTTGACCGCCGAGGTGTGGTGCGGTAAGCCCATAAAACATGAGGGAGCTCTTCTGCCCACTTGCCTTTGGCTTTCTCTAATCTTTTCTTCAATCCATCCAAGACTACCTTGTTTGATGCTTCTGCCTGACCATTTGCTTGGGGATATGCCGGTGTAGAATTGTAGAACTCTATCTTGTACTCTTCACAAAAGCCTCTAAAGATTCTGCCGTCGAACTGCGTGCCGTTGTCTGATATTAGTGCCTTTGGTATGCCAAATCGAGTGATGATATTCTGCCAGACAAACTTCTTCACATCTTTTCCTTGATTATGCCAAGGCTTCTGCTTCCACCCACTTTGTGAAGTAGTCGGTTGCTGCAAGAAAGAACTTCTTGTTGCCTGGTGCTGTTGGAAGTGGCCCTACTATGTCCAAGCCCCACATTGCAAAGGGCCATGGGCTTGTTAATGGTAGGAGTTCTCTGGCAGGTTGGTGTATTTGGTGTGCGAACTTCTGACACTTCTCGCACTTCTTCGCATATTTCTCTGAGTCTGCTTGCCTGTAAGGCCACCAATATCCTTGCGAGATTGCCCTGTATGCTAATGATCTTCCCCCTTGATGGTTTCCGCACACGCCCTCGTGTATCGAACAAGAAGGCTTCTACTTTGCTGGGGTGAACACACTTTAGATACGGTCCTGAGAATGATTTTTTGTACAATGCCATAGAAGGGGAGAGCCAAAATCGCTGTGACTTTGCTCTAATTCTATTGGCTTCTTTCTTTTCTTCAGGTAAGACGCCGTTTTAAGAACAGTATGATGGGATCCATCCATAGAGGGGCCTAGTTCTGCGTACATCTTCTGCTTCGGGGCTTTCAATGCTTGGTTTTGGTAAGTAGTCAATTAGCAACGGATGAGGGGGGAGTATCTGCCATTGAAGCAAAGTCTGCCAGTTCGTCTGCTCTGCTGTTTTCCTCCCTGCCGATTTGTTCTATCTTGACTACTTCAAATTTCTTGATTTCTATTTCTGACCAACTCTTGGTACTTAGCCATCCTGTCATCCTTTGCTCGTAGTCGCCTGAAATTTGGTTTACCACTAGCTGTGAATCGCTGTAAACCATTAGCTCGGTGGTCTTCATGTAGAATGCTGATTTGAGACCTGCAAGAAGTGCTTCATACTCTGCTTTATTGTTTGATGCTGGGAAGCCGAGGTTGACTGCTTGCTCCACTACTAGTCCGTCTGGAGAGATGAGGACTATGCCAAGCCCTGCTCCATGCCGGTTGGATGCTCCATCCACGAAGAGCTTCCACATTTCTCCAACGAACAACTTCCAGCAAGTGGAGGGATCAGATGATGCCTGGGGGTCCAGAAGATGTTGCTGGTGTTCTTCAGGGTCCATGCTTGCTGTCTGCCCCTTATTATCTGATTGTACCAAGTCTTTATTTGTTGGTGAGTCTTGACTTGTGTGTAGTGTGGTTTTCTTCTTCTCCCTTACTTCACTCTGGTCTGCCTTGGGACCTGTCTGGGTAACCAGCACCAGGGGTTGCGTTATTCCGACGTCAACTTCCATCCCTAGTTTGGTTGTTTCAGTCAGGTCGACTGGGCAGATATGATGACTTCCTAGGGTGAATTCTGCGACAAAGTCTGCCAAAGCTTGAGCTTTATCGCGGTCCTGGGTTGAAACTTGATGTCATATTGTCCCAACTCTACTGCCCACTTCAAAGATTCGCCCAGAAAAGTTCGCCCTTTCAAACAAAGCTTTTAATGGGAAAGCTGTGAGGGCGACTATGGTGTGGGCGTGTGAAAGTAGTGCGTCAACTTCCTTGAGGCCATCATCAAGGCCAAGGCCAGTTTTTCTAGTGGCAAGTACCTTGTTTCGGCACCCAGCAATGTCTTGCTGACATAAAAGATGGGCAGATGTTGGATTCCTTCTGCACGGACCAACACTGCGCTAATTGCGTGCTGAGAGACTGCTAGGTACAAGAAGAGTTCTTCTCCCGGTATTAGGGTGACAAGCAGTGGCGGAGAAGACATGTATTCTTTCAGGCTTTCTAGAGCGCGGTCGCATTCTTCATCCCACTCAAACTTGGCTTTTAGAGCATGGAAGAATGGTCGTAGTCTGTCTGACGACCGGCTTATGAACCGATTGAGCGCAGCTGCTATGCCGGTGAGATGCTGTACTTCCTTTACTGAGTTTGGCCTTTCCAGATCCTGAATTGCCTTGATCTGAGAGGGGTCTGCCTCTATACCCCGGTTGGTTACCAAAAAGCCCAGGAATTTGCCAGATCCTACTCCGAATGCACACTTGGACGCATTGAGGCGTAACTTGTGCTTCTTTAGGATCTCAAACATTTCACCTAGGTCCTTGAGATGGTCATTCTCATCCTTGCTCTTGACCACCATGTCGTCGATGTAAGCCTCCATTGTTCTGCCTAACAATGGTTCAAACATCTTGGTGACCATCCGTTGGAATGTCGCCCCTGCGTTCTTTAGGCCAAGGGCATGACCTTGTAGCAATACAGTCCTCTTGGAGTTGTAAAGGACGTGACTTCCTGGTCTGGTTCATGCATGGCGATTTGATGGTAGCCTCTGTATGCATCCAGAAAGCTAAGTCGGTTGTGCCCTGCCGTTAGGTCTACCAGTTGATCTATCCGTGGTAGAGGAAAGCTGTCTTTGGGCATGCCTTGTTGACTGTTTTGTAGTCGACGCAGACACGCCATTGCCATTCTTTTTTGGCACTACGACTGTGTTGGAGATCCATCTTGGGTAGTGCACTTCTCTGATTGCCCCTGCCTCCAGCAGGTTTTCTACTTCTTTTGCCACTATCTCGGCGTGGTGGAGTGCCGATCTGCGAGTGCGTTGAATGATTGGTCTGGCGGATGGGTGGACATTGAGTTGGTGACAGATGAAGTTTGGATCAATGCCTGGCATGTCGTATGGCGTCCAGGCGAACACTTCGATGTTAGAGGTCAAGAATTCCAAGACCTCTAACCTTTCGGTGCTGGATAACGACGAACCGAGCAAAAAGAACTTGTCCGGGTTTTTTTCATCTATTCTTACCTCTACCAAGTCTTCCACCGCTTTTTGATTAGCTGCTTTGCCGACATCTGCGAACAGTTCATTGCTCTCAGGTTCTTCCACCGAATGAACATATCCTTTGGCAGCGCGGCTGCCATTCACCGTGACAAAGCATTGTTGGTTTGGACATAATCTGATCTCCATAGACCTCTTCAATTACCCGGTTTCGTTGGGGAACCGCATTACTGGTGGTAGGATGACGCCACCGATCGCATGGCATGCAGCCATGTTCTGCCCAAGATGATGTTGTAAGTGGAAGGGACTTTCAATACCCAGAACTCCACTTGTTTCGTTACGCTTCCTGCTCTAACTGGAAGAATTATTTTGCCGACTGGCCACTCTGGCATTGAGTTGAATCCAATCAGGGGAGATACGGCAGGTGCCAAGTCTTTATCTTGTAACTTCAATTGTTTAAATGTTTCGTAGTACATTATTTCACATGAACTACCCTGGTCAATCAAAATCCGCTTGACGTCAAAATCCTTGACTCGGAGAGTGACAACCAGGGCATCATTGTGAGGGCAATATATCATCGCCAAGTCCCTATCTGAAAAAGACATGACGTTCGTGGCCTCTGTCTTCCCCTTTATGGTAGGTTGTGCACTGAGTACCTCTCTTAAGTGCTCAGCCTTTTTGATTGACCCTCTGAGCTCGCATACACGCTCAGGTTCGAAGACTCCATGTATCACATTGATTATGCCTTGAGGTGGGGCGTCGATTGGCATCCCGTTGGGGTTATTGTGGTCCTGGGGGGCTGGTTGCGTCCCTCCTTCAATGTATTTATCCAGGTGACCGACTGCCACCACCACTCCTCCAGGTGCTGCCTTCAATGGCGTGCAATTCTCAGTGCGGTGCCCCTTTTCTTTATGGAAGGTGCACCGCGACCTTTCGTCGTAGTCCTTCTGAGCTTCCCCTAGCTTGGCTGGCCATCTGACGAAAGGCTTATCTCGTATTTCACTTAGAATTTGGTAGATCGGTTTTTGAATACGTGGTTATAGCAGTGCGAACCCTCAACCATCTTTTATCCTGGTCTTCTCCATTGTCTCGCCTGCCTCGTCCGTTTCTACTTAGACGGTCTACCGCGTTGACTTTGCTGAGGCCTTTTCTCTGGTATTGCGGTCGTGTCAGATTTTGTTTTGGCCGGGCGCCATCCTCTCCACCTGATGTGCTGATGCACTCTTTCCATCAGGGCCTCCATGGTGAGGGGTGGCGTCATGGTGATTGAGTCCCTTAGTCTGTTCCCGACTGGAAGGTCTCTTTTGTACTGTGCAATAGCGAGATTGGTGGGGCAGTCCAATCTGGTTGAAGGTCTCCCAGTAGCGACTATTATAGGATCTTAGGGTCTCCTTGTCACCCATGTCGATGGAGAGTAGCTGGTCGATCTCCACGGGGTTTTGGTGTTTGTTCTGAACCTTGTTACGAACGCCTCCGCCAATTGCGCCCAGGAGGCTATGCTGCCTTCTGGAAGTTTTTCGAACCAAGTCAAGCCTAGGTCGCCAAGGCTAGATGGGAAGAGGATGCACATCAAAAGCTCGTTTCGCCGGTATACAGCCATGACCTGGCGAAAGTGGCTAAGTGTGAGTAGGGGTCCGTCTTTCCCTCATATGTAGTGAATTTGGGCTGAAGGATGCCTGATGGTAGGGGCGCGTTTTCAATCGCCGGAACGAACGGCGAGGTCTGTAGCCTTGCTAATGCCTGTCCGTCGGTTCGTAGGCAGGATGTGGTATTGGCATTCCAACCTCGACGCTTCCATGCGTCCGAGGAGCCAACCGCTGTAAGGTAGAAACTCTGTGTGGATCGCGTGCCCTGGCGTCCTCCTTCCATCGTGCCTTCTCTTCGAGCACGGTTCGTAAGTCGGATGATCTGGGCAACTTCGTCTGTCTGGATCTTGTTTGGTGCGTATGTGAGGGCCAATAGGTGCTTCCTTCAGTGTACGACCTCTCAGATCTCGTCCTCTCAGACCTGGAGTGACGAGTTCTAGAAGACCTGGATTGGGTATCGCCTGTCCTGAGGCTTCTACTCTCTGCTTGTGAGGGTGTGGTATCCTACTACGATCTTCCGAGTGGCGAGGGGGCGTCTTGCTTGTGCGCCCCTCTCCTGTCGCCACTCCTTTTCCCTTCATCTGGCGCTTTAGAGATTCCATGTCCGCCGCCATCCGTCGTATCAATTCGTCTTGCTCCTTGACGCGATCCTCCAAAGCTTGAGGATCAATCCTCCGCCTTTGTCTCTCTGGACTCTGTGAACGAGAGTGACGGGGGCTGTTAGTCCGCCTTCTCCCCCTTGTATCCCTCATGGGATTTTGTCTTTGTGGCTCCAAGTCCGCCATAGGAGGGATAGAAGGTAGGCCTTCGCGCCTCGCACCCCCTTCTGGTGTTTGCCCGTCGATGGCGGACTGTGGCAAATCTTCGTTGTGCGCCATTGATTCTAAAGAGGAAAAGCTTGATCAAGAGGTTTTGTTCTTGTCTGAATTCCCACAGACGGCGCCAATTGTATGGGAAAGAAATAAACCTTCTCGTATAATCCTGTTGATCAAGTCTGCGCTCCTCCGTGCGTCGTCGCTTAATTCCCTGAAAACACAAACGTGAGCTTGCCGGCGGGTGTGTGCCGGAAACCTCTCCGATGCCTAAGTCAGAAAAATAGACAAGTAGACAAAAGCTCTGTGTATTCGGGAATCAAAGTTGTGTTACCTCTCCATAGGTGATGTTGTGAGCTTTTATAGGTTCCGCGTGGCACAATCCTAGTAGGATTCTTACTCTTCCATGTAGAGTCCTCCTAGGATTCACACTCCTGAAAGATAATGCTTATCCTTCAACACCCCCCTCACTACTTAAACCAAGTGAGATGGTTTTACCATGGTCAGGTTCTAATAGGACCGAAGTAAGCAGGGCCATGTCGAGCCATAGAGTAGACCGAACTATCGTTAGTTCGGTCCTTCCTTTCACTACTCTTACCTCGGCTCTTCTTGCTCCAATCGCGCCAATCATAGTATTGCTCAGACCATGCTAACAATTAGCTAGGTCTGACCGAGCTAGCAGCACTTTGTGACCGGCCTAACTCTGAGTGTGGCGACCTTTCTGTCCGAACTATCCGCAGTGCTCTTCTGGACCGAGATAACAAGAAGGCCTTCTAGGACCGGACTAACTTTAGGCCTTCCGAGATCGGACTAACTTTAAGGCCTTTCGAGACCGGACTAACTTTAAGGCCTTTCAAGACCGGACTAACTTTAAGGCCTTTTTACTCAGCCCTTCGTATCATGGCCCATAATGACCCATTACCTAGCTCGGCCCAATTTTTGCATAAATTACCCTCTTACAAACAATGTCACAACCAATTTAAAAGGCTGTTGAGGCTTATGGATTAAGACTCACTTCGAAGATCAAGGAAAGCAGCTTACAACAAAACCTTGCAGCGTAAAAAAACAAAGGCTTGAGCCCAAGAAGCAAGGCTCGTATAAAAGACAAGCATCACACTTAAGACTAATCTTATGCCTACAATGCATGCTTCTCAACCTAGCCTAATGCAAGCAACCTATACCGATCATCACAAACTTACTTTTTAACTATCAGTCTTGCTAGTTTATTTCAACACATTAAGATACACACGTTCCACAAATCACACCACTTATAGATATCCCTATTTTCACTTCTTTGCACGGTCAATTAGAAGTTCAAATCATAACAACTTGGTAGCTAAATTAAATTTCTGTGAACTTTGCACAAATAATTTGCTCCTCAAACATAGAATCCCAAAAATAGTTGTAAGACATTGGTGTCCTCATACACTGTTAAAAATCTCATCATTTCATAACTTTTATTCTATTGTTAATACCTTGTAGATTTTCTAATTTAGGCCTTAGTCCTATCAAATTTTGGCATTTCATCGTCTCCAAGGTAACTCATAAACCATTTTAGAGCATCTCCAACCTTTCACCAATTTTTTCAACTAATTTGATTTCAAATTTGAGTAAAAAAAACTTGATTTTATATGAACTACTCAAATCCTTTCATTAAAATCTTTTTAAAAACCTTCCTCTTATCCAAAATTCCCCTTTTCATCAAATTTGATCAAGAAAACCCATCTCCAATGCTTTTTTTTTTTTTCCCCATCAAATTTTGATTTACTTTATTGGTTCTCAATTTGCTAAAAAAAATAACTCTCCCTTCATGAGATTTAATGAAATAATTAGAGATAATTTTTTAACACTTTTGATGAAAAAAAACAAAATAACTAAATGGGTATTCAACTAAGTCACAGTAACATCAAAATATAAATTCGTTTCTCACTTTCCACAATTCCCAAACAATTGCTAAAGGTAATACATCCCAAACCACTGTAATTTCCTTTCTAATAGGAAAAACAAGCCAGCACAAGAGTAATTGTTACAAACATAATAGATTTTAATAAACAAATAAAAAATTATAGTCTCATATCAGTTACATGAGTACAAAATTCAATTACTCACACATCAAATTTCACACACTCAAGCCAAATTTCAAGTGTGTATATATATATATATATATGAAATCAAAACAACTACCAAAGCAAACAAACATCAAAAACCTAAACCGATTCAATTCATATTTTGACATCCTTTTTATTAAGGCTAAAGCAATCGGAGCTGATAGATACTGTATAGACACATCGATTATCAATGCTAAATTTTATATTTAGTGTAAAAGAGATGAAAAATGAGACAAAATTTTATATGAATTAAAATTTTAAGGGAGCACAGTGAATTTCCTTGTGAATTATGGCAAACTTGTGAGTTTTCTTCTCATTTTGCAGCATTATTATTTTCTTCATCTCCTAATTCTCTTTTGTCTTGTTTGTCAAAAGCCGATTCAAGAACCTTAGCAAAACTCTTGGAGGAGGAGTTATGTTGTCTAAGGATGAAGCATGATGAGATCCTTCAAAGAATTAACAACATGCGGTACTGGTCAAGATCTATGTGAATGTGCATAAAAAAATAAATATCACAATGGTCAAGATCCTCCAAAGACCATTTTTATTAAAAAGAAAGTCACTATAATGAATCGTGATGAACACCACGTTGGGTTATAACTAAATATCACAGTGGGTTGTGACCAACTTATTAAATTAAATACATTTTAAAATTCGTTAGGTTCTCAAGTCAACTATTAGGTCAACTCGGTTGGTTTAGAGTCCTAATCTTAATAACTTAACAGTGAACCAATGCTGAACTAACACATGGAGAAAGAAAACTATTTTGCAAGAAATTTGGTGATGCATCTGGACACAAAACACATATTTGTAAATTATATGTATATTAGCAGTAGGCCCTTCTACCTACTATTAAATAAAATAACAGTAGGCCCTTCTTAATTTGGTGTTTCTTTTTTTAACAGATTTGACACACTGTTTTGGGTACTTTATTGTAAATAGAACTTAAGAATTTCATAACTTGTATATTCAAGAATATGTGAATATACAAGTACAACCATCTTCTCAGGCAAAAACAAGTTTACTTCCTAAAACAGTTTAATGTAGGATATGCAAATACAAATACGAAAACTTTAAGATTATGTTTGGATCATTGATTATATGTGGAGGCCAACAAAGGAAAAGAAGAAAATAAAGTGAAAAATATTTATTTGTTTCAATATTTCCCTTTCCTTGATAAATCCAAAATTCATACCTAACATAAAATTTTCATTATGATGTGATCATCATCATGAAAATTAATGTCGCCTTTGGCTCTGCTATGCATATAATATGCGCACACAACTAAAAAAAAAACACTCTTTACATTGACAATCGATACAAATAATCAAAAAGCAAACACAAAAAACCTTTTGCAACTGCCATGCGATGGTAAATGGAGGGCACAATTGTGGGTAGAAAGTATTTGAAGTGTTAAATTATGTTTCTAGAAACAGTTATAGTACTACTTTTGAATAAGATACTTATCACCAACTTGAGATAAAAGGTTCATGTATGTTCATTTTATGGTTAGACTACATTCTCAAGAAGTCAATGTGTCATTCCTCTGAAATATCCAAGTAGGTCTACCTTTTTGTCAACTTGCAAAGCAGATTACCACTAGAAAACAATTAAAAAAGAAAATGAAAAAGAGGCTAAGTTACATACAAAAGGAAAGTAAATAAATAAATAAATGGGAAGACAACAACTTTGAATACATCCATAGTTTTTTGAATTCAAGGACTGCTACTATGTCCTTAGCCTGATTTGTGTTGTGGGCTTCTATTTAAGGCTTAAATTTTCAAAAATTTCATTGTTATGCATGTTATTCTTATCATGAAATATACAAAATCTCTCTAAAAGTAGACTTTTCCACGAACATTCCTACCTTTTAAGGATATCAAAAAGTAAATCCAAGTGCATAAATGATTTTCACATAATGAGTCACGGATGTAAGACAAAGGATGAGTCCCACACACGGTCGACTTCACATGTGGAATCCATTTTTTGTTTCACGCTATGTCTCTTTCTATGAAAATTTTATGTGTTCATAGAACAGCTGATGCCAAAATCCCAAATCAATGTGCTTTCTAATGATAAAAGGCAACAGATACCTTTCAAAGCAACTATATCAAATGTGAACAATATGTCTTTTGTGACAATGGAAACCTACAACGCTCAAAAGTTGATAGTTATCCAAAACACCATCTATAAAAACAAAAGCAAAAATGTCAATAGTTGTCAATTGTGCCACGTTTTCTCTTACAAAGTCATAGTTGTCATACCAAGTAATCTGACTATGAAGATTCCTTGAACCAATACAACATTCTCATAAATCTTATAAATACCCAAAATTGGATAACTCTTACAACACTTCACCTTTCTTGGCTCAAAGGTTTTAGGTATTTTGTGTTCAATCTCTTTTGATATTGTGGTCATGTTGTCTATGTTCTTCAGGTTCTCTCACTGCGGTCTAGGGTTTCATAGAATGGATATGCAGAAAGGGGGAGAGAAAAAAAGTTGCACAGAGAGAGAGAGAGAGAGAGAGAGAGAGACATACCTTCAGGCGAAGTCGAGGGTAGGTCGTCTTCGCAGGGATGGTCTTCGAGGGATGGTCTTCAACGGCGAAGAGGAGTGTCTGCGTGCTGTCTCAAAAACAGAGGGGCTTTGGGAAAAAAACCGAAGAAATTTGAAAAAAAGGGAACCGGTTGAAGAGGTTGTCAACATTCCTAAAAAAATTATTCAGCGGCTCAGATTCATTTGTGAAAATCTAATGGCTTAAAATAAATGTGTATATGATGTGCACATCTTAACAGCTCCCTAATAATTTTATGTACTCATATGGCGGATAACAAAAAATATAATTGGAACAAGGTGGGTGAAATAAATTTTCAACGACAATTCCCATTATTTGATGGGAATGATTAAAATTATTTTTTTTATAATTAGTTTTTGATTAATTTTGTTGATAGAATATTGGTATAAAATACAAAGCCTAGGAGGCACAACACCACGTTGTGAGCTTTGGGGGGGGGGGGTGTTGTTTGTTTCAAATCTATTTTCGAATATATTATAAGATTCGTCGAGTAAATCAAATCTATTTTGAAGGGGGTGTTTCAAATCTATTTTCGAATATATTATAAGATTCGTCTATTTTCGAATATATTATAAGATTCGTCGAGTAAATCAAATCTATTTTGAAGGGGGGTGTTTCAAATCTATTTTCGAATATATTATAAGATTCGTCGAGTAAATCAAATCTATTTTGATAATTCAAATATATTATAAGATTCGTCGAGTAAATCATTTATGAAAAAAATCAAATCAATTAGACATCTATAACCTATAATAAGACCACATTTATATTTTTTTTAAAATAAATGATTAATATAATTTTGATACTTTTTTTTAAAATAATTATAGTTTGATCATGGAGCTACACACATCCGATTAATCTTATTTTTTTATATGAATAATATACTCAATGAATTCTATAATATAAACTATTTAAATTATCAAAATAAAATCAATACAAACCACAACCTTATCGTCACAACAGTGTTGCGACAGCACCATCCTCTCAGGGCAATAAACCTTTTACCAATAATTCAGGAAGAAGCTTTGGAGTACAAATTTTTATTTTATTTCTCATGACAATAAAAAAATTATTTTATAACCAATTTATAAATACTTTTAGTCTTTTATGTTGAAATGTTATTCTCCTAATAATTTATAAGAAAAATTAGTCTAAGGTCCATTTTCCATTTTTAGTAATGTAAGAAATTCACAATATTATTTTATAATGTTTAAAGTCCCTCAACCCTACATCCATTTATTATAGAGAAATTTGACTCTCTCAACCATGACACTCAATCTCCGACAAAGACAGACCGATATTTCTCTCTTTCTCTCTCTCTAGATCTATCGATCTAATTTTATTGCCCTACCTTGCTGTGAATTACGTCGATCGATTCTTGTCGAGGAATTCAAATACATTAGTAAAATCTATCCACTTTGAGTAATTTGATTTGATTAAATGTGTTTTTGATTGAATATTTGATTTGATTTCAATTCTTGATTTAGCCGATAGAGGGAAATCCGAACAAGAACATAAAACTTTTTACGATTTGCTGTCTTAGGCTTGCTTGGAAGATGAGGCACAAGAAATTCTGTCACCGAATTCATAGTGAATCTCTCTCTCTCTCTCTATATATATATATATAATGTTAGGTTTAGTATGTGATTGGATGATGTTGAATAGGAAAGACGAAGACTTGTCACGAATCTACTTCGGATTAGGATAATGAACCTTCGGATACGAATGCTCTGGAATGGAGCATGCGATCCTTGAATGCGATATGCGTCATCGATTACTTCTACTCTTTCTTTAAACTTGGACATCCACAACCAATTCAGGGCTTCACTCATCCTCACATTGCACAAGCCATTACCACAGTTCAAGGGGGTAAATTTACTATCATTACTATTTTATTCAAGTTAGTTGATGATTTGTTTGGTTTCCAAGAAAACCAAAGAAAAGCAAAGACTGAAAATTATGATAGATATATATTTGGGTTCAACTAAACAAGAATTGTGAAACCAAAATTTAAAATTTTCCTTTTCATTTTCTTGCCAACTAATCAATGATTTGTCCTTTGTAATTTGATTACAGATATCAGATTCACACGGTTCGAGCTGTCAATAATCGCGACATCGGTAATTCTGAGTTCTTCATTGCAGGCTTTTCTCGCGCAATTCCTTTAACGAACAGAAGTGGTCCTCCGTTGCCACTGTATTGATAAGGTAATAGAGTAATTGGCAACATAAATTCTATCATTTGCCACTTGTTTGGCTCATGAGAAATCAAAGAGCGAAAAAAAGAAAATAATTCTTTTCTAAAAAAACTTTGAATTTTGTTGTAATGTATACCAATTAATTTAACAAATACAGAATTCTCTTAAGAACTCATGATTTATAAATTTAATTTTCTTTCGGTTTCTCAACAGCCAATTAGAGAAATTAAAATAGATTACAACAGTAGAGAGAGAAAAAGAGAGAGAGATTTACAGAGAGATTTCAATTCTCTATGAACAAAGCTAGAGAAGTTTGTGAACAAAGCTAGAGAAATTTCAATTTTCTCTGAATTTCTCTGAATTTTTCTGAATTTCTTTGGTTTGAACTTAGAAAAATTCCAATTTTCTCTGGTTTGAACCTAGATAAATTCTCTACACGTTATTTTTCCATATCGAAATTTATTTGGAAGAATATTAAGGGACTTTAGCCATTATGAAAATATTTCTCCAATATTACCATCTTGCGATGTTTGGTTCATTTTTTCGAACTTGTTTTTGATTTTTTTTTTTTTTTGAAAAATTAGTAACTAGTTTGAGTTTCTTTCTTTTGTTAATGCTGAGTAGGGGTGCAACTCGGGCGGGCTCAACCCGAGCAACCCGAGCCCAGTCCGAGTTTTTTTAGGGCTTGGGCAATTATATCTTGTAATCTGGACGGGCCTGGGCAGATTTTTGATGCCCGAATTGTAATTCGGGCCGGGCTTGGGCAGAACTAATGGCCAACCCGAGCAACCCGAACCCGAATTGAATTTAATATATTATATAAATTATATAATATATAATATATATAAATTAAGTAAAAGAGTTAGTCTTAATTTTTAATTTTTATTTTTTGGTGACCAGAAAATAACTTTGAATAATTCTCAATTCTTTGTTAATTATCAATTCTACCTACAGGTTTCAAAACAAATCTACCTACAAGTTTCTGGGCAATTCGGGCAATTCGGGCTAACCCGAGTTCAAAATACAAAGCTTGGGCCGGGCTTGGGTAGCAAAGCTCGGGTTCATGTTCGGGCTTGGGCGGGCTTGGGCACTGCTCTGGGCAATTCGGGTCGGGCTTGGGCAGACCCCCAACCCGACCGAACCCGCCCGAGTTGCACCCCTAATGCTGAGGTTCTTTCTTTGGAAACAAATTGTCTAGGAAGAAATTTTTAGAATTTCTCTGGAGAGAAATTCTTTGGGAAGTCCAGAGAAATTCTCCGAATCGAATTTTCTCTGAATCAATGTTGAAGGACCTTAGATATTATGAAAATATTTGAATATCCTTTATACCATAAAATCTTAATACCAAGGACTCTAAAAAAAAAAAATCCCCTAATTTATAACAATTAAGAATGGCCAACGATTATGTATTATTTTCGTAATTGTTAATATTCTTTGGATGTTAGTTGAAAAGCTAGTTAAGTGGCTAAAAATAAGTTTTTATTTATTTATTTATTTTTTATAGAAAAAAGTTAAAAGTTAAAGGTTTTAAAAAGAAATAAACCTAATTTGTTTTACAAATTCATAAGTTTCTTTTTCTAATGACTTTTCAGAGTGACAAAACTAAAATAAACTTTTCGAAGGGAAATAAATATTACCAGATAAGCTATGATTTTTTTAGTAAAATAATTTTTTTTGCCAGTAAATTGATTTTTTAGCTAGTGACAAAAGAAATCTGAACTTTCTATTTAGATATGTATACCGTAAATTTATAATTTTATCATATAATAACATAATCTATATAACAATGGAAGGGTTCATTTGAAAATGTCTTTGAAATTAATGGTTCAGATCTATCTAATTTAAAAAGCAATGGCTCAAATTTATTTTTAAAAATATCTCTCTCACAAACTATCTTTAATGATTTAGATTTGTCCAATTTAAAAACAATGGCTGAGATTGAAAAGAGTTTCAATGGTCTAGATTTATCAATGACTAAAATTCAATGGTCCAGATTTGTTTACCTATGAACTCTCATCAACCCACTGCACTTTGCCAGGTAAGGCACTCTTTACATCATATGTATCTATGAGCAAAGCTCTGAGAAAGCTTTGAAGAAGGAAGAAAGCTCTGAAGAAGGAAAAACAAAGCTCAATCGAAAGCTCTCTTCTCCACCATCACCAGGTAAGGCACTCTTCTCTCTTCACTTTCTTTTGTTTTCCATTCATTTTTTTACCTCTGTTTTTTTTTTTTCATCATCCTGTCATCCCCACCTTCAGTTTGAATGCTAAACAATGGCTCAATTTTTTTTACCTTTAGTTTGAATGCTAAACAATGGAAGAACAAATTTTTTTTTTACCTTCAGTTTGAATGCTAAACAATGGCTCAGATTTATTTTTCTCTTCCCTGGCTTCACCCATGATTTTTTTCTGAAGCAAAAAAAAATTCTGAAACAAAAAATTTTGTCTCATATTCAGACCACACTGAAATTTAAACATTAAAGGGTGTCTTCCTCTAATAAGGCTTGAGGTTTTTTGAAAATGTCTCAAAATGTATCAGAGATACATTTTGAACGAAGGGTTGAGATTATACTTATCAAACATCTATGGGTCAAGATGATTTGTTTGTTTTAGCTTTTTCCCTCCAAAATGTGTCTCTTCACTTACTTTGTCTCTCTCTCCCATGTTAAGAGATAGATTCATCTCTCTCTCTTCTTACATACTCCACCAACTCTCCATTTTCCTCTCTGGTTTTAGCTAAAATTTTTCTCTCAGTTTCGGTTCTGCAATCTCCAGCAACTCTTCATAGGTGACACTCCTATTCTTCTCTGTTCTTTCCCTCTTCTAACCTATGAAATGGGTTTCTATTTTTGTAAATATTGAAATGGGTTACAAATATGATGGATTTTGATTTCATTGAAATGGGTTTCTGTTTCTGTATGTATTTTAGAAAATATGATGGGTTGAAAATTTACATTTTCTTTTTGTATATTTCTATTTCATTGATGGGTTTTGTGTGTGCTGTTTTCTGACCACACTACTAAACAAGTACTCAACTGGAGAACACCAGTAGAATAGATTGCGTCCGAACGACCTGTTACAGAAAGATGAGACTCCGGCGGTGGTTCATCCACCCGGGGGCACTCTGACGATTAAGTTAGTAATCAATATCTCTCAAAGATAGCCATGTGCTTAACTCATAAGCCAGAATACAAAAAGCGTACCTTAGACCCATGAGGGTGCCTTACTTTTATAGTCAGCACTGACCTGATCCCTGTAGAAGCCTAGCTTCAATGGACTCTGGCTCAATGCCTATCTTGGACTCCAAGTTAGATAGAGATAAACTCCCTAAAAGCTTTATCCTTATCCAGATGAGGCCCTTTCCCATTCTAGGACTCTTATCCCTTATCCACTTATCTCGGATTCCGGTATCTCCGCAGATAACCTCGGCCTAGCCGAGATCACCTCGGCGTCATGACTAGGACATGTGGCACCTTGGCTGGCACTTCGGTGCCACCTTGGCCATGTGTTGTTATTCAAAAAATATGTCCCCACAACTGCCCCCTAGGTTCTATTACCTCGGCATCCTGAGGTGATGGAACCTATATCATTTAAACCATATAGCATGTCGGCTAAGCTTACTCTATCTTTCATTACCGAGGTCATCATTCGTCGGCTCCATATGACCAAAACTTCAGTGTGTTTTATCAATGCCTCTTGAACTAAGAGCCAAGTTTTCCAAGTTCCTTAACCGAGATCGTTCCCTTAGCCGAGGTCTTTGCTTCATTAAATCAAGAACTCCAAGAGTTTCTACACGCGTATGAGTTGTCACGCATAGCAACTCAACCGTTTTCGCCACGCGTCTTCTCCTTATTGAACCTTACCTGACATGCGCCATCAAGTCGCGTCGTTTTTGAGTGCGCCGCCTGACAGACACGTCGTCTTAGGCATATTCAATACCATTTTGCCACCTTTTCGTGTTTTGATAAAAAACACTTCTCTTTCTTCGTCTTTTCACTTTCACATCTTCGTCTTCTCCCAAGCTCTCTCTCTCTAACTTTCCCCCAAACCCTCCATTTCTGTTCTTGCGAAGCTTTCTGCAACTACTTTCATTCTTCCCCTCCGGTGAGGCTTTCAACGTTCTGCCACTCATACCACCATCGTTCAACTCCGGCGTACCTCACACTGGCGTCACTCCCTCTGGTAAGTCGCTGCTTTCCCTCTTATCAATTTGTGTTTTTCCTAAAAAACTCCACTGCATTATTAGCTGCCATTGCGAACCTGTTCATGTTCTTGATTATTAATTTGTGCGTTGAATCCTACCATGTATTGAGCATGTTTGTTTCATGATTTTGCTTCTGCCAAATCTCTTCCAAAGTACACACACACTGCTCATATACTTGTTTATTTTGCCACTATTCTTGGCCTTGTACACATTTTGTCACAGTGTTCTTTGAATTCTTGCTCGTCTTCTTGAGTCTGAATTACTGTTGTTTTCTGTTTTCTTGTTGTGTTTTCCAGATTTCTGCTTTCAATTCTTATTTTCATAGTCTTAAGTTTTGGGATTTGTTTTAGAACTCCTATCCTTAGGAAAAATTGAAATGAATTCCTTCTAGATCTTGAAAACCCTTTCCCCAGTTTCTGTTTTTGAGTTAAGCTGAGGTCCACTTAAACCCAAATAAAACACTTCCTTTTGAAGGTCCCTCTTAGCCGACATCATGGGTATGTTTAGGTGGAGGGTAGACACCCCTGCTAAGCTAGAATACTTTAGGCAAGAGTTCTCCATCTCTGCCGACATTCATCTCAGGTTGGCTGGGGAGGAGGACTCCATTATGTCCAAAGACGACTCCATGCCCTTTCCAGTAATAGCCTTCATAGAGTGTGGACTTAGGTTCCCTCTTGACATCCTCTTCCGAGAAGTCCTTCACTACTATAAACTCAACCCAATGCAGCTAGCCATTAACTCTTACCGAGTTATTAACGGTATCATTGCCCTAGCTAGCCGAGAACACACTAGGATAACCTTAGCCGATATCCAATACTGTTATACAATGTGTGGCCTAAAGTCAGAAAAGGGCTACATCTATTACCTTTAGCTGAGATCCACAGAATAAAACTCATCGCCGACCTCCCAGACTCCAATAAGGATGCTGGAGACGATTATTTCATCGTCTCGGGCAACTGGGAGTTCCCACCAGATGACGACCTTCATTTCTACCCCTTAAGCCAAACAGTGTTCAGAGAGGGGAATGGTAAGAGCCAAGTGTACTTTACTTGCTTTCAAGTCTTTTATTTATTTCTGATACTTTTGTATTTTCTAACGTTTGCTTGTTATACTTTGCAGTCCTTTCTCAACCACCAAAGGACTTCCACAAAACATTTTATCCCAGCAAGGATTTCAAGAAATTGTTGGGTTTGCCAGTTGACCAGCGGAAAGCCCCTCTGCTGCTCAACTACATCCCAACTTACAAATCTGTACTACTTGACGTCCCAAAAAAAACAAGTCTCCTCTTTCTGCTACAACTCCTTCTACAACTTCATCACCTCGGCTAGATCAAGCCTCTATATCTGACCCAGCGAAGCAGTCATCAACTTTTGCTCCACAACTGATTCCACCCTCTCAGCGCCAACGCCGACGTCGAGCTCCATTTTTTGCCCCCGCAGGCAGAACTCGTAGCCGAAGACGCGGAAGTACTGAGGCATCGGCTTACGATCCAGCCAACCCACCAACCGCACTTCCAGCGATCCATTTTGGCACTAAACTTACTGTTGCCGTTTCTGCCGACGAGATGGGGCGAAAAAAGGCCGTTGCTGAAGACCTTCTTGCCGACATCCCCAATGTCGTTACAGTGTGTAGACACCCCATTTTTGACCGTCCTTAAGACTTGGACGTCATCGTTTGAACACTCGATAATCATCCATGTTCGTGTTCGTTTTGAGTTCCTGAAGGTCTTGGCTGTGCGCCTTGCCTTGGAGCCTCTCAACTTGTCTATTTTGTGCTTGGTTGTGGACCAAGGGGCTTGTAGCGGACCAAGGGGCTTGTAGCTTTGCTTCTTGGGGAAGAGGGTGGCCTCTCGGCCAGCCCTAGAACCCATCGGCCATGGATTGTGTCCATCGGCCATCAGTGGTGGCCGGTCGGCTACACTGATGGCCGGTCGGCCTCATTAATGGTCGATCGGCCACTAATGATGGCCGGTGGCCATTTTTCTGCTTTTTCAGATATTTTATGTGCCAGCTGTGCCAGTTGTTGAACACTGAAGCCATCCTCCATACACGTGTATGGAGGGATGGAAACAAGCTTTTAGCTTGTCAAGGAAGCTTTGGCTTGCATTTTCTATATAAGGGGAGGTCCCCCCCCCTTTAGAGGGGTTCAGAAATTTGAGAAGCAAAAATTCTCTCTCTCTAGAATCCTCCCTCTCCCTCTCTCCTCTCTCTCTCTCTCTCTATTGTGCTTGAAAGTGTATTTTCTTCACATATTTGCACTAGAACACCTAGTCAAACACCACTACCTTGTTACTGAGGTGCTTGAGGGTCTATTTAGGCTGTTGAAGGTTGGTTTTTTTTTTGGCTCAGAAGTTGCTGTTTTGAAGTTGTGCTTTAAGGGTGAGAATCTACCTCTTTAAGCTTTATTTTTGTACATTGGTTTGGCCACCCTTGCATGCTGTTTTTGGCCTAGCTTTCAACTACAAAAATCTCTTTTTTTAAGTGTTAAAGGTGATTGTTTGAGGCCCTGTGGGAATTAGGGGTGTTTCACCCCCTTGTGTGTCTTATTTGCTTAAGCCTTGTGCCATCTCCTAAGGTTTTTGAGGCACCCTTTGTTTGGCCTTTCTACCACTGAAACTCAGAGAAATTTCAGTGGTAGAAATCATGTTTTGAGGTCCAAAGTAAGAGGGGGTGGCCTTCCCTCTTTGCTTCTTGGTTGTATGTCTTGTTAGCCTACTTGTTGAGCATGTTTTTCTACCATCACCTGACTTGATCTCAGTCTATTTTTGACCTTATTTCAGCATGTTGTAACTCTGTTTTGGCCTGGTTGAGTCACCTGTCGCATGCTTTTTGCACTTGTAGTGTTATCTTGCTTACTAGCCTAGCATGTGTGATGATTTAGCCTATCATTCTACCATGAGTTAGCTTGATTCTAGCATGCTTTTGGCTCTGATTTAGCATGCTTGAGGACTGCTTTGAGTGGTCTTGGCCTCTTGAGCTTTGCTTTGTATTGCCATAGTGAAGGTAGCTTCACTAGTTTTGTGTTTCAAAGTCTTTAACATGCTAAGCTTGAGGTGTTTGCATGATTTGGCATTATTTCACACATGATTTCAGTACTTGTAGCTTAGCCACACTTTCACATTTTTCAGTCTTTCAATGTGTTTGAAAGTTGAGCTTTGTACCTTGCTTACGAGCCATCATTTGAGCATACTTTTTCTTGCTTTTTATGCTGTCATTTTAGCTCCCTTTTGCCACTGTTTTGGCATGCTTGGGGTCTGTTTAGGGCTGGTTTAGTCTTTTGAGCATTGTATTGTATGGTGCTAGAGTTGTGCCATTCACTAGTTTTTGATGCTTAAGTCTCTTAGCATGTTGTTTGCATTGCGTCGTGTTCAACGGGACGTTATGTTGAACACAAGGTGGATTGGTCCACTTCATACTCAAAGTGATAAAAGTGAGCCAATCCCCTTTGTCTCTATTGCCTTTGATCTTCCATGATAAGGTAGTGGTCTTAGAGTCTTGCTTATCTTGCATTTATTAAAATATGTGCAAGTTGGATCTTTGGCCATCATGCATTGCATGCTTGATTGATGGTTTTGGATCCAATGGTACCTCTCCTTTGAGCTTGAGACATGATAAGGAGGGTGACAGTACACACATTCCCTTGCAAATACATTGCCATGCCTCTGTTTGCTCTCTGGTGCAGCAAAAGGAGGAAATGCAGGGAAGAAGCGGCCGACCGGCCACAAGTACTAGCCGACCGGCCATAAAATCTGCCGACCGGCCACCAGTTCTGGCCGATGGCCACCAATCATGGCTGATCGGCCATCAATGTGTTCTTGAGATCAAACAGAAGCAATCTGGAGGTTGGCACAATTTTCAGAGGTTCAAAGATATGCAAACAGAGGCATCTAAAGGCAAGGCAATGGATTTTCGGGAGGAAGCAATCGAGCATGCATGCCTCCCTCGCCCGCGAGGCCGTCCTTATCGCTTTATTAGCTAGTTGTAGTTAATTACATGTGCTGTAATTGATTTAGCTTAGTTCATGTTGTAAGATTCTAATTAGCTTAGATTAGCTAGTTATTCAATTCGGTTTGTAAATAATTAATTAGCTAAGTTAGTTAATTAGTTGGTTTGTAATAAGTAGCTTAGCTTAGTGTAGGTAGTTAGCTTACTTATCCGGACCCTCCTCCAAGAGGGAAAATGTTGTAATAAGGGTGCGTGTGTGTATGCATGTCTTCCAACCCCACTTCTTTCTCGCTTTTACTTATCAGCTTTTAATGGTTAGTTTAGGGCATATTTCAATTAGCATCCTCATGCTTGCATGCGTGCATCATTCATTTGTATTGTATGCACTGGACTCGGCGTATCATTCAAACTGCATTGTATTTCAATACGCTTACTTGAATACATGTTTCAAAGCATGTTTTCAAGTGTTGCATTTCATATGCCATCTTAGATAGCCGAGCCTATTTAGTTGCATTTTGCATGTGTTGCATTAGGCATCTGGTATAGTTAGGATCATGCATGATTTCTAACTAGTTCTCTGTTTTGGCTTGGAGTACACTGTAAGTGTTTACGCTTTAGCATCCTTGCATGAGTGTGAGTGTTGCCATGATAGCATGCTTGCCATGAGGCTATTTGCTTAAGTGCTTAAATTGCTTGAATACCTGTGGGTGGAGGCTTGATTGCCTGAATTGGAACAACTTGATGATTGTGAGTTTTAAGCCCATTTGAGGTGGCAAAATCATGTTTTAAGCCCACTTGAGGGTGGCAACTCTGCGCTTTAGCCTACTTGTAGGTAGCACTTTCAAAATATTTTCACAAACAAACATGAGTTGTTTTGTTCCAATTCTCGTGATCTAGTCTATACTTGTATGCTATGCGCATCACATAGTAAGCTAGCTAAATAACCGGAGTAAGAACACATGTGTTTTCAAAACAACATATCATGATTAGTAGAGGCCGATCCTTTGATCGGGCGAGCGGGGGTGCTCATTTCATGACCTTCCCCCCTCGTACCTAAGTTCCCGAGCCGAGGCAACTTTGGTGATGACGGACACGTGGTCTTTGGCACGAGTCAGGGTTTCCTAAATTTTCCAAAAACAAAACATTTAGGTGGCGACTCTGTAATCTGGCAAAGCAGTCCATGTTTGACACTTCTTGATTAAAATCGATTTTCCAAAACGATTTGCGGGATTTGGACTCTTTGGTGATTTATCAGTCTTACATTGCACTTTGTGAGACTAGATACAGAACCGTGACAGGAGTCCGAACTGTAGTAGCTATGAACCCAAATACGCGCCCTCTCCGAAAGGGGGGGCGTGCGGAGGACGGTCGGGCGGTCTACAGTTTCTAGCGACTCTGCTGGGGATTTTGAGAACTTGAATCGAACATCATGATATGTTGTTTTGTCTACACTTATGTAATTCTTTGCATTGCATTTGCATTGGTGCTCTTAAGTCACAGTGTTTGCCATTTGCTATTCCTGAATGGTTTGCCAGAGGATTGCTTGGAAAAGCGTGCCATAAGGCTAACCAATTACGGGCTCTGCCACGATGGAAACACAAACCTCGGTTTTGCTAAGGCACCCTATTTGACCATTCGACCTAGTACATATCGGAAGTTTTAGAGACTGTTCCAAACTAGGACAGGTTGCTTACCCGAATGTAGGTTGTTTGAAACCGCATGCGTGCGTAGTGAAACCCTAGCTCCTGACGAAACTAGGACAGGGAAACCCTACCCCACCATAGGGGTGTTTTGGCTCTTACTTGCTTGATATGTGTTGTTAGAGTGTATCTCTACAGGTTGTATGTATTAGTTGCAAGTCTGGGTATCGGTCTGAGGACATCAGTATTTGGGGATATTAGATTTAAGGCAGTGATTTGGGGGCAGACATCAGTGTTTGAGAATAGTTTGTTCAGCTTATGATTATCAATTGTGCGTTGTCATTATCTAAGCGGAAATGCTGTTCGTTTTCTGATTGTTGTTTCCTTTTTTTTTTTTGCTTTATTTATCTTTTTGCAAGGTAGTATTGTATCATTGCTTCTAACGAGTTAGTTATTCCCCGAGCACTTTGGACTAGAGGTAGAAGGCTTTCCCGATCTGAGGATCTAGTTGACGGACAACCAGTGTTTGTGTCATTACCCCCGGTTACAAGACGGAGGTCGTCCAGGCACAGATCACCAGTACAGCGGTTACCAGATCAGCGGTCATTGTCTACCCCACCTGTGCGCAGTTGGGTTGAGGTTTCTGTTCCTACCACAGAGAGCGAATATACACAAATTCTGATAGACCAGGAGTTTTCAGTCAGTATGGAGGACATGATGCGTCAACTCCAAAAGACCATGTAGGCCATGCAGCGGGATGATGCTCACCAGGCAGAGGTTACCGCGCGTCAGGCAGAGGTTGTAGCCCAACAGGTAGAACTGATCGCCAGGCTCCAACAACAGCAGTAACCACAACAAGCCGGAGCATTTGCTTCACATCCACCCCCACTCCCACCCCCACCTAGGGTTCCAACACTCGGGGAAACAGCTCACGTCCAGGAAAATACGGACGTTCCAACAGGGCCAGTCCCACTACCTGTTCTACTACAGACTTCAAAAGCATCGGCCTTCCCAACGGATGCACCATTCGAATTCGAGGTTGATCCAACTGCGCTGAAAATGAGTAAGCTTGAAAAGTTATTCAAGCGAGCCCAAGGAGTTAACTCCATCCCGGATATAGAAGATGGATACACTGATTTGGCGGTGACATTGCCGGACAGGTTCAAAATGCCTCACATAGATCACTTTGACGGCTCGGGCGATATTTTGGTTCATTTGAGGTTGTTTTCTGATATTTTGCGCCCGATGGGCTTGATGAGACTCCAGAAACTATCACTCTTCGGTCGAACCCTGTCTGGTATTGTGGCCATTTGGTACGCCAAGTTGGAGGACTCAGTGAAAAGGAACTGAGAGGAGATGACCGAGGCCTTCATTGTTCAATACTCATACAATACCCAGATCGAGGTCACGACTCGTGATCTTGAAGCGACCCGGCAGGAGCCGAAGGAAGGCTTTTCTGATTTTGTTACTCGATGGAGGGCCAAGGCCTCCATGATGACAACCCGGCCACTCGAAAAGGATCAGATAAGGATGGTTGTGCGCAACCTATTGCCCAAGCTAATGCAGAAAATGATCGTCTTACCTCTCCCCACCTTTGCTGACTTGTATGAGATTGGGGCACAGATTGAGGATGCTATGAAGCAAGGTCTAATTGACCACTAGAGAGAGCAGCCCAAAAGGGCGTTTACCCGCGGTTCGAATGCAGCTACCAGTAGTAGTGCAACCGCAAGAACTTCTGATGTGGGCATGGTCACCACCACCACCCCAAAAACAGCCGCCCCATTTGCTGGTACATCCAACCCAAACCCCCAAACTTCGAACTATCCACCCCGAGGCAAGAGGGTTTTTAGCCCACTTTATATGCCTTAGTCTAAAGCTCTAGGGGTCCTACTTAGGAAAGGACATCTCAAACCGTTAGAACAACGGCCTCTACCCGATCCTCTCCCTCCAAAGCATGACCCGACCAAATACTGTGCCTTCCATTAGCAGCTAGGTCACGACACCGACTTCTGCTTCAAACTACGTCATGAGATTCAAGATCTTATTGACAACAAGGTAATTGCACCTCTTAACAAACCAAACGTCACCACAAACCCCCCTCGACCACATAACAACCCTCCTCTTCCACCCAGGCAGATAAACCTGATTCAAACCACGGCCATCCCGTATGACCCTAGCATATACATTACACCCTCCCACCTACCTAAGCCTGAGGTGTTCATCCCAGATAACACGGATTTGTGTATGATGAGCACCTCTCTAACCCAACCCAAGCCAGTGGTGGTGACTGTCAAAGATACAGCTGGGGTGATCTTGGAGGAGAATGGGAATGTTGGTTTAGAACCTGAGGGATTTGGGAGCTTTCCTGAGGAAGCATACAACCCATGCGGTTATATTGTGTCAATAGATCAGGCTAAGCCGAGGGTAGAGTTGCCAACCGGGGCAGAGGTACATGTTGTCTGAGAAGACGGGCCGAATCATGGCTTGGATGATCTAGCCGACCTCGAGGAGGATATCAGCAACCTACAGTTTTTTGATGAGCGGAACCTATGGGATGTGCATGTTGGTTGGTATGATGCGAGCAGAGCAACAGATGCTACAGGGTGGCTCAGTGACGAGCCAGATATTGTTGAGGAGTCTCAGCCGAAGTAGGGGCAATTAGAAACTGGAGCATCTACAGTGGTCGGAATGGCCGAGAACAAGGAAGGATCGCCTGAGAGCATCGGTGCGAAGAATTTTGCTCGGGACTTGGGCAGTTTGTGCACAGCAGATGCAGAATAGGAGGACGCGCTGCGGTGGTTCGAACAAGAGAAAATTGAGAATGATGACAGGGCTAGAAAAGCCAAGGCCCCTGCAGGGATAGAATGTGCTGTGAGCATGGAAACAATTATAACAGAGCCGGATAGTTGTTTATCGGTTGCTGAGGGCATGTGGTGAGAAGACGATGATTTGCGTTTGGCCCATAGTGATGAAGACCGAGGGCAGAGTCTCCCTGATGACACTTGGTATATTGAGGAGGTTGACCATATGACTCGGAGTGGGCGGTATTTCAAGCTCCCACACTTGGACCAGCCGGAGGTGTCCGGGAAGGACAGAGAAGCCGAGAAACAGAAAGACAGACTGTTAGAGGAGGAAGCTGGACTGAAGCAGCTAAAGAAAATTCAGGCAAACATCTCCATCTGGGGACTGCTTATGGCCTCAAGGGTTCACAGACAAGCTGTCCTTACAGCCATGGACAAGGCCAAGCTTTCAATTGATACAACACCTGAACAGTTGGTGGGATTGGTGTTCCCAGGTGGTGCTATACCGACTCTGACCTTCATAGACAAAGAACTACCGCCTGAAGGCTCTGATCATAACAAGCCGTTATATATCTCTGTGGAGTGTAGGGATAAGTGGGTACCGGTGGTCCTGGTTGACACGGAATCTGCAATCAATGTATGTCTGTCGCGAACGGCGTATGCTATCGGGTTGAAGCCCGCAAATTTCGTTCTTACAGCCCAGGTAATACGGGCCTATGATAACACCAGTCGGGATGTGATGGGGACGGTGCGGATTAAAACTCAGGTTGGTCCGGGCCAACAGGACATCGAATTTCATGTTCTAGATGTGCCAGCCACCTTCAATCTACTCCTCGGGCAGTCGTGGCTGCACCAGGTGAAGGCTGTCTCTTCTATCTTACACCAGATGTTGAAGTACCCCCACGGGAAGGGGACGACAATTGTTTTTGGAAACTCTTCAATACATCCGCCGCCAGAGGTTTCTACACCAGTTCTGGAGATTGAGCACGGCGTGGATGATGTATTTTTGTCGGGATTCACCTTGGCTAAGGCCTGGGTTGTATAGGATATGCTGGCCATTGATGAGGGGCTATACGTCAATGCACAATCTGTCTACCTCATGAACAAGCTTCAACACATGCCCGGAATGAGATTGGGGCGAAGTGGCCAAAAGGGCGTCATGGCATCAACCGAAGTGCCGCATAACCCATATACCTTTGGCTTAGGTTACTCACCTACCAAGAAGGATTGGGCAAGGAAAGGAAGAGAAATGGTCGGAAGAGCCAGAGCTAAACAAGCCGGGAAGCACTATGAGTTAGTGCACAGACCTATCCAGGGGACCCTGAACAGACGCTTTGTCCGAGAGGGCAAGATTTCCCGTTCTGCGGCTTTCCAGAGCCATGGTTGAATTCAGAGAAGCGGCGTTTGCCGAGTTTTGAGATCTTCTTTGATTTGCAATTGCCAGGGGATGAAGTTGCCGAAGAGCAGATTGACCCAACAGCTGTGGCTGAGCAGTGCAATGTGGATGAGTCTAGTGGCACAGATTTTGAGATAGGGGTAGCGCTGGCTTGTTTCCTCTCAGATCCTCAGATCTTACCAGAGTGCTCGGCGGATGATTTCTTAGTTTCCGTGATCGGAGATGATGCGGCTGTGGGCCCTTCTTCCGGCATTCTGGATACATCCATCGCACCTTCCCTCGTTTGGCAATACGAGGAAGGCTTTTTATCGAGCAGTTCTGGACCAGGTAGTGAACCAGAAACTGATTCCACAGAGTCTATGGAGTCAGAATCAGATTCCAATTCTTCTGAGTCAGAGTCTAGTATTCTTAGGGGTGATAACCCGGATGCCACTGTCCTGTCCAGGTCGTCATTTTCATTTTCCTTTGAGTCTGTTGTAACCGAAGAATCAGACGATCTGGAAGTTGTTAATGAGAATGGTACTGCTGTGGTTTTTGAGTACTTTTCTGTGCCTTTAGTTTATTGCATTAATCAGGATTTTCAAAATTTTGATGAGAACGACGAGGAAGAAATTCCTCCAGTTTTAAAACATTTGATTGATTGAGAGCAGGTGAGGTTTGTAAAGCCTTTGGTTGATGAAATCACCTCAATTAATGTTGGTACTGAGAAGGACCCGCGACTGGTCCAGATCGGGTCCACGTTGTCTTCGGAGGAGTGCGAGCGCTTAGTCGCTTTATTAAAAGATTTCAAAGATGTTTTCGCGTGGTCCTACGAAGACATGCCTGGAATCGATCCTGAGATTGTACAGCACCGGATCCCTCTTGACCCAGAGGCCCGACCTGTTAAGCAGAAGCTCCAAAGGATCCGCCAGACTGGGCTCTGAAGATCAAAGAAGAGGTCACCAAGCAGATTGATGCAGGGTTCTTGTTGGTATCTAAATACCCTACTTGGTTGGCCAATATAGTTCCAGTGCCGAAGAAGGATGACAAAATTCGGGTATGTGTGGACTTCAGAGATTTGAACAAAGCCAGCCCAAAGGACGACTTTCCTCTACCGCATATCAACGAATTGGTGGACTTCACTGTGGGGCATGCGCTGTTCTCATTCATGGATGGGTTTTCAGGCTACAAAAAAATTTTGATGGCCCCCGAAGACCGGGAGAAGACTGCTTTCACTACCCCGTAGGGAACCTACTGCTATAGGGTGATGCCATTTGGTTTGAAGAATGCTGGGGCTACGTATCAACGAGCTGCGACCACGATCTTGCATGATATGATCCATAAAAATGTTGAGGTGTACGTGGACGACATGATTGTCAAGTCCAAAGAAAGAGAGGGCCACTACATCGCCTTGAAGAAATTTTCCAACAGATCAGAGAGTATCGGTTGCGGCTGAACCCTCAGAAATGTACTTTTGGTGTTACAGTAGGGAAAATGCTGGGGTTCTTGATCACACAAAGAGGCATCAAAGTCGACCCTTCAAAGATTAAGGCCATCTTAGAAATGCCACCACCAAGGACTGAAAAGGAGGTGCAAGGCTTTCTGGGTAAAGTGCAATTCATAAGATGGTTTATTGCAAAATTAACCTTGACTTGTGAACCACTGTTTGGTCTCCTGAAGAAAGGAAAGAAGTTCCAATGGGATGACCGATGCCAAGTTGCTTTTGAGCAGATCAAGCAGTATCTACAGAAACTACCCATGTTATCACCGCCGGAGCCGGGGAAACCGTTGATATTGTATCTATCAGTAATCGACACGATAATGGGCTGCATGCTTACACAAGAGTCTGAGGACAAAGTGGAAAAGGCTATCTATTACCTGAGCAAGAAGATGCTGGAATATGAAACCCGTTACACTCCGTTGGAGAAGGCTTGTCTAGCCTTGGTATGGGTTACCAGGAAGTTGAAGCACTACCTATTAGCTTACTCTGTAATACTGGTTCCAAGATTAGATCCCATCAAATATCTCTTCGAGAAACCAGCACTTACGAGTAGGCTAGCTCGTTGGTTGCTTCTTCTCTTCGAATTTGATTTGAAGTACATGACGCGCAAGTCTGTGAAAGGGAGAGCGGTAACGGAGTTCCTAGCCGATCACTTAGTGGAGGGAGATGAAGCAGTAGAATATTTGTTCCCAGATGAGGCCATTCTGCATGTTGAAGAAGAAACTTGGACTATGTGCTTTGACGGAGCATCAAACCAATACGGGTATGGGATAGGGGTGTTGCTGATAGCACCCGACAATTCCCGCATACTCTTAGCCTTCAAGCTCCGGTTCAAGGTATCGAATAACGAAGCAGAATATGAGGCATGCATTGCTGGACTAGAAGCCGCCCTAGAACTAGGGGCAAAGCGGTTGGACGTCATCGGAGAGTCGAACCTAGTTGTATCTCAAGCAAAAGGAGATTGCAAAGTTAAAGAAGAAAAAATGAAAATCTACCACCAGACCTTGGACATTCTGATTCCTTGGTTTGAAAAGCTGAACTTCACCTATCTGTTAAGAGAGAACAACAGGTTCGCCGATTCTTTAGCAACTCTATCTTCCATGATAGACATCCTTTTCGGAGTCCGGATGCGTCCAATAATTATTGAATAGAAATTCGTGCCGACCTATGAGCTAATTGTCGCCATAGATGAAGTACAAGATCAAAACCCTTGGTATTACGACATTTGGAACTTCTTGGAAAGGGAAGCTTATCCACTAGGGGCAAATGCCAAAGACAAGAGGGCAATTCGAAGAATGGTTGCTCAGTTCATCATCTGCGGGGGTAAATTATACAAATGGGGCCATCTAGGGACGCATAAACTATGTGTTGATGCTGAAGAGTCGAAGCTCCTGATGGAGGCTATCCACGGAGGAGAGTGCGGAGCACACATAAGCGGGGTAATACTGGCTCGGAAAATTCTCAAACAGGGTTATTACTGGTCAACTATGGAGGAGGATTGTATTGGCTTTGTTTGGCGATGCCACAAATGCCAGATCCATGCAAACCGCATGAACATTCCGCCGTCGAAGCTGTACAATATGACTTTGCCCTGGCTATTTTCAGTCTGGGCGATTGATGTGATTGGGGCAGTTACTCCAAAAGGGTCGAATGGGCATGAGTACATCCTGGTGGCTATAGACTACTTTACAAAGTGGGTTGAGGCCCAATCTTGCGCAGTATTGAAGGCGTCGCATGTAGCTAAGTTCATTAGGAACAACATTATCTGCCGATATGGGGTGCCGAATGAGATTATTTCAGATAATGGTTCCCACTTCAAGAATAAGGTGATAGACTTGTTGAAGAAGTACAATGTGGCTTTTCATAAGTCATCCACATATAGGTTGCAAACCAACGGAGCAGTTGAGGCCGCCAATAAGAACATCAAGCACATTCTGCAGAAGATGGTAGAAACCTACAGGGACTGGCCAGATAAGCTGCCATTTGCTCTTTGGGGCTACCGGACATCAATTTGAACTTCTACTGGGGCAACTCCGTATTCCTTGGTTTATGGGATGGAGGCTGTTCTGCCTATCGAAGTTGAGGTTCCGTCGTTGCGAGTAATGGCTGAGTGCCAGATAGCTGAGGCAGATTGGCAGCAGAGCAGGTTCGAAGAACTCATGCTGTTCGACGGGAGAAGGCTGAAAACACTGTACCACATTCAAGGTTATCAACGCAGGATTGCCAAGGCTTTCAACAAGAAGGTTAAGTCCAGGAATCTGAAAGAAGGAGATTTGGTGCTCAAAGACAACCGAGCTCCCATCCACGACCCTAGGGGCAAGTTCAGACCTAATTGGACTGGTCCTTACATCATCAAGTCTATCTGGTCGGGTGGAGTTGTCATTCTGATGGATTTAGATGGCCTTGAGTTCTCCCAGCCGATCAACATGGACAAGTTGAAGAAATACTATCCCTGAGAGGCTCGCTAGGCCGAAAACCCGAAAGGGCGACCTAGGCAAAAATTAGAGCATGAAAAATTTGAAATAAGAAAAACTGAGCTCACAAGGTTGAAAACCCAGAAAGGGCGGCCTTGGAAAAAGTTAGAGCGCAAAAGGAGAGTGTTAATACACGAGTGAACCTGAACCGAACTACGTAAGGCTTGATTCCCATCTTTGGGATACGTAGGCAACTTCATTCTGAAGTCCAGCCATAAACACTTCTAAATCGACTGTGTCCATGTAATTTGTCTTGGCCATCTTCGTCTTCTTTGCATCCAAGAGTTCGGTTGTGATCTCCAGTGCAGTGTTGTTCAGACAAGGGGCAACTTTCCAGTTGTTGGATTCGGGGTTGTACATCTCAGTGATAGATCTCGGGCGTGTCCAACTGTGATCCATATCGAAAATAGTTTTGAAAAGTTTTAATAAAAGTTGATTTTGCTCAAATTAATCTTTTTACAACTTAGACCATCTTTGGACCAAATGAAAAATTTTCAGTACCACAACCTTCAATTTCATTGATTTCAGTACAGAGTTCTCTGACTCTCGATACAAATTGAAGTTGCTTTTTATTACATTCATAAAGAAAACTTGAAAGTACAGATTAAAGCAATAAACTTAAGGCATAGTCAGGTATTCCTGCGTCCCCTCCCAGAGCTTGTGGAAGCCTCTGATGCCAAGGTAGGCCTGGTTTGTGCCTCTTCATCAAGCCAAGCTATGCACTCACCAGAAAGGGCGCAACTGAAAGTGGGAGCGGGGGCCAGAAGCTCTCTCGTCCTCCATGCTGTGGCATATCGGGCTAGATGTAAGCCTTTGATCGGAAATGCACCAGGGTATTCTATCCCCTCTTCTGGACAAGTCTAGTCGTGGCTGAACTAACGCTGGAACCTAAATGGAAAGTAGAAGACACAATGTGTCAGGTCAACCAACTGAATACCTAGCTGGCAACACATGCTGTAGCCTATCTCAGGAAGATCGGGCCAGGGACAACGCTAAGCGATGTTAACAGCAGATCGAGTGCACATCTATTCGCACCATCATCCCTCATCTGGGGCATCAACTAGCCATTGGCGAAAGAAATAGCCGCGTGTCGAATATGCTGGGCAAGAGTCCACCACTTTCAATTTATCCATGAGCCATATCTGGGGAGGGATAAAAATAAGAGAGATTAAAGAATAGAGAGGTGTGTGTGGAAAGAAAAGAGAGGAAGGGTTTTGAGAGAAAAATAGAACCTGAGGGCCGAGTGATGTGAGGAATACACATGTGAGTAGGGTGGGAAACATTACCTGTAAGAGTAGTGGACTCCCGCGAACCTGGTCCTCTCCCAGCGATGGAAGGCATCCAAACCCATCAGAGTCTCAGCTAGTGTCTTGGCGATGCAGCTCTTACCCTCTTTTAAGCCTTGGGCAACTTCAATCAAACGGATGCTAGACCCTCCGAAGCCTGGGGCAAGCAAGAAATGAGACAACATGCATAAGCAGAGGGCGTGTCACCGAAGACTCTGCCAAAAATGGTCGCCGCGGTCACCGGCGTCAGAAAACCGATGAACCAAGCTTGGAATATCCAGTTCTCCGTCGCGAATCAAAAACCGAGCATCATCCAAAGTAAGTCCACACATCCGTCCTAAGGCTTGGATGTGGCCAAAACGAAATTGGGGAAAGATCTCTTCATCGTGCCGGGATTCCATCAAAGCTTGGAAATCTTTAAAAGTGAGACATATCTCTTGTCCGCCAAAGCTAAAAACATGAGTTACCGGATTCCAACACCTAGCCGCAGCATAGAGGAACGGAAAACGCAGCGGAGTGCGGCTCAACGTGAATAGTGCATTTATTCCGAAACCCCGTAAATTCAACTTTTCCGAGCCATCCAAAGCTGCAAGCCAGTCGGAGAGTTTTTGGGCAAGAAATGCTTCCATTTGGGGCAAAAAACAGTGTTGAAATGGAGAAACTACGAAGCTGGAGCTTTTGTAGAAGATAAGGTTTTGAGTGGAAGACATGTGGCAACAATCTGGAGACTTTCTGCATTAATGGCCGACCGGCCAAGTTTGATAGCCGACTGACCATTTTTATAGCCGATCGGCTAGTGATGGTGGCCGGTGGCCTCCTACTTTGGCCGATGGCCTCTCATTTTGCTCTCTGAGTTGTCTATGTGTTGGAAGTGTTGAGAATTGGCGTCTTGTTCCACTTTGGATGCATTTTTGTGACGATTTTGCGAAGTCGTACCTGTGTTGTTTCAATTTGTTTATCGAGTTGTTGCAATTTTGTTTATTGAGTTGTATTTGCGTTGACTATTAAGTTCTTGTCTTGCTTATCGAGTTGTATTTACATTTGAGTAGCATGTCAAGTCCTAGTTTTGTTTATTGAGTTGTTTTGTTCTTTCAGTTGTCGGTCGGTTCACCACCCGATTAAGACAATGCAATTTGAATATGCAATTTTCAAGCAAAATTCAATCTCATTTTCATGTTGTGCGATGTTATGCGATGCTTTGAATGCAAAATGTAACACCTTTTAAACAAAAAGTCTGTTTTCATTTCCAATCATGGTCACCTTTTTGCAGTATAAATTTTTAAGAAAAACAAAACTGCCTAAGGCTGTACAATGAGTTGATACTACTAGAAAAAAGAAAGCTAAGCAAAAAAGAAAAGGAACTGAAAAGAAGCATCTAAATCAACCCCAGCCACCTCAAGATCGAGAGGCAGTCCTCGCCCTCTTCTGGGGCATGGCCTCGGAGTTGTCACCATCAGCGCCGCCGTCTGTATCTGAGCCAGAGTCGGCTCCAGAACCACCTCCGCTCCCCTCTGCGGAGCTGTCCCCAGCATCGTCACCCCCCTGAGACGACACTGACTGTGGGCTCGCCGGCTCCTGGTCCTCGTCATCGTCATCGTCTTCTGAGACAGGCCCCCGTGAACTGCTCTTGGTATGAGTGCGCCTATCCCTACCTCGGTTGCATACCGACGTCCCTCGTTTCCCTCTCCCTGCTGCAGGGGGAGGCGCTAAAGGTCCTGCTGCAACTCCTGCTGGGGCGCCCGATGGGGCTGGCATCTGGAAAGGAATCTAAAAAGGACAGTGTCTCAGAATACATCAGATATAGTGTATCATATACAGTATATGAATATAGTGTATGAATGCCGTGAGCAGTATATGGGATACAGTATATCGGTGCCGTAAGCGATGTATGAGTGCGGTGTATCAAATGCAGTATTGATAATATAATGCATCAGATCAGTATAGAGCAGATTATAGAGGGTTTTGGAATGAAGGTTGAAAGAACTTACTGGGATCCCGTAAATACTTGTAGACACCCCATTTTTGACTGACCTTAAGACTCAGACGTCACCAACTGAGCGCTCGGTGATGTTGCATATTGTGCTCGTTCTGAGGTTTCAGAGTCACGGCTGCGAGCCCTGCCTCCGGACTTCCGGACTCTTTTGTGCTTTGCCTCGGTTTGCGAACTAGGCCCTGTTTTCTTTTTTTTCTCTTCCCGAAGGGAGGGAGAGGTCTCGTAGACCATCTCTCAGTGGCCGTAGGCTACGTTTCGTGGTCGTAGGCCACTTTTCCCGTTTGGAGCCCGGTTCCCAGTTTTCGGAGCCGTCGGCCGTGTGCCTCGGTTCGGGACTGCTTAACCACCTCCGTTTGCTCCGGTTTTTGGCATACACCTTGTTTCCTCCCTTTTGAGGGACACTGTGGCCCGAGAGACCAACTTCGTGGTCGAACGCCACCTTCGGTGTTTAACAGCCTGTTTTCGGGGCCCCGAACTGCGCGTTTTGGCCCCCGAACCTTCGTTTTGCATCCGTCTTGGTCCATTTTTGGCGGGGACCTTATTTTCATTGTTAGAAGGGTTATAGGAAGGTGGGAGGCCAGCAATTTTTCTGAAAAACCAGTTTTATTTCTTCATCGCTCTTCATCGCTCGTTTTCTTCACTAGAAAGCTGGTTTTTCCCGCTCCCGGGCCACTTTTTCTGACTTTCCACCACATCATTGTGTTGTACACACCTGGGAGGCCACCAATATGGGTAGGCCGGCCAGCAATTGTCCTTGACCCTTTTGAACCCCTCAAAAAAGCTAGTTTTTCTCTCTCCTGGTTCACATTTTCTGGGTTTTGACCATACAGCTGTGTTGTACTCATCTGGGAGGCCACCTTTTTGGGGTGGCTGGCCAGCAATTCTTGTTGACCCCTTTGACCCGTGGTCGGCCGACCAGGCCACCTGACCCTTTTGCACCTGGCCGGCCATTTTTGTCCCTCCTCGTGCATTCCAGCTGTGCCAGCTGTTTTGCACCAGACCCTCTGTCCGAGGGTCTGTCCTTTTGGGGGGAGATTTGAATTGGTTTTTCCCCCCTTTTATTTGGCTCCTCTCCCTCTATATAACCAGCACCCTACCTCATTTCTAAGGGTTATAAAAATCAACTGGGGCATTGATACATACAACCATATATCTATCTACTCCATGCCTTCAAACACCTTGGTTCTTGGCTATTTGCACTACAACCCATAGCACAACACCTCCATCATCCATTCCAGCACCTTGGAGGCCATTTTCAAAGGTTGAAAGCTCAGAATTTTGGACCAAAAACTGCTCGAAAGCAGCTCTTCAAGGGTGAGTCCCTATTTCCCCTTTTCTTGCTTTGTTTTGCATGATATCTTAGCTCCTTTTGCTTACATTTTTGGGCTTCGACCTGAACTGAAAATAGTCTTATTTTGAGCTTATCTTCATGTTTGATCAAGAACCTTTTTCTATTTGAGGTCTTCTACTCACCCTTTGCGCTTTATCTCTCTTTTAGGGCTTATTTTGCATGATATATTAGCCCTGTTTGTAAGCATTTCTGGGCTTCAAGAAAAACTGTAAAGTATCTTATTTTGAGCCCCTCTTCAATTTTTTTAAGGGTTCTTTGCTGTTTGAGGCCATCTACTGCCCCTTATCCTCTATCTCTCTTTTAGGGCTATTTTTGCATGATATATTAGCCTTATTTGTGAACATTTTTGGACCTCGACCTAAACTGAAAAGAGTCTTTTTTTTGACATCCTCTTCAAGTTTGGTTAAGGTCCCTTTTCTGTTTGGCGTCCTTTTCCCCCTATGCATGCTTCATCTCTTCATGAATAGGGCTATGCATTAGAGCACTTGCATTGGCCATGGTTTGGCCTCTTAGCCACTGAAATCCAGTGGATTTTCAGTGGCTTAGATGCATCTTTGAAGGCCAAAATCAGAGGGGGGTGACCCCGTCTCTCCTTGTCTTGTTTGGTGGTCCTTTAGGCCTTCCAAAGGGACCCTATTTTGCATGCATTGAAGTCACTTTTTAGGCATTATTCTGAGGGTTTTGAGGTCTGCCTCAGCTCTGTTTGAGGCCCTTTTGGTCATATTTTATGTCTATGATGCATGTGTACAGCAATCCCATTCAAGGCCTCTCAAAGAGGCCTTTCTTTGCATGTTTCTGAGACTGATTCTAGGGCCTATTTGGTGGGTTTTAGGGCTGTCATAACCCATTTCTAGAGTTGGTTTGGTCTTGCTAAGTGTCCATCATGTATGTGCTTAACAATCCCTTGCATGGCTCTCTAAAGAAGCTCACCATTTTTGCATGTGTTGGCTGCATTTCAGAGGTTATTTGGGCATATTTTGACATATTTTGTTGACTGATTTTTTCTGGTTTGATGAGTTCTCATACGCTTCACATACATGCCATGTAAACCATGTTTGCTAGTCAAAGTTGCATGCTATTTTAGTCCATCATGCTAGCATCTTTTGGTCACACTTTGAACTAGAAATGTTCATGTTTTGGGACTGCCTTGGCTCTGTCTTTGTGCTTCTTAGTCAAAAAATACATGCTTTGTATAGCTATAAGTCAATACATGTGTCTAGTTTTGAGTTTTGGGGTTTACTTCATGCATCGGGTGCCATATTTCCATGTTTTGGGATCATTTAGCATCATGTTCCAGTGCTGGAATTTACATCTTCATATGCCATCTCTCATCCTTTGCCATGCCTTGTTAGAGTTGCATGTTGCGTCTTAGGATCGGTCCTCGATTTACGTGCATGTGTGCACGCATTTCGGTTGTCTCCTTTTCATCTAATGGCTACTGATGTGAGTGTGGCTAAGGTCCACTCATGTTGATGTAAGTCCATTATGCATTGTGTATGCCATTTCAATTCATAGCATTGCGTATGCTAGGTTGAATGTTAGAGCATTGTGTGTGCCATGTTACATCGTGCATTGAGTATGCCGTTTCATTGCATTGTGTATGCTAGGTTGCATATTAGGATTGCATTCATGCATGTCATGCATATCACATTGTGTTTGGGACAGGAGTTAGCCCGAGCACGGGAAACGAGGGACGTTTCGTACTCCGAGTGATGGAACGTGTCTCAATTCCTGGTCACCGGCACTCCGGATTAACCATGATGGAGTCTCGGTCTTGTTGTGTTTATGCGTGCATTCATTTCACATTGAGTCGTGCAATTCGACTCCTCGGCCATCATGCATCAAGATGCGTGATTGATGGCACGAGGATTGAGGTATGCACACATATGTGAAAATACTTTGCCATGCCCATTTCTTGCTCTCTGTTGCAGCAAATCAGAAACTGGTAGTCTTTTGGAGCTTTGTGCAATATTCCGGGCTTAATTGCAAACAGAGGCTAATTGGGGCATCGCAATAGATTTCCGTACAAGGCAACTCAAGCATGCATCATTCATCATTCAGAACAGAGCTGAGGCGGTCCATAGATTTGCATGCTAGTTTACTGCTTTCCTAGTTACATTTGTTAATTAATTAGGGTTTTGTATTTATTCGGACTATTTATTCGGACTGTATATTATTTATTCGGACCCTCCGAGTGAGGGCAATGTTGTAATAAGTGTGCGTGCGTGTGATGTATGTCTTCCAACCCCTACGTCTTTCTCCCTTTTATTTACCAGCTTATGATGGTTAGATTAGGGCATGTTTCAATTAGCATACAGTATGATAGCATGTTTGCATCAATTCATCTGTTTTGCATGCACCGGGCTCGGCGCATCATACTCACTGCATTGTATTTCAATTCCGAGTTGAATACATGTTAGTTGTAGCATTCCATATGCCACGTTTAGAATAGCCGAGCCTATCTTAGTTGCATTCCTGCATGTGTTGCATTAGCATTTCTGTATAGTTAGGATCATGCATGGATTTCTAACATAGTTTCTGTTTTGGCTTGGAGTACTCGGTAAGTTTTTACGCTTTAGCATCCTTGCATGAGTGTGAGTGACTGCCATGATAGCATGCTTACCATGAGGCTATTTGCTTATGTGATATAACTGCCTGAATGCCTGTGGGTGAAGGTTGGGTTATTTGGATTGGAACAATGCATTGACTGTGAGTTTTAAGCCCACTAGATAGTGGCAAAACCATCTTTTTCTAAGCCCACCCGAGGGTGGCAAATCCACATTTTAGCCTAGTTGCGAGTAGCAAACTGTTTTTCAAAACGAACATGAGATGTTTTGTTCCAATTCAGGCGACCCAGTCTATACTTGTATGCTGCGCGCATCACATAGTAATTCTAGGCTAATAACCGGAATAAGAACACATAATGTTTTCAAAACTCGATATCATGGTTAGTAGAGGCCGATCTTTGATCGGGCGAGTGGGGGTGCTCACGAAGTGACCTTTCCTAATCGTACCCAAGTTCCTGAGCCGAGGCAACTTTGGTGATGACGGACACATGGCCTTAGGCAACGAGTCAGGGTTTCCTAAATTTCCTAAAATAAAATATTTAGGTGGCAACTCTGTATCTGGCAAAGCAGTCCATGTTTGGCACTTCTTTTTTAAAAATCTGTTTTCTCAAAATGATTTGCTGGATTTGGACTCTTTGGTTCAGATTAAGAACCGTGACATTGAGTCCCGAACTGTAGTGAGCCCAAATGAACAGAACGGGACTCATCCTCCCGGGACGTTCGGGGACGTCTACAGTTTCTGGCGACTCTGCTTGGGAATTAGAGAGCTTGACTCGAACTCATGATATCTTGTTTTGATTACACTTATGTGTTTCTTTGCATTGCATGTGCATTGGTGCGCCTAGGACACCGTGTTTGCCATCTGCTATTCCTGAGCGGCTTGCCAGAGGCTGCGTGCCATAAGGCTTACCAGTTACGGGCTCTGCCAGTATGGAAACACAAACCCCGGTTTTATCGGGGCACCCTTTTGACCATTCGACCTAGTGCATATTCGGAGTCCGTAGTGACCATTCCAAACTAGGACATGTTGCTTACCTGATATAGGTTGTTTGAAACCGCTGCGTGCGTAGTGAAACCCTAGCTCCTGACAAAATGGGACAGGGAAACCCTACCCTAACATAGGGGTGTTTTGGCTCTCACTTATCTGTTATGTGCTGTTAGAGTGCGTCTCTACAGGGAAATGCATGTATCAGTTTATGAGTTTGGGCATCAGGCCTACGGGCATCAGTCAGTGTTTGAGAATCAGTTATCTGCGGGTATCAGATTCAGTCTTGGGGGACAGTGATTCAGGGATAGTGATCAGTGTTTGAGGACAGTGTGTATTCAGCTTATCGACCGTGTGTTGTTATGCCCAGCTGTGTGTTGTGTATTTATTTTTAAAGCTGTTATGCTGTTCGTTTATCTGGTTATTTATTTCCTTATTGCTTTATTTATCTTTTTGCTAGGGGCAGTTTTAGCACAATTGCTTCCGACCTAGCAGATATTCCCCAAGCACTCTGGACAAGAGGCCGTCGGCTCAATCGATCTGAGGATTTGGTTGACGGACAACCAGTGTTTCATTCTCTACCCCCGGTTGTCAGACGGAGGCCGAGAAAGCACAGTTTTGAAAAGTTTTAATAAAAGTTGACTTTGTTCAAATTAAACTTTTTACAACTAAGACCATTTTTGGACCAAAGCAGAAAATTTTCAGTACCCACATCCTTCAAGTTCATTGATTTCAAAACAGAGTTCTCCTGCTCTTGCATACAAATTGAAGTTGCTTTTTATTACATTCATAAAGAAAACTTGAAAGTACTGGTAAAGCAATAAATCCGGGGTATAGATAAGTCAGGTGTCCCTGCGCCCCCTCCCAGAGCTGGTCGAAACCTCTGATGCCAAGCTGGGCCCAATCTGTGCCTCTTCATTGAGCCAATCCAAGCACTCGTCAGACAAAGTGCAACTGAAAGTGGGAGCGGGGGCCAGGAGCTCTCTAGTCCTCCATGTTGTGGCATACCGGGCAAACTGTGCGCCTCGAACCGGGAATGTGGCAGGATACTCTATCCCCTCTGGCGGGCAAGTCTGATCATGACCGAACTGACGCTGGAACCGGAACGGAAAGTAGAACACACAGTGGGTCAGACCAATCAACTGGATCCCGGTCTGCCGGGACATGCTATAGCTCATTGCCGGGAGATTGAGCCAAGGACAGCGCCAAGCAATACGATCTGCAAACAAATTGCACATCCAGTCGAACCACCATCCCTCATCAAGGGCATCGACTAGGCGTTGTCGAAAGAAGTAGCCACGAGCTGAGTAGGCTGGGCAAGAGTCCACAACCTGCAATTTATCCATCAACCATACCTGGGGAGGGATGAAAAATGAGAGAATAAAGAATAGAGAGATGTACGATGAGAGAAAAGTAAGAAAAGGGTTTTGTGAGAAAAAACGAGCCTGAGGGCCGAGTGATGTGAGCAATACATATGTGAGATCAGGTGGGAAACATTACCTGCAGCAGTAGTGGACTCCCTGCAAATCTAGTCGTCTCCTGGCGATAGAAAGCATCTAAGCCCATCAATGTCTCGGCCAATGTCATGGCGATGCAGCTCTTCCTTCTTTCAAGCCTTGAGCAACTTCAATCAGACGGATGGTAGATCCACTAAAGCCTGGGGCAAGCAAAAAGTGAGATAGCATGCACAAGCAAAGTGCGTGTTGTCGAAAACCTTGCCAATAATGGTTGCCGCGGTCACCGGCATCAGAAAAGCGATGAATCAAGCCAAGGATGTCCAGTTCCCCGTTGCAGATCAGAGACCGAGCGTCATGCATGGTAAGTCCACACATTCGCCCTAAAGCTTGGGCGTGACCGAAGCGAAACCAAGGCAAAATTTCTTCATGGCGTTCAGATTCCATCAAAACTTGAAAATCTTCAAAAGTTGGACATACCTCTTGCCCGCCGAAGCTAAAAACAGGTGTTACCGGGTTCCAAAACCTAGCTGCGGCATGAAGGAAGGGAAGGTGCAGCGGAGTACGGCTCAGTGTGAATAGTGCATTCAAGCCGAAGCCCGAAAGTTTAACTTTTCCGAGCCATCTAGAGAAGCGATCCAAGCTGTGAGATTTTCAACAAGAAACGCCTCCATTTTGGTGCAAAACTGAGATAAAATGAATCAACCACGAGGCTAGGGCTTTTAAAGAGGATAAGACACTGTTCGGGGGACACGTGTCAAAAAGTTGGTGGTTGCTGAGCTAGGTGGCCGGCCGGCCACCTTTTCTGGAAGGCTGGCCACCCCTCTCCCCTCCAATACAAAAAGCTGGTCGACCGGCTCTCAAAGGTGGTCGGCCATGCTGCAAAGTGTGTCTTTGGTCCTGTTCTACCCTCAAGAAGAAAGTTCCTAGCATTTCCATGCATCGGGAGTGTCAAAGGCCTCCATCTCCCTCTGTTTCGGATGCGTTCCGTCACCCAGATCGTCCAAAACACACTTTGTTTATAGAGTTGTTGTTAAGTCTTGCTTATCGAGTTGTTGCTTTGTTTGTCGAGCTGCTTTGTTTATCAAATCTTGTTTACCAAAGTTGTCAGGCTTTGTATTTTGAGTCGTTACTCTTTTGTTTAAATCAACACTGTTGTGTCTTGCTTATCAAGTTGTAAACTTGCTAAGGTTTCGTTATTTCTTAGTGAGTTAAGTTGTTTAGTTTGTTGTGTCGGTTCACTACCTGCCTTGGCAAATACACAATGCACATTTCCATTCAATCTCATTTTTGTGCAAAATGATGCGATACGATGCTAAGAACATAAAACACAACACTTTTTTTTTTTAAAAAAAAGCTGTTTCATTCCATCATGCTTCCTTTGTTACAACATTTTTTACAACAAGGGTACAAGTTTTACAGAAAATAAAACTGCCTAACAATGTACAATGTGCTACAACTACTAGTAAAGAAGAAAATAAAGCAGGAAACGGCTGCATCTATGCTCTCAAGAGTAGGAATATGAGGCCCTCTTCGTCCTCTTCTGCGGAACAGCCTCTGCGCCATCATCACCATCATCATCGTCTGAGTCGAAGCTGCCATCCTCGGAACCCCCCTCGGCCTCATCTCCACTACCGGAACCAGGGTCGGAGCCACCCTCTCTGTCAGCGGATGTCTCTGATTGGGGATCTGCAGCCTCCTCCTCCTCGCTGGACTCCTCCTCTATGATGTGCGCCCTGCGTCCGCCTCATCCGCGAGACGTCTCCCCTCTCCCAGCTCCTCGAGAAGGCCTAGATGGCCCAGCTCCTCGGGAAGGCCTGGATGGCCCGGCCTGTGACTGAGCATATACCGGAGGCATCTGAAAATGAAGAATGCAATTTGAATACATCAGCCAAAACGTGTATATCAGATATAGATGCAAGCAAACTACACAGAGTGGATGTATGCAGATATAGTACATGAATGTGGTGTGTGTCAGATGTGCTCTACACAGGCAGCCTATCAATGCAGTAAGATGTTCAGGATCAACATGTCATCAGAAGTATGATAAATGCAAGAAAACTAAAGAGTACCTGGACACCCATGATGGACAACTGTGCCTCTCTCCGCAGGACCATGCCCTCGAGTGAGGCTACCAATCCGAGCATGTCATCCATATACTCGATGGGAGGCTGCAAATGCAGATGCAAGATCATCAGTAAATGAATGAATGTCCACGTATCGGAATGATAAAACAAAGCTGTAAAACATACCGGTGGCGAGTCGGGGTCTCTGACAAATCGATGATCAGGCATCGGAGGCTCTATCGGGATCGGGTAGGAAGTACCATATCTCCATCCCGTCAACTCAGTCGGAATATCTGGCCACCCAGCATGATGATGAGTCGGAGGAATCGGGGGAACCAATCCACCCCCGCCTCTAGATGTGCCAGCCCTGCTGGTGGAAGGGATATCTGCAGTCCGAGCCCGGCTCGATGAGGGCATACCAGCAGACCTCCTCATTGGGGTACGGACTCCTGTCAGTGGGGGCATCAAGTATGTGTGACGGTAGGTCGCATACTCCCCCTGCTCCAAATGTAAGAATGCATCGGTACCTTGCATAGCACTAACGACACCCTGGAGAGGGAGCCTATCAGCGGTCCGCATATTGTCTGGAGGCACTGAAGGAATGTCCTGAGCAGGGTAGCCCCATACCTGACGCAAGAAGCGATCCCCCAAAAACCAGGCCCTACCAACTGGCCCCTCGAACAGGATCCTATACCGAGAGGCACCCCATGCTCCGGCAAACTGGAATCGGAGGTCTCTACCTAAAGGCGCCCAGGGCTGCCCTGTGATCTGCGGATAACCGATGCATAAGCTGATCAGAAATTGTGAATGTGCAAGATAAATCAAAGATTGGAAACATAAAGAACTGAGAGTTCTGAAATACCTCTGATGGCCGCATTGTATCAAAGTACTGCCGTAGGTAGAGGAGAGACTCTCGAGGTCTCGGCCGGTACTGGCCCTCGAATACAAGAGAGTAAGGGGTCACGAGGGGCACCTCCACCTCAAGCTCCGGAGCCAGCGTCGGAAAGTACGCATAGATCCATAGCTGTGGAAAACAAAACAGTAGCCATCAGAATACAGAATGCTGAGTGCAAAATGTAAATACAAAATGCTGAGAGCAAAGTGCAAGGTACAGAGTGTAAAGTGTGCCGTGTGTGCAATATACAAGTAATGAAAAGCAGAAATGTAAATCGAGAGGGCAGAAAGTACTTCCCAGGCCCTCCAATAGCCACCGACCATGTTCCCCCGTCCGCGGGAGGTCGCGCTCATATAGCAATAGAGAGTAGCCAGGCTCGCGCCACCCCAATCATATCGGCTGACCTGTGATAGGTCCACTAGAGCACTCAACAGATAGAGCCCGATAGTGTTCCCCCTATCGGCGAACAGAGTGGTCCCGAAAAGGAACATCAGAAATCCGCGGGTGTACTGTGCTACCTCCTTAGGAGTCTCAGGCTCCATCTCCACCCTCCTGAAGTGTGAAGAAAACCAAGTATATCGGACTCTGCCCGAAGATCTGTCAACTGGTGGGCGAGCTCCCAATAAGTAGATCCAGGCAGCCTCCCACTGGCCCATGTCCTCGTCATATGGGATCGCCCAGCCTCCCACATCAAGGCCTGTCAATACAGTGAAGTCAAACGGGGTCATAGTCATGTCCCCGGTAGCAGAGAAATGGAAGGAGTTGGTGGTGTCCCACCATCTCTCTACCAAGGCACCCATCAACGTCCTACTAGCAGGACAGCGGGAGATCCCAGTGCAGAAGGGCCCA
Organism: Camellia japonica; assembly: GCA_030407325.1. Taxonomy (NCBI): domain Eukaryota; kingdom Viridiplantae; phylum Streptophyta; class Magnoliopsida; order Ericales; family Theaceae; genus Camellia; species Camellia japonica. The sequence continues at coordinate 24,103,696 of JAPPVO010000059.1, read as the reverse complement.
AACCCTGCCAAGTCAACCAAATCCTGGACAGCCTCCGGGAGCTCTGCGTACCACTCTCTCGCCACAATAGAGCCATATCCTCGCGCAGCATGAGAAGTCACCTGCATTCAGGGTGAATACATGTATTCAGTTTCAGAATGAAATATATAGGCTGCGTGCAAATGAAATGTATGAGCAGTGTGCAAAATCAAATCAGATATAGAATCTGGGTGCGTGCAGATTTCAAAGTATGGGCTGTGTGTTCATCTCAAAGTTTGAGCTGCGTGTTCAACTCTCAATCGGTGTGTGCTGTGTGTTCACCTCAACAACAAGCTGTGTGTTCGACATCAAGTGTTTGGACTGCGTGTTCAACTCTCAATCAGTGTGTGCTGTGTGTTCACCTCAACAACGAGCTGTGTGTTCAACATCAAGTGTTTGGATTGCGTGTTCAACTCTCAATCAGTGTGGGCTGTGTGTTCATCTCAAAGTTTGGGCTGCGTGTTCAACTCTCAATCAGTGTGTGTTGTGTGTTCACCTCAACAACGAGCTGCGTGTTCGACATCAAGTGTTTGGGCCGCGTGTTCAACTCTCAATCAGTGTGGGCTGTGTGTTCATCTCAAAGTTCGAGTTGTGTGTTCAACATCAAGTATTTGAGTTGTGTGTTCAGATTTCAAAATCAGTGGGCTGTGTGTTCATCTCAAAGTTTAGGCTGTGTGTTCAATTCTCAAACAAGTGTGTGCTGTGTGCTCACAATCAGAAAAATGGGCTGTGTGTTCATCATCAAAGTTCGAGCTACGTGTTTCAACGTCAACGTCAAGTATTTGAGCTGTGTTCAGATTTCAAAATCAGTGGGCTGTGTGTTCATCTCAAAGTTTGGGCTGTGTGTTCAATTCTCAACAAGTGTGTGCTGTGTGTTCACAATCAATATACGGGCCACGTGTTCAGAAAGTCAAAGTGTTTGAACTGTGTGTTCAAGATGCAAACGGAATACGGTGTTATAGACTAAACATTCAAAACAAGCTGTGTGCTTGAGTGAGCAGATAAACATAGCGAAAGCACGAAATGCACGGAAAATGCAGAATACATTGCAGAAAATGTAAAAGTGAAGTAAATACCTCTCGTGCTTGATGAGAGAGATGGGACTCCGGCTCTCGCAAAAGCAGATCCCCAGGCGCTCGATCATCGAAATCAGTAAAATGATAAAAAACTGCCTGGGGGAGGACATGTGTCGGAGGATCGTACCTCTCGGGGATGAATGGCCGAACCCTCGGGGGTAAAGACATGATGTCTGGATCACCTTCGGCACCTGGAGAACCTCCGCCATGGGGAAAATGACCCGCCATTTCAAAAAATATGCAAAAGGGAGCAAAAATGAGCAAAATGAGCCAAAATTGGAAAAAGTCAACAAAAGTCAACTCTCGGGAAATGGAAAAGTCAACAAGAGTCAACTCCCTAGAAAATCTTCCAAATATTGAGACAAACTTACCTCAAGTGGTGAAAATGAGAAAAGAAGCTCCAAAACCAAATTTTAATCAGTCCAAAGTGAAGAAAACTAAAAGTTTTTGCGAAACAACTTGGCGTGGGGCGTTGGAAAACACGTATAGAGGACAGATCTGAGAGGGAAAATGATCTAGGAAGGTAGAGGGACTGATTTCGGAGTTAGAGTTGTGGGGAAAAGGTGTTTGGCCGAGTGGATTTAAAGTAATGAGAGCAAAAGGACCAAACTGCCCCGGATTTGGGCTACGTGGCGGCCGGCCACCTTTTCTGGCAGGCCGGCCACCCCTCTCCCTCAAACCTGGCTGGTGGCCTCCCCTTTGGACTAAACATGGCCGGCAGCATTCCCAAGGTGGTCTCCAAGGTCTCTGCAAATTTTGGTGATGATCGGAGTCCCCAGCACCCGAGAAAGTACAAGAAAGTGCACTTTTCATCGCGAAATCTATCCGCGGAACTTCAACTCCAACTTTCGATGCGTGTCTCATTGTTACTCATCAAAAGCAAGGTGTATCCATTTTTGAATACGTTGTGACCCCTCCGGGAGGTAAACCGGAGGTCGCGATTGAGCCACCTTCATCGAAACTTGCATTGCTTTGCTCGTTGTTTCGTTTCAAAATGTACATTCGAGTTTACACTTATCCTGCATTGTTATGCACGCCACTTGCATTCTCATGCACACCACTTGCACTGTTCTGCACGTTTCACGAGTATTGTCATATCCTTGTGCTTAACTTATGTTGTCACGCGCGTTGCTTCTCGCATTGCGATGCACTCACCGATCAACCACTGTTTGTCTGCATTCGATATCACACTAAACATATGTTGCTAACTATGTTGTGCTTGTTGAGTTTCTTCCTTTGTCAGGCACGATATTGTATGTACGGTTCATTTGAGGCTGGTGCGACCAGACGAGCCCACAGGTATTGTATCCCCTCCGTGTGAGACGTGGCGAGAATTCAATGATTCTCCGCATTCTTCAACTGCATGAAATGTAGTATTGCTTTGCATTCTTGCTTAAAACTGTTGCATCTATTGTGAATATTTGCTTCATTACAGCTTGCTGCTTCGCATGATCATGAGTTACACCCGGCTTTGTGCATATCTTTGCATTTTGCCCCCGCCTGCGGGCATGCCTGGGATACGTTTCTTTGTTATCTTGTATGTTTGTCTAAGTCTTCGGCCTTGTCAAAAATGGGTCGTCTCTGGGCTTTGACATTCACTCCCGTCACTTATGACTTTCGAGTTCTGTCAAAGAGGGGCAACTGTAGACACCCCATTTTTGACCGACCTTAAGACTCAGACGTCACCACTGAGCGCTCGGTGATGTTGCATATTGTGCTCGTTCTGAGGTTTCAGAGTCTCGGCTGCGAGCCTTGCCTCCGGACTTCCGGACTCTTTTGTGCTTTGCCTCGGTTTGCGAACCAGGCCCTGTTTTCTGTTTTCTCTTCCCAAGGAGGGAGAGGTCTCGTAGACCATCTCTCAGTGGCCGTAGGCTACGTTTCGTGGTCGTAGGCCATTTTTCCCGTTTGGAGCCCGGTTCCCAGTTTTCGGAGCCGTCGGCCGTGTGCCTCGGTTCGGGACCGCTTAACACCTCCGTTTGCTCCGTTTTTTGGCATACACCTTGTTTCCTCCCTTTTGAGGGACACTGTGGCCCGAGAGACCAACTTCGTGGTCGAACGCCACCTCCGGTGCTTAACAGCCTGTTTTCAGGGCCCCGAACTGCGCGTTTGGCCCCCGAACCTTCGTTTTGCATCCGTCTTGGTCCATTTTTGGCGGGGACCTTATTTTCATTGTTAGAAGGGTTGTAGGAAGGTGGGAGGCCAGCAATTGTTCTGAAAAACCAGTTTTATTTCTTCATCGCTCTTCATCGCCCGTTTTCTTCACTAGAAAGCTGGTTTTTCCCACTCCCGGGCCACTTTTTCTGACTTTCCACCACATCATTGTGTTGTACACACCTGGGAGGCCACCAATATGGGTAGGATGGCCAGCAATTGTCCTTGACCCTTTTGAACCCCTCTAAAAAGCTAGTTTTTCTCTCTCCTGGTTCACATTTTCTGGGTTTTGACCATACAGCTGTATTGCATTCATCTGGGAGGCCACCTTTTTGGGGTGGCCGGCCAGCAATTCTTGTTGACCCCTTTGACCCGTGGTCGGCTGACCAGGGGAGGTGGCCGGCCGGCCACCTGACCCTTTTGCACCTGGCCGGCCATTTTTGTCCATCCTCGTGCATTCCAACTGTGCCAGCTGTTTTGCACCAGACCCTCTGTCCGAGGGTCTGTCCTTTTGGGGGGAGATTTGAATTGGTTTTTCCCCCCTTTTATTTGGCTCCTCTCCCTCTATATAACCAGCACCCTACCTCATTTCTAAGGGTTAGAAAAATCAGCTAGGGCATTGATACATACAACCATATATCTATCTACTCCAAGCCTCCAAACACATTGGTTCTTGGCCATTTGCACTACAACCCATAGCACAACACCTCCATCATCCATTCCAGCACCTTGGAGGCCATTTGAAAAGGTTGAAAGCTCAGAATTTTGGACCAAAAACTGCTGGAAAGTTGCTCTTCAAGGGTGAGTCCCTATTTTCCATTTTCTTGCTTTGTTTTGCATGATATCTTAGCTCCTTTTGCTTACATTTTTGGGCTTTGACCTGAACTGAAAATAGTCTTATTTTGAGCTCATCTTCATGTTTGATCAAGAACCTTTTTCTTTTTGAGGTCTTCTACTCACCCTTTGCGCTTTATCTCTCTTTTAGGGCTTATTTTGCATGATATATTAGCCCTGTTTGTGAGCATTTCTGGGCTTCGAGCAAAACTGTAAAGTATCTTATTTTGAGCCCCTCTTCAACTTTTTTTAAGGGTTATTTGCTGTTTGAGGCCATCTACTACCCCTTATCCTCTATCTCTCTTTTAGGGCTATTTTTGCATGATATATTAGCCTTATTTGTGAACATTTTTGGACCTTGACCTAAACTGAAAAGAGTCTTTTTTTGACATCCTCTTCAAGTTTGGTTAAGGTCCCTTTTCTTTTTGGGGTCTTTTTCCCTCTATGCATGCTTCATCTCTTCATGAATAGGGCTATGCATTAGAGCACTTGCATTGGCCATGGTTTGGCCTCTTAGCCACTGAAATCCAGTGGATTTTCAGTGGCTTAGATGCATCTTTGAAGGCCAAAATCAGAGGGGGTGACCCCCTCTCTCCTTGTCTTGTTTGGTGGTCTTTTAGGCCTTCCAAAGGGACCCTATTTTGCATGCAGTGAAGTCACTTTTCAGGATTTATTCTGAGGGTTTTGAGGTCTGCCTCAGCTCTGTTTGAGGCCCTTTTGGTCATATTTTATGTCTATGATGCATGTGTAGAGCAATCCCATTCAAGGCCTCTCAAAGAGGCCTTTCTTTGCATGTTTCCGAGACTTATTCCAGGGCCTATTTGGTGGGTTTTAGGGCTGTCATAACCCATTTCCAGAGTTTGTTTGGTCTTGCTAAGTGTCCATCTTGTATATGCTTAACAATCCCTTGCATGGCTCTCTAAAGAAGCTCACCATTTTTGCATGTGTTGGCTGCATTTTAGAGGTTATTTGGGCATATTTTGACATATTTTGTTCACTGATTTTTGCTGGTTTGATGAGTTCTCATATGCTTCACATACATGCCATGTAAACCATGTTTGCTAGTCAAACTTGCATGCTATTTTAGTCCATCATGCTAGCATCTTTTGGTCACACTTTGAACTAGAAATGTTCATGTTTTGGGACTGCCTTGGCTCTGTCTTTGTGCTTCTTAGTCAAAAAATGCATGCTTTGTATAGCTATAAGTCAATACATGTGCCTAGTTTTGAGTTTCGGGGTTTACTTCATGCATCGGGTGCCATATTTCCATGTTTCGAGATCATTTAGCATCATGTTCCAGTGCTGGAAATTACATGTTCATATGCCATCTCTCATCCTTTGCCATGCCTTGTTAGAGTTGCATGTTGCGTCTTAGGATCGGTCCTCGGTTTACGTGCATGTGTGCATGCATTTCGGTTGTCTCCTTTTCATCTAATGGCTACTGATGTGAGTGTGGCTGAGGTCCACTCATGTTGATGTAAGTCCATTATGCATTGTGTATGCCGTTTCAATTCATAGCATTGCGTATGTTAGGTTGTATGTTAGAGCATTGTGTGTGCCATGTTACATTGTGCATTGAGTATGCCATTTCATAGCATTGTGTATGCTAGGTTGCATGTTAGGATTGCATTCATGCCTGTCATGCATATCGCATTGTGTTTGGGATAGGAGTTAGCCCGAGCACGGAAAACGAGGGACGTTTCGTACTCCGAGTGATGGAACGTGTCTCAATTCCCGGTCACCGGCACTCTGGATTAACCATGATGGAGTCTCGGTCTTGTTGTGTTTATACGTGCATTCATTTCACATTGAGTCGTGCAATTCGACTCCTTGGCCATCATGCATCGAGATGCGTGATTGATGGCACGAAGATCGAGGTATGCACACATATGTGAAAATACTTTGCCATGCCCCTTTCTTGCTCTCTGTTGCAACAAATCAGAAACCGGCAGTCTTTTGGAGCTTTGTGCAATATTTCGGGCTTAATTGCAAATAGAGGCTAATCGGGGCATCGCAATAGATTTCTGCACAAGGCAACTCAAGCATGCATCATTCATCATTCAGAACAGAGCTGAGGCGGTCCATAGATTTGCATGCTAGTTTACTGCTTTCCTAGTTACATTTGTTAATTAATTAGGGTTTTGTATTTATTCGGACTGTATATTATTTATTCGGACCCTCCGAGCGAGGGCAATGTTGTAATAAGTGTGCGTGCGTGTGATGTATGTCTTCCAACCCCACGTCTTTCTCCCTTTTATTTACCAGCTTATGATGGCTAGATTAGGGCATGTTTCAATTAGCATACAGTATGATAGCATGTTTGCATCAATTCATCTGTTTTGCATACACTGGGCTCGGCGCATCATACTCACTGCATTGTATTTCAATTTCGAGTTGAATACATGTTAGCTGTAGCATTCCATATGCCACATTTAGAATAGCCGATCCTATCTTAGTTGCATTCCTGCATGTGTTGCATTAAGCATTTCTGTATAGTTAGGATCATGCATGGATTTCTAACATAGTTTCTGTTTTGGCTTGGAGTACTCGGTAAGTTTTTACGCTTTAGCATCCTTGCATGAGTGTGAGTGACTGCCATGATAGCATGCTTACCATAAGGCTATTTGCTTATGTGATATAACTGCCTGAATGCCTGTGGGTGAAGGTTGGGTTATTTGGATTGGAACAATGCATTGACTGTGAGTTTTAAGCCCACTAGATAGTGGCAAAATCATCTTTTTCTAAGCCCACCTGAGGGTGGCAAATCCACATTTTAGCCTAGTTGCGAGTAGCAAACTGTTTTTCAAAACGAACATGAGATGTTTTGTTCCAATTCAGGCGACCCAGTCTATACTTGTATGCTGCACGCATCACATAGTAATTCTAGGCTAATAACCGGAATAAGAACACATAATGTTTTCAAAACTCGATATCATGGTTAGTAGAGGCCGATCTTTGATCGAGCGAGTGGGGGTGCTCACGAAGTGACCTTCCCCAATCATACCCAAGTTCCTGAGCCGAGGCAACTTTGGTGATGACGGACACGTGGCCTTAGGCAACGAGTCAGGGTTTCCTAAATTTCCCAAAATAAAATATTTAGGTGGCGACTCTGTATCTGGCAAAGCAGTCCATGTTTGGCACTTCTTTTCTAAAAATCTGTTTTCTCAAAACGATTTGCCGGATTTGGACTCTTTGGTTTAGATTAAGAACCGTGACATTAAGTCCCGAACTGTAGTGAGCCCAAATGAACAGAACGGGACTCATCCTCCCGGGACGTTCGGGGACGTCTACAATACTGAGCAGATCCATGCTCGTCTGCACCATCCCCATCAGAGAAGCTGACAGCTCAAGAGCTTGCCCGGTGTACTCTATGGATGCTTGTAAATGTGTTGAAATGATTAGTAATTTGCAAATACGTAAACTGAAATGAATTGAATATGCAGAATGTAATGTATGGTACATACCGGGGTCGGGCCTCGTACTCCAACAAGCTCATGGCCAGCTAGGGCAGGAGCGATGGGAATCTGATAAGTCTCTCCACCACGCCCCCGGTAGGTCACAGTAGTGGGCAACTCCGGCCATCTTGGTCCTCGCCTCACCCGGGAGCCTCTCCTGTCATGGACCTGAGTCGCCCTGGATCCTCCCGCTAGCTCTGCTGCGGCTGGAACTCTGTCTCTCCCACCCCTACGAGTGCCGGTTAGAGGCGACATGAGGTATGTCTGGATGAAGATAGTGTAGTCGTCGTCAAGCCTGAAGAGGTCGGCGTCCCAACCTATCATGAAATTGGTCATCTCCTGCGGGGTATACCTCTCTGTAAACCTCATGTACGTGGGAGGCGGCATCGGAACCACATGCTCGGGTAAACCAAGGCTCTGTCGCAGAAAGCGCTCCCCCAAGAACCACGCTCGACAGACCGGGAATCGGGACGTCTCCCAAGCATCGGCAAACTGATCTCTGACCCCGGCAGGCATCACTGCCCACGATTGCCAGGTGATCTGCAAATAACGAATGTACAGGTTATTAGCTGCCCATTAGAGATGCAATGTCAATATGAAGTCAAGCTGAAATCACTACCTCTGCTGCAGCTACAATATCGAAATATCAGCGGAAGAATGAGAAAGACTCTCGGGGCCTCTGTTGGCATCTCACGTCGTATCTATGTGAATACGGGACCATGGGAGGTGTCTCTACCTCCGACTCTAGGGCAAGCCTCGGGAAGTAGGCATATACCCATAGTTGTGGAATGTAAAAGGGTAACAGTGAGTGTATGTCGAACAAGTGCAGATAAAGTAGGAATCAGATGATATGCAGTGCATTGTGCAGTGTGCGCAGGGTACAGATGATGTAAAATAGTAGGCAGTGTGTGCAATGTGCAGTGTGAGCAGTGTACAGATGATGTAAAACAGTAGGCAGTGTATGCAATGTGCAATGTACGGAGTACAGGTAATGTGAAACGGAAATGTAAAGCAGAAGGGAAGGACGTACCTCCCAGGCCCTCCAGTATCCCCCCAGCAGGTGCCCGCTCCGGTGAGAAGAGGAGCTCATGTATCCGTATAATGTGGCGAGGCCGGCGCCCCTCCAGTCATAGTAACGAACTTGGGACAGGTCCACCAAGGCATTCAGGAGGTACAGCCCGACGGTGTTCGCCCGGTCGGCGAAGAGGCTAGTGCCAAACAAGAACATGAGGAACCCCCGGGCGTAGTGCTCGGTCTCCTCGTGGGTTATCGGCATCTCTCCTCTGAAGTAGTCTGCGAACCATGAATACCGCACCATCCCTAGTCGAGAGAGGGGTGGTCGAGTCCCCAGCAAGTAGATCTGAGCAGCATCCACTCGCTCATGTCTGTATCATAAGGGATCGGATGACCCCCAACCCCTATGCCGGTGAGCATAGAGAAGTCAAAGGGAGTCATCATCATCTCCCCTGCTGTAGAGAGATGGAAGGAATCGGTGATATCCCACCACCTCTCTACTAAAGCGCCTAAAAGAGGCCGGCTGGCAGTGAGATGTGATAGTCCCATGCAGAATGCGCCAAAGCCAACCTCACCGACGATATGACGAACGGCGTCGGGCAGCTCCATGTACCAGCCCCGTACAGCAATAGTCCCGTAGCCTCGGAAGGCATGTGAATCCTCCTGTGAGCAGGACAAACAGATGCAAAGGATGTAAGAAACACATTGCAAGGGTATGTTCAAGATACATAGATGAAAGGCGGTATAAGAGGTTTAGTGCACAAGTGTGTTTGGGTTTGAATAACTGAAAAGCAATATGAATGCGATCTACATTGCGAAAGTAAAGAGGAAGTGTATACCTCAGAGGCGCTGTGGGATAAGTGTGACTCCAGCTCGCGTAGCAAGAGGTCCTCCGGTGTACCTTGCGCAAACCCCCTGAACTGGTGAATGCCATCGGGAGGTAGCACGTGTACCTCGGGGTGGTACGTCGCCGGGTCGAATGGTCGAATGCCTAGCGGTAAAGGCTCAAACTCGGGATCCATCTCCATCCCCGGAGGGGCTCCGCCGTGTGGGATGTCATCCGCCATCTCGAGAAGGATGGAAAAATGGTCAAAAATGAGGAAAATGGGCAGGTAGGCCAAAAGTCAACAAAAAGTCAACTCCGAGGGGTGAAAAATGCAAGAAAATGTCAAGGCTCGGAATAGGGCACGGAAATCAAGGGTGACTAGGGGGAAACAAACCCCAAATGATGGAAATCAAGGAAGAGACACCGAGAACACGTTTCAATCGGTTCAAAACATTGAGAACAACGAAGGTTTTACGAGTCGGATGTTTGTGGGACATCCAAAAACACGTTTGAAGCTCGAATCGAAGGGAAGAAAGTGATCTAGAGAGAGAGGATAGAGGATTTTGGCAAGGGAGAAGTAAGAAAATAGGGTTTAAAACCCTATACTTAAAGGCCCGAGGTGAAATGCCAAGTTTGCCCCGAACTTGCCATTGATGGCTGACCGGCCAAATTGTTGGCCGATGACCTTGTTTTGTGGCCGATGGGTAGCCGATGGCTTTTTTTTGTGGCCGATGGACCTCCAAGGCTCTTGTTTGGGGTTTTGTTGTTGATTTGTGCCTTCATCTCTCAAGAAAGTTCAAGAAAATACACTTTTAAGCTCAAGTGGTCTTCGTGGAAGTTCCGAACTGTATTCCTAGTGCGTGGCACTTAATACGAACAAAGTGTATCCTTTCTCGTATCCTTTTGTATACTACAAGATCGATGAATCACTTTTGAATATGTTGCGTTAGCGTATTTTGTTATATATGCAAGGCTTGCGTTGTTATGCACATTTTCACTCTTGCATTGAATATGCACTTCTTGTTTGCATAGAATATGCACGCTGCATTGTGTTGCATTGTACATGTTCTTTCAACTTGCATAGAAATTGACCATACCTGCAGCATAGAATGTGCATTGTAAGCTGCATGGAACGTGCATTAGTCTCTCTCGTATGGAACATGCATTTCTCACCTTGCATAGAATATGCATCTCGATGTTGCATGGAGCGTACATTCACCACATCTGCATAAAGTATGCACTTCTTACACTTGCATATAATATGCACTTATCGCATTCGCATGCAATATGCGTTTATTGTCTAGCAAAGAGCATGTTGATTGACCTTGCATAGAACATGCATTGTATTACATTGTACCTGTTAAGTTGTTTTCTTATGCAGACACGGTATTGTATGTACGGTTCATTTAAAGCTGGCGCAACCAAGCGATATTGGATGTGCGATTCATTCAGAGAAGTTTCGTTTGAGGTTGTTTACCTTTGTGTATCTATCGTACATGCTTATCCTTGTGTATCTATCGCACATGTTCACTTTGTGTATCTATCGCACATGCTTATCTTTGTGTATCTATCGCACATGTTCACTTTGTGTATCTATCGCACATGCTTATCCTTGTGTATCTATCGCACATGTTCACTTTGTGTATCTATCGCACGTGTTTATCTTTGTGCATCTATCGCAAATATTCATCTTTGTGTATCTATCGCACATGTTCATCTTTATGTATCTGTCACACATGTTTATCTTTGTGTATCGATCGCACATGTTTATCTTTGTGTATCTATCACACATATTCGCTTTGTGCATCCATCGCACATCTTCACTCTATGTGTCTATCGCATTTAATCTCGTATGCCTTGGGCGCTATTGTTCTTTCTCCTCGCGCGCGCGATGGGTTAGGCCCTCTTTGGTTAAGAGCATTTGGAACGTGTTCTAATGCTTATACCACTCCAAAACACTGGGACGTGTCCCTATGTTTCTCCCTCTTTGGTTAAGGGCATTTGGAATGTGTTCCAATGCTTATACCACTCCTTTTCCTTTCGCATGCAACGTGTCGGAATCTTGTTTGAGACCTCGGGTGTGCCCAATAGTCACTTTTAGCCTTTTGTGCGTGAAGCGTAGTGAAGATTGCATAATTTCTTATATCCTTTTTGCAAGAACTGTAGTTCGGTTTGTAGTTCCCACGCGTAGCGTGTTTTGCTTACGAGTTTGTTGTAGCATTTCTTTGCATAACATTTGTATCTAGATGTTTCATTACAGCCCTCTTTGCATAATCATAAGTTATGTTCTGCATTGTGCATGTTACTTGCATTTTGCCCCTGCCTGCGAACGCATCTGTTTTGTTATCTTGTATGTTTGTCTAAGTCTTCGGCCTTCTAAAAAATAGGTCGTCTCTGGGCTTTGACATTTATTCCTGTCATTTCATGACTTTCGAGTTCTGTCAAGGAGGGGCAATTGTAGATACCCCATTTTTAACCGTCCTCAAGACTTGGACGTCATCGTTTGAACACTCGATGATCATCCATGTTCGTGTTCGTTTTGAGTTCCTGAACGTCTTGGTTGTGCGCCTTGCCTTGGAGCCTCTCAACTTGTCTGTTTTGTGCTTGGTTGTGGACCAAGGGGCTTGTAACTTTGCTTCTTGGAGAAGAGGGTGGCCTCTCGGCCAGCCCTAGAACCCATCGGCCATGGATTGTGTCCATCGGCCATCAATGGTGGCTGGTCGGCTACACTAATGGCCGATCGGCCACTAATGATGGCCGGCGGCCTTTTTTCTGCTTTTTCAGATATTTTATGTGCTAGCTGTGCCAACTGTTGAACACTGAAGCCATCCTCCATACACGTGTATGGAGGGATGGAAACAAGCCATCCTCAAGGAAGCTTTGGCTTGCATTTTCTATATAAGGGGAGGTCCCTCCCCGTTTAGAGGGGTTCAGAAATTTGAGAAGCAAAAATTCTCTCTCTCTAGAATCCTCTCTCTCTCTCTCCCTCTCTCTCTCTATATATATTGTGCTTGAAAGTGTATTTTCTTCACATATTTGCACTAGAACACCTAGTCAAACACCACTACCTTGTTACTGAGGTGCTTGAGGGTCTATTTGGGCTGTTGAAGGTTGGTTTTTTTTTGGCTCAGAAGTTGCTGTTTTGAAGTTGTGCTTCGAGGGTGAGAATCTACCTATTTAAGCTTTGTTTTTGTACATTGGTTTGGCCACCCTTGCATGTTGTTTTTGGCCTAGCTTTCAACTACAAAAATCTCTTTTTTGAAGTGTTAAAGGTGATTGTTTGAGGCCTTGTGGGAGTTAGGGGTGTTTCACCCCCTTATGTGTCTTATTTGCTTAAGCCTTGTGCCATCTCCAAAGGCTTTTGAGGCACCCTTTGTTTGGCCTTTCTACCACTGAAACTCAGAGAAATTTCAATGGTAGAAATCATGTTTTGAGGTCCAAAGTAAGAGGGGGTGGCCTCCCCTCTTTGCTTTTTGGTTGCATGTCTTGTTGGCCTACTTGTTGAGCATGTTTTTCTACCATCACCTGACTTGATCTCAGTCTATTTTTTACCTTATTTCAGCATGTTGTAACTCTGTTTCGGCCTAGTTGAGTCACCTCTTGCATGCTTTTTGCACTTGTAGTGTTATCTTGCTTATTAGCCTAGCATGTGTGATGATTTAGCCTATCATTCTACCATGAGTTAGCTTGATTCTAGCATGCTTTTGGCTCTAATTTAGCATGCTTGAGAACTGTTTTGAGTGGTCTTGGCCTCTTGAGCTTTGCTTTGTATTGCCATAGTGAAGGTAGCTTCACTAGTTTTATGTTTCAAAGTCTTTAACATGCTAAGCTTGAGGTGTTTGCATGATTTGGCATTATTTCACACATGATTTCAGTACTTGTAGCTCAGCCACACTTTTACATTTTTCACTCTTTCAATGTGTTTGAAAGTTGAGCTTTGTACCTTGCTTGCGAGCCATCATTTGAGCATACTTTTTCTTGCTTTTCATGCTGTCATTTCAGCTCCTTTTTGCCACTGTTTTGGCATGCTTGGGGTCTGTTTAGGGCTGGTTTAGTCCTTTGAGCATTGAATTGCATGGTGCTAGTATAGACACCCCATTTTTGACCGTCCTCAAGACTTGGACGTCACCATTTGAACACTCGGTGATCATCCATGTTTGTGTTCGTCTTGAGTTCCCGGAGGTCTCGGCTACGCGCCTTGCCTCAGGATCTCTCGACTCGACTGTTTTGTGTCTGGTTTTGCACCAAACACTTGTGTTTTGCCTTTGAGGGGCAGGGAGTGGCTTGTGGGACATCCCCACACTCCACCGGCCATGGCTTGAGGCCACTGGCTGTGTTTTGTTGCCACCAGCCAAATGTTTGGCCAGCCGGCACTTTAGTTGGCCGGCCGGCTATCTTTTTTTGGTCAATTGCATTTTTGGCCGGCCGACTACTGTACATCTGCTTTTGCAGATATTTTTGTGCAGCTGTCATGCATTTGGCTCCCCTCCATACACGTGTATGGAGGGATCTCCCTCTTAGTTAGCTTGTCTTGTAAGCTTACAAGATTGAGCTCTATAAGAAGAGGTCTTCTCTCCCTTCATTAAGGTTAGCAAAAAAAGCCAGAGGAGCTCTGATTTTAGGGTTAGGTCATAGTATCTCTATCCTATCTCTATATTTCCCTCTCATCTTGCCTTAAGGTGTTTTAGTCTTAGATTTGCACACAAACCCCTAGACTTACACCTTCCATTGGCTACTGAGGTACTAAGGAGTTGTTCTTGAAGTTTTGGAGCTGATTCAAGCTTAAGGAAGCTGTTGGACCATTGTTTGTGAAGGAGGTCTTCAAGGGTAACAATCTTACCATTTTTCCCCCATTTTTGCATAGCTTATTTACCTATCTTGCAACTGTTTTTAAGCTTTGTGTATAACATATAAAAGTTCTGTTTTTAAGGGCTTTAAATAGTTTGTTAAGAGTGTTTTAAGCTTTGGGGCTGTTTGACCCCTCTTAAGGCTTGTTTGGCCTTTGTTTTGTGCCATTTTGGTTGAGCTCCGGGACCATTGTGTTTGGGCCTCCTCACCACTGAAATCTTCAGGGATTTCAGAGGTGAGGATGGTGCCTTGAGGTCCTAAGAAGGAGAGGGCCACCCCCTCTCCTTGTTGTCCTTGAAAAGGGCTATTTTTGCCTCTTGAGGGAGCATCTAATTTAAGTGTATGTTGACCATGCCTTAGCTGTTTTTTGTGCTTATTATGTCATGATTTAGCACTGTTTTGAGTTGGTTTTGGTACACCATGCTTGCTTAGCATACATGCCTTGTAATGCCATAATTTGCCTTAATACATGCATAGCATTTAGACTACCATGCTCATGTATTTTGGCCAAGCTTTGTGAAGCTTATATGCATGTTTTAGTGTGCTTGAGGACTGTTTTGGGTTGTTTGGGTCATCCATGCTTTGCTTTGTATAGCCACCATGTAATCCCTCTTGTATGCCTTAAGCATTGGCTCCTCTAGTATGCATTACTTGCATTATTCCAGTGGTTTGGAACCACTTACCATGTTATTTCAGTCCTTATAACATGTCTATATGTTTGCATTTGATGCTCCTTCAATGTGTTAAAAGGTTGTTGCCTTATGCTCCATGAATGTGCTTCTTTGTATGCTTGCATATTTGGACCACTTAGATGCCATCTAAGTGCATCCTTAGCATCGCTTAGGTCTGCATTGGACCTGTTTTAAGTCCCCTTAGCCTTGTGAGGCTTAGTTGACTTAGCCTTGGTTTAAGTCCCCTTGGGATTGCCTTGAATCTTGGGCCATTATTGCATGCTTTGCTTGCTTTGATAAGTTGGCTTGGCACCATCATTAACATGATTTTCAGAGCTTTCCATGCATGCTAATTGTCTATGTTTAGTCTCTTTAAGTGTGCTTAGAAGTTGCTTGTTTTATGCTTAAGTGTTGGCCCATCAACATGTACATGTGTGTGTGTGTTGGCCCTCATTTCCATAGCATTGGCCACTATTTTAGGCTTGTTTGAGGGCTGCCTAAATTAGTTTAAGTCCATCCCTTTTGCTTGTTTGCATGCTCACCTTGTATGTTTGCTTGCATACTTGCATGTACACATTGCATTGCCATGTTGCATATTAGTTCACATGCTTAGGATTGCATTGCATTGGCATGCATGCTTTGCCTCTTGAGTTGAGTATGATAGAGGTTGAGCCCCTTTGTTTGATTATGTGCATTGCATTCCATATCAAAATGCACACTTGATTCTTTGGACCATCATGCATGGAAATGCGCGATTGGTGGTCCGAGAATCGAGGCCCATCCTCCTTTGAGTCATACACATGATAAGGGGTGTGGTTGGTGCATACATTGCTTGAAATGCATTGCCATGCTTTGTTTTGCCCTCTGTTGCTGTCAACACAGATTCTGCAGGAAGATTTGGCCGGCCGGCCATCTTCAATGCCGACCGGCCATCTTCAGTGGCCGATAACTTCATTAGTGGCCGGTGACCATTCTCCATGGCCGGTCACCAATCCCCTCAGCCGGTGGTGTTTCACAGTGTGCAGAGAAGCAATTCTGAGATTTGTGCAGTCTTCAGAGAAGGATAATAGTCAAAATAGAGGCAACTTGTGCATGGCAGTGGCTTTCCGAGCGGAGCCGAGCGCGCATGCATTGGACCCTCTTCCCGAGGCTGTTTGCTGCTTTCTTAGATTAGTTAATTTACTTAGCTAATTTAATTTGTCTGTAATATTTAATTAGCTTGTAGGTTAATTAAATTGTATTATTCTTTCGGACCCTCCGAGCGAGGGCAATTGTGTAATAAGTGTGGGTGCGTGTGTGCATGTCTTTCAACCCCCACTTCTTTCTCCCTTTTACTTACCTACTTTGATGGTTAGTATTAGGACATGTTTAATTTAGCATACCTTATGCTATGCATGAATGCATCATTCATCAGTATTGCATGCACCAGGCTCGGCGCATCATGCTAACTGCATAAGTATTTCAAATCTAACTTAAATACATGCTATCTGTGCATTTCACATGTCATCCTTAGATTAGCCGAGCCTATTCTAGTGACATTCTGTATGCGCTGCATTAGCCACTTAACATGGACTTGGATCATGCATGATTACTAACATGTTCTTTGTTTTGGCTCGGAGTACATTGTAAGTATTTTATGCTTTAGCATCTCGCACGAGTGTGAATGCTAACATGACAACATGCTTACCATGTGGCTAGATGCTTATGTGATATAAACTGCCTGAATGCCTGTGGGTGAAGGTTGGATTGTTTGAGTTGGAACGACTTGTTGAAATCCGTGTTTTAGCCTACTTGCGAGTAGCAAATTCCAAAGCGTTTTCCAAGCAAACGGATATGCAATGCTTCGTTCCAAATTAGGCAATCTAGTCTATACTTTTGTGTTGTGCGCATCACATAGTAATTCTAGCTAATTAACTGGAAGAAGAACACATAACGTTTTCAAAGGAGGATATCATGGTTAGTAGAGGCCGATCTTCGGATCGGGCGAGAGGGGGTGCTCATAGCTGACCTTCCCTAATCGTACCCAAGTTCCTGAGCCGAGGCAACTTTGGTGATGACGGACACGTGGCCTTTGGCACCGAGTCAGGGTTTCCTAAATTTCCCCATTAAAAAATATTTAGGTAGTGACTCTGTATCTGGCAAAGCAGTCTATGTTTGGCACTTCTTTCAAAATCTGTTTTCTCAAAACGATTTGTCGGATTTGGACTATTTGGTTCAGATTAAGAACCGTGACAATTTGAGTCCTGAATTGTAGTAGACCCACAGACGAACAGAACGGGGGTTCATCCTCTCGCGGCGTTCGGGGACGTCTACAGTTTCTGGCGACTCTGCTGGGGAGTTTAGAGAGCTTGACCTGAACTCGTGATATCTTGTTTTGACTACACTTATGTGTTTTTTTGCATTGCATGTGCATTGGTGCGCCTAGGACACCGTGTTGGCCATCTGCTATTCCTGAGCGGTTTGCCAGAGGCTTGCCTTTGTCAAAGCATGCCATAAGGCTGACCGGTTGCGGGCTCTGCCAGTATGGGAACACAAACCCCGGTTTTACCAGGGCACCCCTTTTGACCATTCGACCTAGTGCATATTCGGAATCCATAGCGACCATTCCAAGCTAGGACAGGTTGCTTACCCGATATAGGTTGTTTGAAACCGCTGCGTGAGTAGTGAAATCCTAGCTCCTAACAAAATAGGACAGGGAAACCCTATCCCAACATAGGGGTGTTTTGGCTCTCTTTTACTTGCTATGTGCTTTTAGAATGTATCTCTACAGGAATGCACATATCAGTTTGCAAAGTTTGAGTATCAGGCTTGAGGGCACCAGTATCGGTATTTGTGAGAATCAGTTATAGTTGTGGATATCTGATTCAGTGTTTTGGGGCAGTGATTCTCGGGAACAATGATCTGTAGTAGAGTACAGTCGTTCGGCTACACCTGTGTTTGATCTGCTTGGGCTGAAGTGCTGCTTGTTTTTCCTTTCAGTTCAGAGAGTTGATCCAGAATAGCCAGTGTTCCCCCTTGCTGAGGCAAGACCTATGATGACGCAGAATTCGGAAGAGATTGTGGCTATGACAGCTGCATTAGATCAAGGAATCACTCTGCAAAGTGAGACCAATGTTGATGTACCGCATTCACCCAGGTCGCCTGCCGCGCACCCGGTCTGGACCCCCCAGTTGTACCAGGCTCGTGAGCCCAGCATATTCGAGTTGATGGGGATGATAGGTGACCTCCAGAGGTCCGTGGCGGATCTCGCCTACGGAATGTCAGCTTCGCCACTAGTTGCACCATATGCCGGGAGTTTTGTACCACAGGAGCCCCCGCTATTGGGACGGATTGTGATTGAACTTAGCCAACCCGAGGTAGCCTCCGGCTATGGCAATGACGTATCAACATCAACCCAAACCCTCGACCAGGCTGAGGCCAGAGGTAAGGACAAAATGAAGGCAGATGCCGATCCCATTGAACAACTACTGTGGGCAATCGAGGCTTTGAAAGCTGGGGGGATGAGTAAACAGCAAGTATCCTCAGTTGTGACCAAGGTTGTGGATGATGTTTTCCCCACTCCAACCAAAGGCAGTACAAGCCAGTCAGAAAATCGGGATAGCCCCTGTCATGCCAGAACAGTTCCTTCCAGTCCCAACCCTGTGCCTGGGAAAGATCAGAAGGTCAAGGCAGTGCCTGCCGACCCTTTCGCTAGTGCGTCTAGCAAGAATTCTCAGCCTTCAAAGTACCTGCCTCGAGGGCGCAGGGTCTTTCACACTCTCTACATGCCTCTGTCTAAGGCACTCCAGATCCTGGCCGAAAGGGGGCACCTTAAACCCTTGGAGCCTCGGCCTCTCCCGAAGAATCTCCCTCTCACACATGACGCTGCTTTGTACTGCACGTACCACCAGCAAACTGGTCATGCTACCGATAATTGTTTTCGCCTCCGTTATGAGGTGCAAGATTTGATTGACAACAAGGTTATCCTCCCGCCCACCTCAACCAAGTCTGTTACTACCCAGCTATTGGATTTTGAGGATACTGATACTGCGAGTATGTAATCAAGGAGTGAACCACCTGCGGGCGGCGCTTGGTGTATTTTTGGATGTGGTGTCTGGCACTCATTTTTGAGCATCTGGGATTGCTAGTTTTGTAAATTCTAGCTTGGGTGTCGAGTCAGTCTTTTGTTTTGTTTTGAGTTTGTCTCATTATCTTGAGTCAGTCATTTTTGCTTACGGGTCTGTCTTGTTGTAGTGAGTCAGTCCCCTTGTATAGAATGTCAGGTGATTCCGGGGTTGTTGCCTCGAACACCGTTTTGTTTTGTAATTACTCATTTTGCTTTCTTTTTGAGTCTGTCTCTGCTGTGGAGCCAGTTGCAACCAGGAAATCTGAATGAAACAGCTGCGGCTATCATGTTTCCGTGCTTATTGCTATTTTGGGCTAGTTGTGCCAGAGGATTTGAATGGAACGACAGTACATTCCACCTGCTCTCTTGTGCCCTGAAAAATCATTGTAATGACCTAAGTTTTTTCCAAAACCTTTTTGAACACTGTGGTGATGAAAACGAAGAGGAAGGAATTCCTTGGGTTTTGCAAAACTTTGATCAATTTGAGAGAAAGATAGGCGTGCTAAGCCTTTTAATGAATGAAATCATGCTTGTTAGCGTGAGTACTGAGAAGGACCCTGGTTTGACCCAGAATGGTTCTACACTGTCTTCAGTGCGAGCGATGTGTCGCTTTCGTAAAAACTTTCAAAAACAAAATGTTTTGCGCGGTCCTGTGAAGACCTGTGTGGAATCGCTCTTGAGATTGTGCAGCCCAGGATCGCTCTCAGCCTTAAGACTCAGTCCATTTGTTTTCGAACCTTGAACCCATTCAGAATGTTCAACGGTTAACCGCCATGTGAGACCTGTGTGGCCAGATCAGAAGCACCCCTCGAACTAGGGGCAGCCAAATGTCGGATATGCTCGAAGAGCCGAATACAACAGCCTTTCTCTTAGATACAGAGGGCTTCAATCTCAAAACCATTTGGCATGGACTTGTTATACTTTTACCCTTTGAGAGGCTCGCTGGGCTGAAAACCTGGAAGGGCGACCCAGGCAAAAGTTAAAGCAAGAAAAAAATATACGAAAGAAAAGAAAAAGAAATACAAAAAGAAAAAAAGATGCAAAAATATATAATACAATACGAAAAAAAAAGAGATACAAAAAGAGAAAAAGAGAAAAAAAGGAAAAGAAGCTCGCAAGGTCGAAAACCCACATCGGGCGCCTTGGCAAAAGCTAGAGCCTAAAAAAGTGAAGGTTAAAATACCCGAGTGTACCTTAACCGGAACTACGTATGGCTTGATTCCCATGTTTGGGATACGTAGGCAACTTCATCCTGAAGTCCAGCCTCCAACGCTTTCATAGCGCCTATGTCCATGTAATGGTTTTGATCATTCTTGCCTTCTCTGAATCCGACAATTCGGTTGTGACACCGGAACTACATACGCTTGATTCCCATGTTTGGGATACGTAGGCAACTTCATCCTGAAGTCCAGCTACCAATACTTTCGAAGTGACTGTGTCCATATATTGGTTTTGACCATCTCCGTCTTCTCTGCATCCGAGAGTTCGGTTGCCATCATCACCGATGAGGACTGGTTTTCAGCATGCTGCGGCAGTATCCAAACAAGGGGCAACTTTCCGTTGCCATAAGTCGCCGTTCAAACCAGGGACAATTTTCCGTTGCCATGTAGCCCTTTCAAGCAAGGGGCAATTTTCCATTGCCTCCGATCCAAGGTTGCACATCTCAAGAGTAAGTTCCGTGCTCGTTGAGCATTGACCGTTTGCAAAAATAGTTTTTGAAAATTTTTACTAAGGTTGACTATTTTCTCGAAACCTATTCCATTTTCCAAAACTAGACCCTTCTCATGGACCCAAAAAAGGAAAATTTTCAGTGCTCGTAGCCTGACTCGCATGATTTTCAAATCAAAAATCGAACAAGTATGTTAATCCGACTCTCACCTTGGTCAAAACTGTTTTAGTAGAAAACCAAAACAAAAAAATGGTCAAAATGATGAGCTAGGGGCACAGTCGAGTCAGGTGTTCTGTCTTTTCCCCCCTTTTATCAGCATACTTGTCAAAAGGGCACTCTTTTCGCCAGAGAAGGCATAACCAAAGCTGTCTGTAAGGGGCCGAAAGCCCTCAACAACCTCCGAGCAACGAGGTATTGAACCAAGTGTGGAGCACGAATCAGAATGGATCAAGATACTCCATTCCTTTACCTGGGACACCGACGGAACGTCGTCGGAAGAATAAGCCGCGAGCTAACAATATTGGGCGTGAACCCACAACTTCCTATTCACCCATCAATCACTCTGGGGAGGGATGAAAAATGAGAGAATAAAGAATAGAGAGGTGTAAGTCGAGAGAAAAGTGAGGAAAAGGGTTTTGAGAGAAGAAACGAGCCTGAGGGCCGAATGATGTGAGAATCACAAATAAGAAAGGTTGGGAATCAAACCCGGAGGAACTGGCTCCTCGAGATCTGAGGTCTTTCGTTTTTATAAATACGTCCGTGTGTTGTGTCTTTTGTTTTGTTCACCGCAACTTTTGTTTTGGGTCTTTTCCGAGCGCGTCTCGTTGTATTAGGTTGTGTACCTTTTGTTTGAGTCTTTTCCGCTGTGGTAAGTCGTAGGCTCAATACCCAGGTTGAAACCCTTTTTTTTTTTTTCAATTTCAAAACCGTTTATGCTCAGAGTGCTGTGCCATTCTCTATATTTAGGCAAAACAAAAGGAGAAAGGAAAAATCTGGGGCATCTGAGTGTGTTTCAACTTCAGCCGGTTTCACCTTTGTAGTCCATCTTGTCAGATTGGGCTGTGTGTTCAGGATTTGCCGTGTGCAGAATGAACCGAGTGCTGTGTTATGGGCTGTATGCAGGTTAATCCTCAGCAAAGTATGGGTTGTGTGTTCAGAATAAGCAGTGGTTTGTATGGGTTATCTTGTTGTTAACTGGTTCATTATCTGGTTATTACAATGCAAGTGTTCAATGTTCAGACAACAGATCAATCTCATTTACATTGAGGTGTAATATGATGTAATGCGATGCAATGTATAGATGTACAAATGTAACACTTTTTCAAACAAAAAAGGTTTGTTTCATTTCATCATCTTTTTCAAGTACAAAGCTTTGGAAACAAAAATCTGCCTGTGGCAGTACAAGGTACTCTAGCTACCAGCAAAAAAAAAAAGGAAAAAGTACAAAAAAAGAAGAAGAAAAAAAACAGCAAAAATCTGTATCAGTGTCCAAAGGCCTCAGATCTAGGAGTCCGTCCTCGTCCTCTTCCTAGACGAAGGTCCAGGAGCATCATCAGCACTGTCATCTGAGCCAGAGCCTGAACCGTCTCCGGTCTCCTCCTCGGATGACTCAGCCTCCGCCTTTGCCTCAGCCTCAGCCTCAGACTCCTCATCATCGTCGTCATCGGGAATTGGAGCCCGCGAGCTGCTCCCTCCATGAGTGTGCCCCGCTTTGGTGCGGGGGTATACTCTGCCATCTCGGGTAGAAATGGGAGGCCCGGCTGGAGCACCACCTACAGGAGGAATCTGGAAGGGATGCTGAAAAGTACAAAAGGCAAATACATCAGTATACTGTGAGCAGTTTATCAGTGCAGAATGCAGTGTATGAGTACAGTGTGTGAATATTGTGAGCAGTTTATCAGTGCAGAATGCAGTGTATGAGTACAGTGTGTGAATACTGTGAGCAGTGAATCAGTGCAGAATGCCGTATATGAATGCAATGTATCAGATGCCATGAGGGCCGTGTGTCGGGTGTTGTGTCGACAATATGATGCATCAGATTGTGTAGATTTCGAGACTGCGGTTGTAGAACATACCGGGATGCCATAGATGGCTAGAAGATCAAGAATCCTCTGGAACATCCCCATCATAGAGGCAGCCAGCTCTAGAGACTGGCGGGTGTACTCGGAAGAAGTCTGCAAAAGTATTAAATGCATCAGTATTCTGCGGAATATCAAATAAACTGAAATGAAATGACAATACAAGATGCAAGATGAAGTAGTACATACCGGAGGTAAGTCGTAGAACTCGACTAACTCGTGATCAGTCGGAGGGGGAGCAATGGGAATCTGGTAAGTCGCCCCACCCTGTCCCCGGCATGTCATCGAAGTAGGGAGCGCTAGCCAACTAGTCCCTCGTCCCCTCCGAGCTCCACCCCTGCCACGGACTCGAGCTGTCCTCGATGTCCCTGCTCCTGCTCCCGTCCCGGCCACTGGCGCCGCTGGCCTCTCCCTCACTCAGCTCGCGGCCTCTCCCCTCAGCTCCGCTCAGAGGCCGCATGATGAAGGTCTAGACGTACTCTGAGTAGTCGCCCTCGCCCCTGAAACCATCTACCTCCCAGCCGATCGTATAATCAGTCATCTGCTCGGGAGTGAATCTCTCCGTCTCCCTCATGTGCTCAAGAGGGTGAACCGGGACTATCTGCTCCGGTAAACCTAGGGTCTGGCGTAGGAAACGCTCACCCAGGTACCAAGCCCGACAGACCGGGCCCTCTAGCAAAATTCAGAAACGAGAGGTCTCCTCGGCACCAGCAAATCGGTCCCGAATCGTCACTGGCAAAGGAGCCCAAGGCTGCCAGGTGATCTGAAAATGAAATGCAGATTGTTATCTATCTGTCATTTGAAAATACAGTGTAAAGCGAAGCTTAAATGAACTGCAAAGTTGAACATACCTCTGCGGGGGTGATGGTGTCGAAGTAGCGGCGGAAAAAAGAAAACGTCTCGCAGGGCCTTCGCACGCACCTCCCGTCGAAGCGGCGGCGAGAACGGGACGACAAGAGGGGTCTCCACGTCTGGCACAGGCGCAAGTCTCGGAAAGTAGGCGTAACCCACAATTGCAGAGCAAATGCCAGTATGCTTATCAGATAAAGCAGAATACAGAATAAAGCAGAAATAGCAGGACCGTGTATTGTGTAGTGTATTGTGCAGAGTGTACAGTGTGGGCAGTCTACAGTCAGTGTATAACAGAGTATGTGTGTGCCGGGTGTACAGTATACTTTCAGCGTGAAGCAGACTACAGTGTGTGCAGTGTACAGAGTACAAAAAATGTAAAGCAGAAATGAAAAACAGAGAAGAAAATGTACCTCCTAAGCTCGCCAGTAGCCCCCGAGTAGTTGTCCGCTGCAACGAGAGGCTGAGCTCATGTACCCGTACAGAGTGGCCAAGGCAGCGCCACCCCAGTCATAGCGCAAGATCCGGGTAACATCCACGAGGGCACTGAGCAGGCAGAGGGGCACAGTGTTCGCCCGGTCAGCGAAAATGGTCGTCCCCAGCAGGAACATGAGGAAGCCCCGCGCATATCGCTCCACCGCCTCCAGACTCATCCGAGCCTCCTCGACTAAGGCTGGCTGGACTCTGAACTGGACCTCGAACCATGAATATCGAACGAAGCTGGGACGTGCGAGAGGTGGCACCTCGCCGAGCAGGTAGATCTGAGCAGCCTCCCACTCGTCCATGTCGGTGTCGAAGGGGATCGGATCACCCCCTATCCCGATGCCGGTGAGCATCGAGAAGTCGTAGGGAGTCATCGTCATGTCTCCCGTAGCAGAGAAGTGGAAGGAATCGGTGGTGTCCCACCACCTCTCCGCTAGAGCGGCTAGGAGAGGCCTGCTCGTGGTGAGTCTGGAAAGCCCTCTGCAAAATGCATCGAAGCCGGCCTGGTCCACGATGTGGCGAACCGCATCGGGTAGCTCCACGTACCAATCTCGGGTTGCAATGTTCCCATACCCCCGAACGGCATGGGAATCTCCCTGTTTTCAAGCAAACAATTGCGAAGCAATGCTAAATGTACAGTTTTGAAAAGCATTCAGAATCAGTGCAGATACAGCGTGTGTGCACGTTTTCAGATTCAAACAAATACCAGGTGCCGGTGTGCTTATAGTGAACTACGACATGTGACGTGTCAGCGTGTTTGGGTGGTTTAGTGCAGATACAGCGTGTGTGCACGTTTTCATATTCAAACAAATACCGGGTGCCGGTGCGCTTACAGTGAACTACGACATGCGACGTGTCAGCGTGTTTGGGTGTTTCGGTATAGATACAGCATATGTGCACGTTTTTCAGATTCAAACAAACATCGGGTGCCGGTGTGATTGCAGTGAACTACAGTGTGTGCTGTGTCAATGTGTTTGAGTGATTTAGGGCTAGTGCAGTGTGTGTGCATGTGTCAGATTCAGATAGATATTAGTTGCAAATGTGTTCACAGTCAACTACAATATACAGTGCCTCAGTGTATCTGAGCTAAGCAGTTAAAGAACATAATCAGCTACGGCAGTTAAGTGTTCTACATTGCGAAAAATAAAACAGGGGAAGAAATATACCTCGGAAGCGCCGAAGGACAGATGTGACGTCGGCTCGCATAAGAGAAGCTCTGGAGGCACCGCCCTATCAAAGCTCCTGAATTGATGGAGTCCGTCGGGAGGCAGAACGTGAATCGCCGGCCGGTAAGTCGTTGGGTCGAACGGGCGGACGCTGAAGGGAAGGAGCTCGACCCCAGGGTCCATCTCGTGATCCGGGGGAGTCCCGCCCCATGGAATATCGTCGGCCATGTCAAAGTAATGAGAAAATGGCCCGGAAAGTGGAAATAGGGCTAGAATGCGAAAGGTCAACAAAAAAGTCAACCCCGGGAGGGCAAAAAATGACCGGAAAAGCCGGGAAATGAGAGAGAGACACGAAAATCAAGGAAAACTTGGGAGAAACAAACCCAAGAAGCGGAAATCGAAAAGGAAGCGCCGAAACGAAGTTTCGATCGGATGAAAAACGCGAAGGTATACGTGAATTGAACGACGAAACGGGGCCGAAAATACAAGAAAACAGGAGAATGAAGAGAAGAAAATGCTCTAGGGAGAGAGAGGGCAAGATTTCGGCTAAAGGAAATGAATGAAATAGGGTTTGGAACCCTATTTTAAAAGACCCAAGCCAAAAGGACAAAACTGCCCCGATTCAGGCATTTTTGGCCGGTCGGCTACATTTTTGGCCGGCCGGCCAAATATTTGGCCGGTGATGTGTTTTGGTGGCCGGTGGATGGCCGGTGACCTCCCCTTCTGGCCGGTGAGCCTTCTACAACCTTGTTTGGGTCAGATGTATAGTTTGGGACCTTCATTGCTCAAGAAAGTGCAAGAAAGTGCATTTCCGAAGCTCAACCGGCCTCCGTTTTGACCTCGGACCGTGTCTTCTGTGCATAGCACTTGAATATGTACAAGGTGTATCCTTTTGGTATCCTTTTGTCTCTTGCAAGAGTCTAAAGTTGCCCCAATATGCATTGTCTTGCATTTGCATACCTTACTTACGTTGTTTCGCACTTTAATACCGGTCTGGTGAGACCTTAAATACGCCGGTCTGGCGAGACCTTAAACACGCACGGTCTGGCAAGACCTTAAATACGCTCGGTTGGTGCTTGCATGTCGGCATGCATTGTAGCACACGCCATCCCTTGCATTATCATGCATTGCATTACAACGCTTTCTCGTGAACGCACGCTGGTTATGCGTTATGTCGTTCGCATTGTTATGCACACATCTTGTGAGTGTCATACACATGTCATACTCGCACTGTCTTTTGCATGCATTCAATCGCGCTATTTTGCGCATCTCATTGCATTTTGTATGCATTCAATCGCGCTATTTTGCGCATCTCATTGCATTTTGCATGCATTCAATCGCGCTATTTTGCGCATCCCATTGCATTTTGCATGCATTTAATTGCGCTATTTTGCGCATCACACCGTCCTGTGCACTCGACGGTCTAGGAGACCTTAAATCCTCGAAAGTGTGCAAGACCTTCGGTGCATTGGTGTGCACAGTTCATTTGCATTGTCATGCAGTTCAAAAGCCGCGCGTTGTCGCGCATTTCAAATACATGCATTGTCATGCATCTCAAAAGCCGCGCGTTGTCAAAATCATGCGTAATCATGCATTCAAAATAACAAAGCTCATGCATTTCAAAAAAAAAAAAACAAAAATATATATGTTGCATATGTCATGCATCATTCCATTATATATGTTGCATATGTCATGCATTTCATTTTAAATACTGCATATGTCATGCATTTCAAAAAAAAAAAAAAAAAAAAAACAAAAAGCAAAAAATATATATGTTGCATATGTCATGCATCATTCCATTGTAAATATTGCATATGTCATGCATTCCATTGTAAATATTGCATATGTCATGCATTCCATTGTAGATATTGCATATGTCATGCATTTCATTGTAATATAGTGCATATGTCATGCATTTCCACTGTAAACATCCATTCCAGTGCATATTGCATTGTAGCTTCCATGCATCCATTGCATCATCACCTCCATCCATGGCTCGCACCTCTCCTTGTTGAGCTTGGTTTGGTATATGCTCATACTTTTCACGTCGAAGCACAGTTCTGCATGTGTACGCGCCTATTCCTTGATGAACTTGGTTTGAGGGTAGCGGTACCTTTTCTGTGTTCAACGTGGGTCGTTTGTGTACATGCCTTTCCTAGGCAAGATTTGGTTTGGCCTGCGTGCCTTATCCATCGTATCTATTCCATTCCAGTGCATATTGCATTGTAGCTTGCATGCATCCATTGCATCATCACCTCCATCCATGGCTCGCACCTCTCCTTGTTGAGCTTGGTTTGGTATGTGCTCATACTTTTCACGTCGAAGCACAGTTCTGCATGTGTACGCGCCTATTCCTTGATGAACTTGGTTTGAGGGTAGCGGCACCTTTTCTGTGTTCAACGCGGGTCGTTTGTGTACATGCCTTTCCTAGGCAAGATTTGGTTTGACCTGTGTACCTTATCCATCGTATCTATTCCATTCTAGTGCATATTGCATTGTAGCTTGCATGCATCCACTGCATCATCACCTCCATCCATGGCTCGCACCTCTCCTTGTTGAGCTTGGTTTGGTATGTGCTCATACTTTTCACGTCGAAGCGCCGTTCTGCATGTGTACGCGCCTATTCCTTGATGAACTTGGTTTGAGGGTGGCGGCACCTTTTCTGTGTTAAACGCGGTTCGTTTGTGTACATGCCTTTCCTAGGCAAGATTTGGTTTGGCTGCATGCCATATCCATTGTATATATTACATTACAGTGTAATTTTTGCATCCAGCATTAGGATCATTGTTCTTTCGTTAGCAGGTTGTTTCCCCACTCATGTCATTCCACCCAATACTTGTTCTTGTGTCCGTCTACATCACTCATAGTTCTGCATGTGTACGCGCTTTGAGGGTTACGGCACCTTTTCTATGGTAGACAGACTTGTTACTTCCATCAATCTATTTGACATTTGTGTGGTTTTGAACCGCTTATGATTGGATCATGATTCAATTGCATTGCATATCGTTTGCATTGTTTCAATTGCATTGCATTTTCATTTGCATTATTATACATAATTTTGTATATATTGCATATCATTTTGCATGTTATGCATGTTGTTAACGGCATCGTACCTGTTAAGTTGCTTTCTTTTTCAGGCACGATATTGTATGTACGGTTCATTTGAGGCTGATGCAACCAGACGAACCGGACAGGTATTGTATACGTATCGAGAATTGCATAATTCTCTTACATCCTTTCTGCATTGAAGTGTAGTTTGGTCTATGATTGCTTAAAACTGTCGCATGTTATGCTTCGTTACAGCTTTCTTTGCATGATCATAAGTTATGTTCGGCTTCTTGCATTTGTCTTGCATTTTGCCCCTGCCTTCGGGCGCATATCTTTATCTGCAGCTTGCATGCCTTGTCTAAGTCTTCGGCCTTGTCAAAAATGGGTCGTCTCTGGGCTTTGACAATCACTCTCGTCATTGTTATGACTTTCGAGTTCTGTCAAAGAGGGGCAACTGTAGACACCCCATTTTTGACCGTCCTCAAGACTTGGATGTCACCGTTTGAACACTCGGTGATCATCCATGTTTGTGTTCGTCTTGAGTTCCCGGAGGTCT
Source organism: Camellia japonica (assembly GCA_030407325.1). NCBI lineage: Eukaryota > Viridiplantae > Streptophyta > Magnoliopsida > Ericales > Theaceae > Camellia > Camellia japonica. Next base: position 24,074,849 of record JAPPVO010000059.1, on the reverse strand, counting down.
CGGCTACGCGCCTTGCCTCAGGATCTCTTAACTCGACTGTTGTGTGTCTGGTTTTGCACCAAACACTTGTGTTTTGCTTTTGAGGGGCAGGGAGTGGCTTGTGGGACATCCCCACACTCCACCGGCCATGGCTTGAGGCCACCGGCTGTGTTTTGTGGCCACCGGCCAAATGTTTGGCCGGCCGGCACTTTAGATGGCCGGCCGGCTATCTTTTTTTGGTCAATTGCATTTTTAACTGCATTTTTGGGCCGGCCGACTACTGTACATCTGCTTTTGCAGATATTTTTGTGCAGCTGGCATGCATTTGGCTCCCCTCCATACACGTGTATGGAGGGATCTCCCTCTTAGTTAGCTTGTCTTGTAAGCTTACAAGATTGAGCTCTATAAGAGGAGGTCTTCTCTCCCTTCATTAAGGTTAGCAAAAAAAGCCAGAGGAGCTCTTATTTTAGGGTTAGGTCATAGTATCTCTATCTTATCTCTATATTTCCCTCTCATCTTGCCTTAAGGTGTTTTAGTCTTAGATTTGCACACAAACACCTAGACTTACACCTTCCATTGGCTACTGAGGTACTAAGGAGTTGTTCTTGAAGTTTTGGAGCTGATTCAAGCTTAAGGAAGCTGCTGGACCATTGGTGAGGAGGTCTTCAAGGGTAACAATCTTACCCTTTTTCTCCCATTTTTGCATAGCTTATTTACCTATCTTGCAACTGTTTTTAAGCTTTCTGTATAACATATAAAAGTTCTATTTTTAAGGGCTTTAAATAGTTTGTTAAGAGTGTTTTAAGCTTTGGGGCTGTTTGACCCCTCTTAAGGCTTGGTTTGGCCTTTGTTTTGTGCCATTTTGGTTGAGCTCCGGGACCATTGTGTTTGGGCCTCCTCACCACTGAAATCTTGAGGGATTTCAGAGGTGAGGATGGTGCCTTGAGGTCCTAAGAAGGAGAGGGCCACCCCCTCTCCTTGTTGTCCTTGAAAAGGGCTATTTTTGTCTCTTGAGGGAGCATCTAATTTAAGTGTATGTTGACCATGCCTTAGCTATTTTTTGTGCTTATTATGTCATGATTTAGCACTGTTTTGAGTTGGTTTTGGTACACCATGCTTGCTTAGCATACATGCCTTGTAATGCCATAATTTGCCTTAATACATGCATAGCATTTAGACTACCATACTCATGTATTTTGGCCAAGCTTTGTGAAGCTTATATGCATGTTTTAGTGTGCTTGAGGACTGTTTTGGTTGTTTGGGTCATCCATGCTTTGCTTTGTATAGCCACCATGTAATCCCTCTTGTATGCCTTAAGCATTGGCCCCTCTAGTATGCATTACTTGCATTATTCCAGTGGTTTGGAACCACTTACCATGTTATTTCAGTCCTTATAACATGTCTATATGTTTGCATTTGATGCTCCTTCAATGTGTTAAAAGGTTGTTGCCTTATGCTCCATGAATGTGCTTCTTTGTATGCTTGCATATTTCGACCACTTAGATGCCATCTAAGTGCATCCATAGCACCGCTTAGGTCTGCATTGGACCTGTTTTAAGTCCCCTTAGCCTTGTGAGGCTTAGTTGACTTAGCCTTGGTTTAAGTCCCCTTGGGATTACCTTGAATCTTGGGCCATTATTGCATGCTTTGCTTGCTTTGATTAGTTGGTTTGGCACCATCATTAACATGATTTTCAGAGCTTTCCATGCATGCTAATTGTTTATGTTTAGTCTCTTTAAGTGTGCTTAGAAGTTGCTTGTTTTATGCTTAAGTGTTGGCCCATCAACATGTACATGTGTGTGTGTGTGTTGGCCCTCATTTCCATAGCATTGGCCACTATTTTAGGCTTGTTTGAGGGCTACTTAAATTAGTTTAAGTCCATCCCCTTTGCTTGTTTGCATGCTCACCTTGTATGTTTGCTTGCATACTTGCATGTACACATTGCATTGCCATGTTGCATATTAGTTCACATGCTTAGGATTGCATTGCATTGGCATGCATGCTTTGCCTCTTGAGTTGAGTATGATAGAGGTTGAGCCCCTTTGTTTGATTATGTGCATTGCATTCCATATCAAAATGCACACTTGATTCTTTGGACCATCATGCATGGAAATGCGCGATTGGTGGTCCGAGAATCGAGGCCCATCCTCCTTTGAGTCATACACATGATAAGGGGTGTGGTTGGTGCATACATTGCTTGAAATGCATTGCCATGCTTTGTTTTGCCCTCTGTTGCTGTCAACACAGATTCTGCAGGAAGATTTGGCCGGCCGGCCATCTTCAGTGGCCGATAACTTCATTAGTGGCCGGTGACCATTCTCCATGGCCGGTCACCAATCCCCTCAGCCGGTGGTGTTCCACAGTGTGCAGAGAAGCAATTCTGAGATTTGTGCAGTCTTCAGAGAAGGATAACAGTCAAAACAGAGGCAACTTGTGCATGGCAGTGGCTTTCCGAGCGGAGCCGAGCGCGCATGCATTGGACCCTCTTCCCGAGGCTGTTTGCTGCTTTCTTAGATTAGTTAATTTGCTTAGCTAATTTAATTTGTCTGTAATATTTAATTAGCTTGTAGGTTAATTAAATTGTATTATTCTTTCGGACCCTCCGAGCGAGGGCAATGTGTAATAAGTGTGGGTGCGTGTGTGCATGTCTTCCAACCCCCACTTCTTTCTCCTTTTACTTACCTGCTTTGATGGTTAGTATTAGGACATGTTTAATTTAGCATACCTTATGCTATGCATGAATGCATCATTCATCAGTATTGCATACACCGGGCTCGGCGCATCATGCTAACTGCATAAGTATTTCAAATCTAACTTGAATACATGCTATCTGTGCATTTCACATGTCATCCTTAGATTAGCCGAGCCTATTCTAGTGACATTCTGTATGCGCTGCATTAGCCACTTAACATGGACTTGGATCATGCATGATTACTAACATGTTCTTTGTTTTGGCTCGGAGTACATTGTAAGTATTTTATGCTTTAGCATCTCGCACGAGTGTGAATGCTAACATGACAGCATGCTTACCATGTGGCTAGATGCTTATGTGATATAAACTGCCTAAATGCCTGTGGGTGAAGGTTGGATTGTTTGAGTTGGAACGACTCGTTGAAATCCGTGTTTTAGCCTACTTGCGAGTAGCAAATTCCAAAGCGTTTTCCAAGCAAACGGATATGCAATGCTTCGTTCCAAATTAGGCAATCTAGTCTATACTTTTGTGTTGTGCGCATCACATAGTAATTCTAGCTAATTAACTGGAATAAGAACACATAACGTTTTCAAAGGAGGATATCATGGTTAGTAGAGGCCGATCTTCGGATCGGGCGAGAGGGGGTACTCATAGCTGACCTTCCCCAATCGTACCCAAGTTCCTGAGCCGAGGCAACTTTGGTGATGACGGACACATGGCCTTTGGCACCGAGTCAGGGTTTCCTAAATTCCCCCATTAAAAAATATTTAGGTGGCAACTCTGTATCTGGCAAAGCAGTCCATGTTTGGCACTTCTTTCAAAATTTGTTTTCTCAAAACGATTTGCCGGATTTGGACTCTTTGGTTCAGATTAAGAACCGTGACAATTTGAGTCCTGAACTGTAGTAGACCCACAGACGAACAAAACGGGGGTTCATCCTCCCAGGGCGTTCGGGGACGTCTACAGCTAGTGTTGTGCCGTTCACTAGTTTTTGATGCTTAAGTCTCTTAGCATGTTGTTTGCATTGCATCGTGTTCGACCGGATGTTATGTTGAACACAAGGTGGATTGGTCCACTTCATACTCAAAGTGATGATAGTGAGCCAATCCCCTTGACTCCATTGCCTTTGATCTTCCATGATAAGGTAGTGGTCTTATAGTCTTGTTTATCTTGCATTTATTGAAATATGTGCAAGTTGGATCTTTGGCCATCATGCATAGCATGCTTGATTGATGGTTTTGGATCCAATGGTACCTCTCATTTGAGCTTGAGACATGATAAGAAGGGTGATAGTACACACATTCCCTTGCAAATACATTGCCATGCCTCTGTTTGCTCTCTGTTGCAGCAAAAGGAGGAAATGAAGGGAAGAAGCGGCCGACCGGCCACAAGTACTAGCTGACCGGCCATAAAATCTGCCGACCGGCCACCAGTTCTGGCCGATGGCCACCAATCATGGCTGATCGGCCATCAATGTGTTCTTGAGATCAAACAGAAGCAATCTGGAGGTTGACACAATTTTCAGAGGTTCAAAGATATGCAAACAGAGGCATCTAGAGGCAAGGCAATGGATTTTCGGAAGGAAGCAATCGAGCATGCACGCTTCCCTCGCCCGCGAGGCTGTCCTTATCGCTTTATTAGCTAGTTGTAGTTAATTACATGTGCTGTAATTGATTTAGCTTAGTTCATGTTGTAACATTCTAATTAGTTTAGATTAGCTAGTTATTCAATTCGGTTTGTAAATAATTAATTAGCTAAGTTAGTTAATTAGTTGGTTTGTAATAAGTAGCTTAGCTTAGCGTAGCTAGTTAGCTTACTTATTCGGACCCTTCTCCGAGAGGGCAAATGTTGTAATAAGGGTGCGTGTGTGTATGCATGTCTTCCAACCCCACTTCTTTCTCGCTTTTACTTATCAGCTTTCGATGGTTAGTTTAGGGCATATTTCGATTAGCATCCTCATGCTTGCATGCGTGCATCATTCATTTGTATTGCATGCACCGGACTTGGCGCATCATTCAGACTGCATTGTATTTCAATACACTTACTTGAATACGTGTTTCAAAGCATGTTATCAAGTGTTGCATTTCATATGCCATCTTAGATAGCCGAGCCTATTTAGTTGCATTTTGCATGTGTTGCATTAGGCATCTGGTATAGTTAGGATCATGCATGATTTCTAACTAGTTCTCTGTTTTGGCTTGGAGTACACTATAAGTGTTTACGCTTTAGCATCCTTGCATGAGTGTGAGTGTTGCCATGATAGCATGCTTGCCATGAGGCTATTTGCTTAAGTGCTTAAACTGCTTGAATGCCTGTGGGTGGAGGCTTGATTGCCTGAATTGGAACAACTTGATGATTGTGAGTTTTAAGCCCACTTGAGGTGGCGAAATCATGTTTTAAGTCCACTTGAGGGTGGCAAATCCGCGCTTTAGCCTACTTGCAAGTAGCACTTTCAAAACATTTTCGCAAACAAATATGAGTTGTTTTGTTCCAATTCTCGTGATCTAGTCTATACTTGTATGCTGTGCGCATCACATAGTAAGCTAGCTAAATAACCGGAGTAAGAACACATGTGTTTTCAAAACAACATATCATGATTAGTAGAGGCCGATCCTTTGATCGGGCGAGCGGGGGTGTTCATTTCATGACCTTCCCCCCTCGTACCTAAGTTCCCGAGCCAAGGCAACTTTGGTGATGACGGACACGTGGCCTTTGGCACGAGTCAGGGTTTCCTAAATTTTCCAAAAACAAAACATTTAGATAGCGACTCTGTAATCTAGCAAAGCAGTCCATGTTTGGCACTTCTTGATTAAAATCGATTTTCCAAAACGATTTGTGAGATTTGGACTCTTTGGTGATTTATCAGTCTTACATTGCACTTTGTGAGACTAGATACAGAACCGTGACAGGAGTCCGAACTGTAGTAGCTATGAACCCAAATCTGCGCCCTCTCCGAAAGGAGGGGAGCGCGGAGGACGTTTGGGTGGTCTACACAGTGCAATCTTCTCATTCTCAGTCCCAACCCAAACCGAAGCCAAGGAGGCTGAAAAAGGCCCAAGCAAAGGCAACGGTGACTCAGATCGACTCTGAAGACACCTTGTCGATCTCAAAAATGGCTGAGGTAGAAAAAAGTTCCTCCACCGTCAAAAAGATGCCCGCCGAGGCTGAACCCTTCGAATCCACCAAGTCAAAGAAGCCAAGGTCGGACTCAGCAGCCACCTCGGGTTCTCTCAAATCAGATGACCCTTGGGCCCCCTCCATTACAATTGAGGATAAGCTAGTCAGAGCTGGTGATAGCGCCTCTGATATTGAGGTCGGCGTCGCCCGCTCCACTGTGCTGCTCCTTTCCAATGACCTCAACCGAATGGCCAAGGTCAGCGAATATGAAAATTTCGCTTTGATGGTTCAGCATTCTGTACGGGCAAATCTCTAACACTTGGTACTCTTCATTCTTTGTCTTCAAACTTAAAGATTTTACTAACTTTGTTTCTTGCATTTCTTCTAGGCAATCTAGCATGCCCAATCCTTTGCGATACAAGCAGAGGTAATGAAGAAAGAGCTGGTCCACAAGACCAATGAGGCTGCTGGTTTGCTCAAGACCATAAATAAATCCGAGGTCATGATGAAAACATTGATAGATCAGGCCAAGGTAGCCAAACAAGCCCAAGACGAGGCCGATGAAAGGGCGGGGGCTGCTGAGGCTGTCGTTGAGGTCCTCAAGGCCAAGAAGAAAGAGGTCAAGGAAAAAATGGTGGAAGCCCAAGCCGAACTCTGAGATGCCCTGGCCATCAAAGCCGCTGAGATCAAAGCGGTGGACGAGAAGGCCTATGTCGAAGGGGCAGCTGACGTCCGCGAGGACTATAAAAAACAAGTTAGAGAGGCATGCAACAAGGGTTACACCTTTGGTTGGATGGCTGCTTTGAAGGAGTTGACTGTCCCCGAGGACTCTCCTCTCAGAGACGTAGGCCGACTTGCATTACCGTTCCTTCCCGCTTCAAGCCAATCCGAGGCTAAGGCTGGGGAGGAAAAAGAAGAAGAATAAGAGGACGCCGAAGATGAAGAGGCTAAGGCGGCTGATGCTGAAGTTCTTGCTGGGGCCAAGTCCCCAATTCTGAATGAGCAAGTCCTAGACTTGACTCAGGATGAGGAGGACGAGGTTTCAAAAGGTCCCTCACCCCAGAAGACAACAGTCGAGGTGCCAATCGCCAAGAAGAACATTGATTAAACTCTGCAAGAGATTGACGCCGAGCTGGAGGCTGAGAAGGCTGCCGAGAAAAGTTCACAGTTGTCTTCTGAGGCTATGACACATCTTGCCGCCGACGCCGAGTAGTCTAGATACCAGTTGTTGCTTTTTTACTTTGTATTTTATGTTTTTGGAGTTTATTGTAACTTTTTGGACAATGTTTTAACTTTAGTTTGGCCGACTTGCCCTTTCGTATCTGAACAACTTCCTTATCTAAATGCAAGTCCTCTTTCTTGACTAAGTGTTGATACTTGTCTTTTCTTTACTGTCTTGTATGATTCCATACTTAGAATAATTTGCATGTCTTCAAAATACACCTTAACTGTGCAATTTCCTCGGGGTAAAATATTTCGGATATACCCGCTGACTGTTTATCTCGGCCATGGCTTAACACTTGAAAACATTTGTAAAAATATTTTCAGAAGTGTTTATTTAAAACTTGCCACTTTACTTTCAATTATCAAGACTTCTGTCTTCAATTATCTCAAAGCTGGGTAATCTGGTCATCTCAGCAACTAGGAATGTACTTCTTTGTAATATGACCTCGGCGTATCTTTAACTTGTAATTTTTTTTGAAAACTTTCAACAAGTGTTTAAGCCAACTCTAGCTTGTAAAATGTTTGACAAGCCTTCCCCTGTCAAGCTTTTAAACTTTCTTTATCATTCTCCAGCTCTTTGCCCCTAATGTGAACTTAAGTTTCACTTATGTTCACATTAAGCATGTACCTATGATCTTGGCGCTGAGGTCAGATTCAAACAGAGATTGGCCGAGGTTATCAACCTCGATTTCTCTGTTAATCTAACAGACATGTACTTAGTATCATTCAAATTTTTAATTCTGTCGATACAGCAAATCTAGGTTAATCCAACTTAGTTCAACTCCATTATATGCAAGTATAATTTCAACTTTGCCGTATAATGAGTCTAAGTTATTTGTCATGTTTCAATCAGAAACATCGCCAACTCAGTTCAACTCTATTATATGCAAGTATAATTCAACTCTGCCATATAATAAGTCTAAGTTATTCGTTATGTTTCAATCAGAAACATCACTAACTTAGTTCAACTCTATTATAAGCAAGTATAATTTGACTCTGCCATATAATAAGTCTAAGTTATTCGTTATGTTTCAATCAGAAACATCGCCATCTTAGTTAATTGTTTTACACAAGTTTGAATTTAAAGAATCGAGCTAAAATTTTATTATTTACTTCGGCTAATAACAAAAGACTTTAAAAAACAAAAAATTAATGATAGAAAAACTTCAGGTTGCAAGTGTTCCAGGGTCTTGGTAACTCTTTGTCTTCACTGTCTTTAAGTCGATATGCTCCATTGCCCAGGACCGAGATGATTCTATAAGGTCCCTCCCAATTTGGGCCAAGCTTGCCCTCTCTGGGATCTTTTTTGTTGCCGACAACCTTTCTCAGACGAGGTCCCCGACTTGAAACTCTCGTGGGTTGACCTTCTTATTGTAAACCTTAGCAAGCTGCTACTGGTATGCCCCCAGCTGAATTGCTGCTTTCTCCCTTCTTTCTTCCAAAAGGTCCAGATCTCGGGCTAAAAATGAATCATTAGTCCCATTCTCCACTCCCTGGGTTTTGACCCTTGGGATGCCGACTTCTAATGGGATTATTGCCTCTGTGCCATAAGCCATGGCAAATAGGGATTCCCCAGTTGATCTTCTCGGCGTAGTCCGATATGTCCAAAGTACACTGGGCAACTCTTCCACCCACTTCCCCTTTGCTGCTTCCAACCTCTTCTTAATCCCATCCAAGATAGTTTTGTTGGATGTTTTTGCTTGTCCATTGCTTTGATGGAAGCTTAGGGTGGAATAGTGATTCTTGATTTTGTACTTTGCACATAAGCTCTTGATTAGCTTACTGTTAAACTGTGTACCATTGTCTGCTATTATCGCCCTTGGGATCTCAAACCTGGTGATGATGTTCTTCCATATGAAGTTCTTTACATCAATGTCCCGAATCTTTGCAAGGGGTTCAGCTTCCACCCACTTGGTGAAGTAATCTGTTGCCACTAGCAGGAATTTCCTTTGTCTAGCCGCTTGAGGCAGTTGTCCAAAAGATCCATGCCCCATTGGGCAAATGGCCAAGGGCTGGACATAGGTTCAAATCTGCCGCCAGTTGGTGTATCAAGGGTGCAAACCTCTGACACTTCTCACATTTTCTGACATAAGCTTCAGCATCTTTCTACATGTAGGGCCACTAGTACCCCTGAGTAACGGCCCTATGAGCAAGTGACCTACCCCCAGTGTGGCTTCTACATACTCTTTCATGTATTTCATACAGGAAGTCTTCAACTTGTGAAGGATGTACACACTTCAAAAGGGGTCCAGCAAAAGATCTTCTGTAGAGATGTCCTTCTGCTGTCAGACTGAATCTTGCCGACTTCAGTTTGATCTTATGTGCTTCTTTATAATCATCTGGTAGTTTCTCATCTATAAGGAATACGATTATCGTATCCATCTAGCTTGGTCCCATCTTCACACACATTACCTCATGCTCTGTGTTCGGTGGTTCTACACTTGGATCTGACAAGTAGTCAACCATTATTGTCCTTGTCTCTCCTGGTTTCATTGCACTAGCCAGGCTGGCCAAGGCATCAGCATAGCTATTATCATCTCGGCTAACTTGCTGTAGTTGGCAATTTTGAAATGATGCTATCAGTCTGCCTATCCTTTTTGCATAGGCCATCATTCTTTCATCTCGGGCTACGTATTCACCCGTTGCCTGGTTGACGATAAGCTGGGAGTCACAAAAGCCCATCACCTCATTGGCTTCCATTGCTACTGCCAACTTCAACCCTGCGATCAGTGCTTCATACTCTACTTTGTTGTTTGAGGCTTTAAACCCCAAACGAATGGATTGTTCCAGCATCTGCCCATCTGGCGATACTAGCACTACTCCTGTCCCCGCTCCTTGTCGGTTTGAACTTCCATCAACAAATAGGCGGAAGGAGTCACTGACATAAATACTGCAGGGCCTGAGTTTCTCTTATTTCCTCTGTTCTACTATCCCCAGCTGGGTTTCTCCTTGTTCACCTGGACATTGTATACCCCGGCTTAACGGAGCCCGATGTATGATGGCGCCTGGTGTGAACTCGGCCACAAAGTTGGCCAAAACTTGGCCTTTGATTGCTGTTCTGGGTCTGAATTCTAGATCATATTGGTCCAACACCACTGCCCATCTGGCTATCCTGCCTGTCAGATCTCCTTGCTGCAACAGGGACTTCAAAGGATGCTCAGTTAACACCACAATCTTGTGGGCTTGAAAGTAATGATTCAGCTTCTTGGAAACCATTACTAAAACCAGTGTCAACTTCTCCAAGGATAGGTATCTGGTCTCTGCATCTGCTAGGGTTTTACTTACGTAGTAAACTGCCATTTGTTCTCCCTTTTATTCTCTGATTACCACTGCACTCACTGCATGCTCTGAAACCGCCAAGTATAAGAGCAGCTCCTCTTCAGGTACTAGATTTGAGAGAACTGGAGCGGTGGTCAAGTATTTCTTCAAGTCGGCCAGGGCGATTTCGCACTTTTCTGTCCATAAGAAGTCTTTGGCTTTTTTCACTAAACTGAAGAAAGGTTTACATTTGTCAGAGCTTCTGCTTATGAATCTATTTAGGGCTGCAGCCCTTCCAGTCAATATCTGTACTTGTTTTGCTGACGTTGGGCTCTTTAACACCAAGATGGCCATGATTTGATCCGGGCTTGCTTCAATGCCCTTTCTGGTGACCAAGTATCCCAGGAACTTCCCTGACCCAACTCCAAATGCGCACTTTGATGCATTGAGTCGGAGCCGGAATGTCCTTAGGATATCAAAGACTGTCTTCAAGTTGGCCAGATAATCCTCAGGTTCTTTGGTCTTCACGACCATGTCATCAATGTATACCTCCACTGTTTTGCCTATTAGATGTCTAAACATCTTAGTCACCAATCTCTGGTATGTTGCTCCTGCATTTTTCAACCTAAAAGGCATTACTCCGTAGCAATACAACCCTTTTGGGATGATAAATGCAGTCTTTTTCTCATCTGGGAGGTGCATGGCTATCTGATTATACCCCCTGTAAACGTCCAGGAAGCTCATCCTTCCATGTCCTGAGGTGGCATCCACCAATTGGTCAATTTTGGGGAGTGGGAAACTGTCTTTGGGACAAGTCTTGTTCAGGCTGGTGAAGTCCATATAAACCCTCCACTTCCCATTTTTTTTCTTCACAACAACCGTGTTTGATAGCCATGTTAGGTAATTTACCTCTCGAATGGCTCTGGCCTCCAGAAGTTTATCCACTTCCTCTTCTACTGCCTCAACATGCATCAATGTAGGCCTCCTTGCTCGCTGGATGACAGGTTTGGCTGACCTGTCAACATTCAGTCTATGGCAAGTGACCTCGGGGTCAATGCCAGACATCTCGTATGGTGTCCAGGAAAACACTTCAAGGTTTGCTCTCAAGAAGGCCTCTAATTCCTTTTCCTCTTCCTCGGCCAAGCCTGAGCCGAGAAGGAAGAAGCGCTCTTCATTCCCTTGCTAGACTAAGATCTTCTTTAGGATTTCCTCACTTTTCTCGGCTGGTTCTTTGTCGACATCCTCAAGGAGCTCCATGTCCTCATCCTCAATATCTGTTGTTTCTGCTTTTCGTATGTTGCAGGTGGATTTCATTACTACCATGGAGAAATTCTTTGCCTGTACCTGATCCCCTCTAACCTCCTCAATCCCATGTTTTGTTGGGAACCGTAACAACTGGTGCAATGTTGAGGGAACAGCCCCCATTGCATGCAGCCATGGCCTTTCCAGGATAGCATTGTAAGGGGAGGAGATGTCAATTATTGTGAACTTCGTTTTTACCTTCTTAGTGCTAGCCTGTACCTCCAAACTTAATGCTCCCAGGGGCCACGTTGGTACTCCGTTGAACCCAACCATTGGACCATTGGATTGTTCCAGATCATCTTGGTGAAGGCCAAGCTCCTTGTAACACCTGACATACATGATGTCACAAGAGCTGCCCTGGTCGACTAGAATTCGCTTTACTTGGCACTCTCCAACCTGGAGGGATATTACCAATGCATCGTTGTGTGGATGCTACACCATCTCTAGGTCGTCTTCAATAAAGGACACCATTGGTCCCTGACGCTCCTCTGCCCTAGGTCTTTTCTGCCGGACCTGATACACATGTTGCAAGTGTTTTACCTTATGAGTTTCCCCACGTATCTCGTTCTCATTCACCTTCGAGTGAATCACATTGATCACTCGAGGTTCGCCTACTTGCGGTTGTGGTGTTGGCGGGGGTGGTGCTGTTGGAGCTTGAGGCAGTCTCGCTTGTTCCTCCCTTGTCCTAGCCTCATCTACCAGGTCCCTTAGATGACCATGTCTTTCCATGTCTTCCAGATGTGCTTTTAGGGCTTTGCACCCTTAGGTTAGATGTCCATCCTCATTGTGGTAGGCACAACGTTTCCCCAGACTTCTTCCCATAAATTCACCAGGAATCTTTTTTGGTGCTTTATAATAGGGCTGATTCCGGATTCTTTCCAAGACTTTGTCAACCGGAATCTGGAATATGGTAGTGACTGCCTGTGCAGCCCTCAGTCCTATCTCTTGCTTGTTGTATCCAGTGTTACCTCGGCCTCGCTTCAGCGAGCCGTTTCTTTTCTCTTGTTTTAACGCCTTTGTCCCTGGCGTGTCCTCCTCGACCCTTGCATACTTCTCTATCCTGGCCATTAGTTCCTTCATGCTTTTTGACAGTGTCTTTGCAAGTGATTTTCGAAGCAAGCAATCATCGTTCAAGCTGGTCTTGAAAGACACGACTGCCACCTCTTGGTTGCACCCTGGTATTCGGTTGAACACCTCATACCTTTTGGCATAGGCCCTAAGCCTCTCATCCTCGCCAATTCTCAGAACCATCAGAGAGTCCACCCTCAACGGCTGTAGTTTGTTTGTCACAAACCTGGCCACGAGCATCGCGACCAGGCCTTCCCAGCTTTTCACAGTTCCTTTCGACAACTTGTGAAACTAGTCTGATGCGATTTTTCCAAAGGATGAGAGGAACACCTTGCAAAGCAACGGCTCGTTCCCAGTGTATAGTGCCATTGAGTTTAGGTACAAGCCAACGTGAAAGTTAGGGTCAGACTTACTGTGTCACCCCCTATTCCGTGATTTGCAAATTGGTCCTTAATTTAAGTATGATTATGTGTTTAGCATGATTTCATGTGCCATTATGTGAATGTATGTGATTTTAGAATTCTATCTGTTCACCGTAGGAATATCTGTTTGAATAATCCGCTTCGGAAATTAAATTGAGGGCCTTATCGGCCACAGAACCCAAAATTGATTACGCCATTACGGTTGGCATAATTTTTAGAGCCTACGGTGAAATTTAATTGAAAATTGATTCTGGTCAATTTAAACTGATTAAATTGAAGAATTAAGGGCCCAAATATTTTATATTAAAATATGTTATTAGTGGGCCTTGTTGTGTTATAGCATTACACCCCCTTTAGCTCATTTGAGCTCAAAAATCTGAGGACACCATTGTGAGAGAGTGAGGGCCGGCTGTTAGAGAGAGAGGGGGAGAGAATTGTGCTATTTCGACTCAAGCTTGAAGAAATTGAAGTCTATCTCTAAATTGGACCATAGATTGAAGGAATTAAGCTTCTAGGTAAGTGAATTCATGGATTTTTGTTGTAAATGTGTAGATTCAAGTGTGTTTGATGATCAAGAACATGAGTTAGCTTGATGTTAAGGACATGGAGTTGTTTGTGTTCAATTGATGGTCAATGAAGGCATGCATGTGTATAATTGTTGTAGAATTGCATAATCTAGCATGTATTGAGTTGAACATGAAAGTAAAAGTGTTAAATCTTACATGCAAGCATGCTCTTGTTGTATCCCATGAGAATGAACACCATTTGTTTTGTTTGGGTTGGAAATGAGGTCAAAAATTAGCATGCATGTTTGAATAATTAAGAGATGAGCTTGAATGCATGATTTTATCATATTAGAATGAGTTTTGGGGCATGCATGTGAATTATTTGTAAATTGAGCCTCATTGAGTTGTAATTTGGGGTCTATACCATGTTAGTATGATTGTACATGAAATTCGAGCCATTGCATGCAAGAAGTGTAGCTGGAAAATTGTTTTGGAGCTCAAGAACACAATCTGGGAAACCCAGAATTTTGATGTCCGCTCGAGCGGGGGAATGTCCGCTCGAGCGGGGATTTCGAGCTCCCAGTATTTTGTTCTTGCAGGCATGGTGTCCGCTCGAGCGAGGGATCATGGAGGATGAACTTCCACTCGAGCGTTCTAGTTCACGCTCAAGCGTAAAAATGATGCATCCAGTACTTTTTGCAGACATAGCGTCCGCTCGAACGGGGAAGGTCATGCTCGAGCGGGGAGCTATGTTGAGAGGCCCTCCGCTCGAGCGCCATATTGGGCGATCGAGCGCAATTTCCACCTATCCAGAACTTTTGCAGGCCTTAAGGGTCCGCTCGAGCAGGGAAGTTTACGCTCGAGTGAGGACCCTGATTTCTGAAATTTTGCTTTTGCATTCTGTGTTTCGTTTTCCGTTCTCTTTCACTTGCAAGCACTCTTAGGCATGTGTTAAGCATTGTAAATGAGTTAATGAGATAAGAATAAAGCCTAAAGAGGAATATGTGAATTAAAGAACGGATCGAGCTATTAGTGACCCTCTTGTGTTCGTGAAATGTGTAGGGTCGAGCTCTAGGGCAAATCCACAAGCCGATCACTGTGAGTAATATCGATATTGAATGCTTGTGAATGTCCAATTGTTTATTCCCTTATAAGCTTATGAATTGCTAATTGGGATTGTGGATGTAAGATAAACATGAATGGACCCAACGTCGTTTTGTTAAACATGAATGGACCAAAGGTCGTTTTGTTAAACAGGAATGGACCAAAGGTCGTTTTGATAAACATGAATGGACCCAACGTCGTTTTGATAAACGTGAATCGACCAAAGGTCGTTTTGTTAAATAGGAATGGACCAAAGGTCGTTTTGATAAACATGAATGGACCCAAGGTCGTTTTGATAAGCATGAATGGACCCAAGGTCGTTTTGACATGAATGAGTGGGCCGAAGGCCGTTCTGGCATAAATGAATGGGCCAAAGGCCGTTTTGATACGAATGCGTGGGCCAAAGGCCGTTTCGACATACATGACTGGGCCAAAGGCCGTTTTGACTTAATCGAATGGGCCAAAGGCCGTTTTGACAAGAATGGAAATCTGAATGGGCCAAAGGCCGGAATGTTTGGAATTGCAGTCATTTGATTTGTATTTAGTTATATATATCTGTTAAATAGAAATATGAATTGGGCCCAAGGCCGTTTGGAATATGTTGTTCTACAATGTTATGTAAATGTTGTATTTGATATTATTCACTGGGCTATCGCTCACGCTCATTCATGTGTTTGTAGGTGAGCCAAGAGATGCACAAACCTAGCCCCAGTGAAGTTTGCCAGGAACAACATGAGTTTTGGAGAGTCAACCTTGTGTCTCACGCATGAGACCCATCCTTGCCACTTTGTTATGTATTTACACTTTATCTTGTTGGCAAGGACTTTATGTATATTTGTAGATAGTTTGTCGTGGGTTGACTCGTTTTGGATGATCCTGTGTGTAAAGAATTTTTGGAACTGTACTTTTGATGTGGGTTATTAATGCATACGTGTATGGTTTGCTTAGAGTGCATATAAGTACGGCTCTATGGACAAAATTTTTTATTACTGCTTCCGTTTGGCCCCTTTTCTCTGTTGAGCTATGTTTGTTTTGGTTTGAGGCCGTAGGTAATCTCAGGATTACTGGCCGGTTATGCCCTTAACCCATGGGGCGGGTTTGGGTCATGACAGAGTGGTATCAGAGCCAGGTTAATAACTCACACACTTGTCCAAAAAGAGCAATAAGCGTCTAGATAAGATCTAGGATGCATTCATGTGATAAATATGAAATTAGAAGCATTGATTATGTGCTTAAATGTTTTGATACGAACAGTTATATATTGTAAGTTGAGAACTACTTGCATTGCAAACTACCTGAATATATGGGCTTCTTAGTATATGCATGCTTGTGCACCTTTGTATGAAATGTAATGCAAGTTTAATCAGATGGTGAGAACCAGAGGTGATGAGATAGAGGAATCTTCTACTGCCAGACTGGACAGAATGGAAAGAATGGTTCAGGAAATGGCAGAGGCTTTGAGACAGCAACAGGAGTGGCAACAACAGTGGCAGCAACCACCCTCGCCACCTCCACCTTCGGCACCACCCGCGCCAGATAATCAAAATGATGACCGGATTATAGCCTTCACCAAAGAATTCAAGAAAATGAAACCACCACAGTTCCACGGGGGATTAGATCCATTGAAAGCCGAAGCGTGGGTCCTCGGTATTGAGAAACTATTTGAAGTGTTCCCCTGTTCAGAGACTCAGAAAGTGCTTCTAGCCACTTTTATGCTAGAAGACGAAGCGAGAAGATGGTGGATGTTGATGCGAGAAAATCATAAGGATGTTGACTGGGTGAAATTCTTAGAAATATTCTATGACAAATACTTCCCGCAGTGTGTTCGGGATAGGAAAGTGGCCGAGTTCATGGAACTCAAGCAAGATAGCATGACAGTGGCTGAGTATAAGGCCAAGTTCACTGAATTGGCCAGGTTTGCACCACATGTAATTGACACGGACTATAAGCAAGCAAGACATTTTGAAGGTGGACTCCGCAATGACATCCTCGAGCGGGTGAACGTCCTAAAGCTGGAGACTTACATTGGGGTGCTTGACAGAGCCATCATATCAGAGACCAACATAACTAGACAAGCCAAGCCAACAACAGAATGGAAAGGTAACAAAAGGCAAGGCTTCTTTTCAAAGAAGAAATTTTCGAAAAAGCAAAACACGGTGTAGACGTCCCCTAACGCCCCGGGAGGGTTAAGTCCCGTTCCGTTCATATTGGGTTTACTACAGTTCGGACTCTAATTGTCACGGTTCTAAATCTGAACCAAAGAGTCCAAATCCGGCAAATCGTTTTGAGAAAACAAATTTTTGAAAAGAAGTGCCAAACATGGATTGCTTTGCCAGATACAGAGTCGCCACCTAAATATTTTTTATGGGGGAATTTAGGAAACCCTGACTCGGTGCCGAAGGCCACGTGTCCGTCATCACCAAAGTTGCCTTGGCTCGGGAGCTTGGGTACGATCGGGGAAGGTCAACTATGAGCACCCCCTTTCGCCCGGTCCGAAGACCGGCCTCTACTAACCATGATATCCGATTTTGAAAAACCTTATGTGCTCTTATTCCGGTTATTAGCCTAGAATTACTATGTTATGCGCACAGCAAACAAGTATAGACTAGATTGCCTAATTTGGAAACAAGCATTGCATATCCGTTTGTTTTGAAAATGCTTTGGAAGTTGCTACTCGCAAGTAGGCTAAAACACGGATTTCAACGAGTTTTTCCAACTCAAACAATCCAACCTTCACCCACAGGCATTCAAACAGTTATATCACATAAGCAGCTAGCCTCATGGTAATCATGTTGTCATGTTAACATTCACACGTATGCGATATGCTAAAGCATAAATACTTACATCGTACTCCGTGCCAAAACAATAAACTAGTTAGCAAAAAATGTATGCCCTAGTTCATGTTAGAGTGACTAATGCATCGCATGCGGAATGTGATTAGGATGGGCTCGGCTAACCTAAACATGGCATGTGAAATGCTACAAGTAACAAGTATTCAATTTGGAAATTGAAATACAATGCAGTTTGTATGATGTACCGAGCCCGGTGCATGTAAACAAATGCATGGATGCACGCATGCATTGCATAAGGTATGCTAAAATAAACGTGCCCTATTCTACCATCATAAGCAGGTAAATAAAAGGGAAGAAAGAAGTGGGGGTTGGGAGACATACACACCACTCATACACGCTTATTACAGAATTGCCCTCGCTCGGAGGGACCAAAAGAATATACAAATTAATTAACTACGCAAGCTAATTAAATATTACAGATCAATTAAATTAACAAATTAATTAATCTAATTAAAACAGTAAAGCCCTCGGGAAGCGGGTCAGATGTAGCGCATGCTTGGGATTTGCTCGGAATCGCACTGCTACGCATAGTCTGCCTCTGTTTTCCCTGCTTTGCTCCTCTGAAAACTGCCAAAGTCTTAAGAATGCCTCTCAGGACACTAGGGGATCCCACCGGCCGAGTAGAATGACCACCGGTAGTGAATTTGTGGTCATCGACACAAAATGAGCCCACCGGCCATCGATTGACTGCCGGTCGGCACTAAATACTGACGGCCGGCAATAAGTTCTTGCAGAACCTGCAACTCACAGCAGCAGAGGGCAAAATCTTGCATGGCAATACAATTCAAGCTATGTATGCACCAATCACACTCCCTATCATGTTAATGACTCAAGGGAGGATGTGCCTCGATTCTCGGGCCACCAATCACGCATTTCCATGCATGATGGTCTAAAGAATCGAGTGTACACTTCAATTTCAAATGCATGCAAACCATATAATCACACAAGGAAGCCTAACCTCTATCACACTCACTTCAAGAGGCCAAGCATGCACAATGCAATGCAATCCTAGACATGTTGGCTAGCATGCAATACGGACAATGTAAGGCACTTATACAAGCATACAAGCAAGCATGCAAGGCAAGCATGCAACCAATGAAAATGTGGACTTAAACATGATCTAGGCAACTCTAATTAGGCCTAAAATCAGTGGCCAAAACCAAGGAAGTGAAGGCCAAAATACACACACACATGCAAGCACTCATGGTCCAATACTTAAAGCATAATGGGGCAACTTTTAAACACATTTAAAAGGGCACAAATATGAACAATTAACATGCAAGTTAAGCTCTGAAATCATGTTAGAAGAGGTGCCAAACCGACTCAAACAAGATAAACAAAAGCATGCAAATGGCCCAAGTATTCAAGGCTCACCAAAGAGGCAACGAACTACACTTAGTACAACCACACATGGCAAGACTTAGGCGACCAAAAATAGAGTTTTAACACATAAAACTAAGCCCAAAAGACCACCTAGATGGCATCTAAATGATTCAAATTCAAAGGCATGCACAATGGTCAAAACATAGGGCATACAACACATGCTCTCAAAGCAACAAAGAGGCAACTAAGGCAAGCATATGAGCATGCCAAAGGGACTGAAATTACATGTTGGATGGTTCCAAACCACCAAAATGATGCAATCAACACATGCTACACATTCACATACGTGAGGCATACAAGCCCGACAAGCCACAAATGCAAAGGAGCTATACTAAGCATGCCAAAATCGATCCAAAAACTATGGACAGACCTAAAGCATGGCAAAATAAGCACAAAACATTCACAAGGCTAAGCCTAAAACATGCTCGAACAAAGGCTAACAACCTAAGGCATATTAAGGCAATTACAAGGTATTACATGGTAGGTATGCTAAGCATGCATGGTGTACCAAAACCAACTTAAAACCATGTTATATTATGGCAATATAAGCATAAAAAAACAGTCATGGCATGCTTAACACACACTCAAACATAAGCTCCCTTAAGAGACCAAAAATGGTCCCTTTCAAGGACAACAAGGAGAGGAGGTGGCCCTCCCCTTTTGGAGACTTCAAGGCACCATCTCCACCACTGAAATCCCTCAAGATTTCAGTGGTGAAGAGGCCCAAACACCAAAGTCTCGAAACTTGCACAAAATGGCACAAAACAAGGGCTTTGCAAGGCCTAAGAGGGGTCAAACTTCCCCAAAGCACAAAACACTCTTAATAAACTATCAAGAGGGCCTAAAAACAGAACTTTTTTATGTTATACACTAAGCACAAAAACAGCTCTAAGATAGGTAGAAATAGGATGCAAAAATGGGAAATAAAAGGAAAGTTTCTTACCCTTGAAGACCACCTTCACAAATGATGCTCCAACAGCCCTTCTTGGCTTGAATCCACCTCCAAAACACTCAAACAAGCCTCCAAGGGTCTCAAGTCCAAGAGATGGTGTGTTAGTGTGTGTATGTGAGCAAAAAATGGCACAAAACACACACTTATAGAGATAGGAAAATATTTCTAACCCTAACCCTAGAACTCAAGCTTTACAAAGCTGTCTAAAATGTCTAACAAGTGTCTAACCCCCATGCCAAGAGAAGACTCTCTCCTATATAGGCAATTTCCTCTTGTAAAGCTTACAAAATAAGCCACTCAAAAGGGAAATCCCTCCATACACGTGTATGGAGGGAAATGGAGTGGGTGCCAGCTATCACAGCTGGCACAAAATATCTACAAAAAGTAGATGAACAGTGGTCGGCCACTCAAAATTGTCATTTTGACAAAATGGAGTGCCGACCGGCAAAATGTATTGCCGGTGGCAACAAAAACCAGCCGGTGGCCTCTAGCCACTGCCGGTGGTGTGTGGGGATGCCTCACAAGGCATTCCCTACCCCTCCAAGGCAAAACACAAGTGTTTGGTGCAAAACCAGACACAAAACGGTCGAGTTCGGAAATCCTGAGGCAGGGCGCGTAGCCGAGACCTCCGGGAACTCCAAACGAACACAAACATGGATAATCACCGAGTATTGAAATGGTGACGTCCAAGTCTTGAGGACTGTAAAAAATGGGGTGTCTACACACGGGCTCCTCAAATACTTCAAATTCTTCCCGAGACACAGCTCCCATGTGCAACATCTGTAGTAGAAGGCACCATGGAGTCTGTTACCGTGCATCAGGAGCCTGTTTCAAGTATGGGAAACAGGGACATATAGCCCGAGAGTGTAATCAGAACAGTAGGAAACTAGCAGCTGGTTCAACTGCATCAGTTCCAAAGTCGGGAAATACTTTGAGATCTGCTACTACTGGGGAGACAGTAAGACAGGGGAGAGTTTTTGCACTTGTTCCAGGCGATACATGGAATGCTAATGCCGTTGTCTCAGGTACTATTTCAATATGTAAGCAGGATGCCTTTGTATTAATCGATTCTGGATCAACACACTCATTTGTGACATATACATTTGCATCTAGACTAAATAGACCCCTAGAGTTATTACCATATTTGTTGTGTGTGTCTGCTCCATCGGGGGAATCTGTGTTATGTGACTATATATATCGGTTTTGTGACATGTACATCGAGGATGCTACTCTATATGTAGATTTATTGCCCTTGAACTTTAGACATTTCGATGTAATTTTGGGCATGGATTGGTTGACCAAGTATTGTGCCACCATAGATTGTGTGACAAAAAGGGTTGTATTTAAACCACCAGGACAAAAAGAGATTGTGTTTGTGGGGAATGGGGTAGTGCCTCCACCTTATTTGATATCTGCAATGAAAGCATGTAAATTAATCAGGAATGGGTGCCAGGGTTATCTGTGCTATGTGTTGTCTGAACAATCTGAGAATGTTGAATTGAATGATATTCCTATTGTTAGAGAATTTCCGGATGTGTTTCCGAATGAATTACCAGGGGAATTAGTAGACAGGGAGATAGAGTTCACTATTGAGACCGTGCCAGGCACCCAACCTATTTCTAAGGCTCCCTACAGAATGGCTACCGCTGAAATGAAGGAGTTGAAAGAACAATTGCAAGATCTGCTTAGTAAGGGGTTTATCCGACCTAGCACTTCGCCTTGGGGTGCACCGGTGCTGTTTGTGAAAAAGAAGGATGGTACTTTGCGTCTATGCATCGATTATCGGGAATTGAACAAGGTAACGATCAAGAACAAATATCCCCTACCCCGTATTGATGATTTATTTGACCAGTTGCAGGGATCACAGGTGTTTTCTAAGATTGATTTGAGATTCGGGTATCATCAGCTGAAAGTTAAGGTAGAGGATGTTGAGAAAACAGCATTCAGAACGAGGTATGGTCATTTTGAGTTTCTTGTTATGCCATTTGGAGTGACTAATGCTCCGGTAGCATTTATGAACCTAATGAATAGAATTTTTAAAACCTACCTTGACGAGTTTGTTGTGGTCTTCATCGATGATATTTTGATATACTCTAAAGATAGACTTGAACATGAACATCACTTGAGGACTGTTTTACAAATACTTCGGGAAAGAAAATTATTTGCTAAACTAAAGAAATGTGAGTTTTGGTTGGATGAGGTTGTCTTCTTAGGGCATGTGATCAACAAGGAAGGAATTTCAGTGGACCCACAGAAAATAAAGGCAATTGTGAATTGGCCTACACCAACTAATGTGACAGAAGTCCGTAGCTTCATGGGCTTAGCTGGGTACTACAGGAGGTTTGTGAAAGATTTTTCGAAACTAGTTGTGCCTCTTACCCAATTGACACGTAAAGGGCAACCATTTGAGTGGAGCAGTGAAAGAGAATCAGCCTTTCATGAGTTGAAGACGAGATTGACCACTGCACCAATTTTGACATTACCTTCAGGTATGGAAAATTTCATGATTTTCAGTGATGCGTCTTATAAGGGTTTGGGTTGTGTGTTAATGCAGAACGGAAAGGTTATTGCTTACGCCTCTCGACAGTTGAGGCCACATGAGAAGAATTATCCAACACATGACCTAGAGTTGGCCGCGGTTGTTTTTGCTTTGAAAATCTGGCGGCATTACTTGTATGGGGCAAAGTGTGAAGTCTACATGGATCATAAGAGCCTGAAATACTTCTTCACGCAGAAAGAGTTGAATATGCGTCAGAGAAGATGGCTAGAACTAATAAAAGACTACGATCTAGAGATTCAGTATCACCCCGGGAAAGCTAATACGGTGGCTGATGCTTTGAGCAGAAAATCAACAGGGAGTATGGCTTGCTTGCTTACTGAGCAGAGGGAGATTTTGCAGGACTTTGAGAAGTCTGAAATTGAAGTGGTGGTATGTGAACCGGACGGATTGATAGCCGCCATTACAGCCGAGCCGGCAATCATTGATGAAATCAAGCAGAAACAGAAAGAGGATGAGTTCCTTAGAAAGGTAATTGATGAATTTGAGACGAGTCCAAAAGCAGAATTCAGCATTGAGAATGAACTGTTGAAATTCCGAAACAGAATGTGTGTCCCTGATATCCCGGAACTAAAGAAGAGAGTTTTAGATGAAGCCCACAGATCTGTATTTGCTATGCACCCCGGCAACAATAAAATGTACCGAGATTTGAAACAAACCTATTGGTGGCCTAAGATGAAGAAAGAGATTGCAGAATATGTGTCCAAGTGTCTTCAGTGCCAGCAAGTTAAGGCTGAACATCAGAAACCAGGCGGTCTACTTCAACCTCTCCCTATTCCCGAGTGGAAGTGGGAACATGTGACTATGGATTTTGTCGTTGGCCTACCTCGGACTTCTCGAGGTATGGATTCTGTTTGGGTAGTAGTTGATAGACTGACTAAATCTGCACATTTTCTGCCTGTCAAAACTACGTTTACTGCTTATAGATTGGCTACCATTTATGTTGATGAGATTGTCCGTTTACACGGTTTCCAGTATCTATTGTATCGGATAGAGATCCGAAATTTGTGTCTAGATTGTGGAAGAGTTTGCAGGAAGCTATGGGAACAGAACTAAGATTCAGTACTGCATTCCACCCACAGACAGATGGGCAGTCAGAACGAACGATACAAACCTTGGAAGATATGCTTCGCATGTGTGCTTTAGATTTTCAGGGGAGTTGGGAAGACTACTTGCCACTTGCAGAATTTGCTTATAATAACAGCTTCCACTCCAGCATCGGTATGGCACCATACGAGGCTTTGTATGGTAGGAGGTGTAGATCACCTATTTGTTGGACGGAGGTCGGGGATAGAGCTTTGCTTGGGCCAGAAATTGTGCAAGACACTTCTGAGAAAATCAAGACTGTTCGTCAAAGGCTCAAAACAGCTCAGGACCGACAAAAGAGTTATGCAGATGTTCGGAGAAGACCTCTTGAGTATGAGGTTGGTGACCATGTGTTCATCCGTGTTTCTCCGATGAAAGGCCAAGTCAGATTTGGGAAAAAGGGCAAGTTGTCGCCCCGTTACATTGGGCCGTTCCAGATTTTGTAGAGACTTGGTCCGGCTGCCTACAGAGTTGCCTTGCCACCGGGATTCGAGCAAATCCATAATGTGTTTCATGTGTCGATGTTGAGGGGTTATCTCCGAGACCCGTTACATTTGGTTGATTATCACCAGATAGTTATTGATGAGAATATGGAATACGCCGAATGGCCAGAAAGAATTGTCGACCGACAAGTGAAAGAATTGAGGAACAAATCCATCCCAATGGTGAAAGTAGAATGGAAAGAGCACTATGGAATGGATGCCACGTGGGAAAAAGAAGAGGAAATGCGACTACGCTATCCGCATTTGTTTTCCGATGAAGGTAAATTAAGTTTGGAGGACCAAACTTCCTAAAGGGGGGAAGACTGTGACACCCCTGTTCCGTGATTTGCAAATTGGTCCTTAATTTAAGTATGATTATGTGTTTAGCATGATTTCATGTGCCATTATGTGAATGTATGTGATTTTAGAATTATATTTGTTCACCGTAGGAATATCTGTTTGAATAATCCGCTTCGGAAATTAAATTGAGGGCCTTATCGGCCACAGAACCCGAAATTGATTACGCCATTACGGTTGGCATAATTTTTAGAGCCTACGGTGAAATTTAATTGAAAATTGATTCTGGTCAATTTAAACTGATTAAATTGAAGAATTAAGGGCCCAAATATTTTATATTAAAATATGTTATTAGTGGGCCTTGTTGTGTTATAGCATTACACCCCCTTTAGCTCATTTGAGCTCAAAAATCTGAGGACACCATTGTGAGAGAGTGAGGGCCGGCTGTTAGAGAGAGAGGGGGAGAGAATTGTGCTATTTCGACTCAAGCTTGAAGAAATTGAAGTCCATCTCTAAATTGGACCATAGATTAAAGGAATTAAGCTTCTAGGTAAGTGAATTCATGGATTTTTGTTGTAAATGTGTAGATTCAAATGTGTTTGATGATCAAGAACATGAGTTAGCTTGATGTTAAGGAAATTGAGTTGTTTGTGTTCAATTGATGGTCAATGAAGGCATGCATGTGTATAATTGTTGTAGAATTGCATAATCTAGCATGTATTGAGTTGAACATGAAAGTAAAGGTGTTAAATCTTACATGCAAGCATGCTCTTGTTGTATCCCATGAGAATGAACACCATTTGTTTTGTTTGGGTTGGAAATGAGGTCAAAAATTAGCATGCATGTTTGAATAATTAAGAGATGAGCTTGAATGCATGATTTTACCATATTAGAATGAGTTTTGGGGCATGCATGTGAATTATTTGTAAATTGAGCCTCATTGAGTTGTAATTTGGGGTCTATACCATGTTAGCATGATTGTACATGAAATTCGAGCCATTGCATGCAAGAAGTGTAGCTGGAAAATTGTTTTGGAGCTCAAGAACACAATTTGGGAAACCCAGAATTTTGATGTCCGCTCGAGCGGGGGAATGTCCGCTCGAGCGGGGATTTCGAGCTCCCAGTATTTTGTTCTTGCAGGCATGGTGTCCGCTCGAGCGGAGAAGTTCACGCTCGAGCGAGGGATCATGGAGGATGAACTTCCGCTCGAGCGTTCTAGTTCACGCTCGAGCGTAAAAATGATGCATCCAGTACTTTTTGCAGACATAGCGTCCGCTCGAGCGGGGAAGGTCACGCTCGAGCGGGGAGCTATGTTGAGAGGCCCTCCGCTCGAGCGCCATATTGGGCGATCGAGCACAATTTTCACCTATCCAGAACTTTTGCAGGCCTTAAGGGTCCGCTCGAGCGGGGAAGTTTACGCTCGAGCGGGGACCCTGATTTCTGAAATTTCGCTTTCGCATTCTGTGTTTCGTTTTCCGTTCTCTTTCACTTGCAAGCACTCTTAGGCATGTGTTAAGCATTGTAAATGAGTTAATGGGATAAGAATAAAGCCTAAAGAGGAATATGTGAATTAAAGAACGGATTGAGCTATTAGTGACCCTCTTGTGTTCGTGAAATGTGTAGGGTCGAGCTCTAGGGCAAATCCACAAGCCGATCACTGTGAGTAATATCGATATTGAATGCTTGTGAATGTCCAATTGTTTATTCCCTTATAAGCTTATGAATTGCTAATTGGGATTGTGGATGTAAGATAAACATGAATGGACCCAAGGTCGTTTTGTTAAACATGAATGGACCAAAGGTCGTTTTGTTAAACAGGAATGGACCAAAGGTCGTTTTGATAAACATGAATGGACCCAAGGTCGTTTTGATAAACGTGAATGGACCAAAGGTCGTTTTGTTAAATAGGAATGGACCAAGGTCGTTTTGATAAACATGAATGGACCCAAGGTCGTTTTGATAAGCATGAATGGACCCAAAGGCCATGAATTTGCCAAAGGCCATTTTGATACGAATGCGTGGGCCAAAGGCCGTTTTGACATACATGACTGGACCAAAGGCCGTTTTGACTTAATCGAATGGGCCAAAGGCCGTTTTGACAAGAATGGAAATCTGAATGGGCCAAAGGCCGGAATGTTTGGAATTGCAGTCATTTGTATTTAGTATTTAGTTATATATATCTGTTAAATAGAAATATGAATTGGGCCCAAGGCCGTTTGGAATATGTTGTTCTACAATGTTATGTAAATGCTGTATTTGATATTATTCACTGGGCTATCGCTCACGCTCATTCATGTGTTTGTAGGTGAGCCAAGAGATGCACAAACCCAGCCCCAGTGAAGTTTGCCAGGAACAACATGAGTTTTGGAGAGTCAACCTTGTGTCTCACGCACGAGACCCATCCTTGCCACTTTGTTATGTATTTACACTTTATCTTGTTGGCAAGGACTTTATGTATATTTGTAGATAGTTTGTCGTGGGTTGACTCGTTTTGGATGATCCTGTATGTAAAGAATTTTTGGAACTGTACTTTTGATGTGGGTTATTAACGCATACGTGTATGGTTTGCTTAGAGTGCATATAAGTACGGCTCTATGGACAAAATTTTTAATTACTGTTTCCGTTTGGCCCCTTTTCTCTGTTGAGCTACGTTTGTTTTGGTTTGAGGCCGTATGTAATCTCAGGATTACTGGCCGGTTATGCCCTTAACCCATAGGGGCGGGTGTGGGTCATGACACTTACTGTCGTATATCTGGAATCTCGGCATGTGGAACCTCTTTGGGGCCTCAAATTTGCCCAATTCTACCGAGAATGGCGTTCTCGGCTTGACCGGAGAGGTTACCTCGGCATCTTGTTGTTTCCTCTGGAGGTAATCTCTCAGATCCTCTTTGGTCCGTCTAGGAGCTCGGTTATCAACGGATTTTAGCCTCTTTGGTGCGCTACTCCCGGTGTCGTTATGGGTCATCTTGGACCTTTCTCCGTTAGTTGCGTCGAAACAAAGTTCCTTCCCTTGAACATGCCGATGTTCTTTGGGGTCAGCTTCTTTGGTACGATGTGTCCTCAGAGAATCTCCCTTCATTGACTTTCCTCGCCCGACCTCCCTTGAAGGCCGATGAGAGTGTTCCTTGGTCCTAGTGTGCTTGGGGATTGTAAGGGCTATTTTCTGCCCCCTTTTCTAGGCATTGTTCTTGGCCGCTGGAATAGGCGTGTCTTGTAATGGAAACGGTGGCTGCATGACGTTGTTCTGCATCACGAAATTGACGATTAATTGCAGGTCTGCCAATTTATTCGCCATTCCTTTCATCTCTCCGCCCCTCCGCAGGCATCTATCTTTCCATACCTAGAAGTCGTTCTCGTTGTAGTACCTGCTTCGGTCTGCCTTCTTTGGTACGTCTCCCTCCTAGCCGACGTCCTTCTCTCCGGGGTTCTGATCCCGAGTTTCTTTGTTGCAGTTATCCTCCTCTACGTTAGGGTCAATGTGTTTACCACTCCCAGTAGGGATGTCGTCCCCATCGTTTTCTTTCTGTTCATCATTGGCCATCTATTCTCCTTTCTTTCCCACAGACGGTGCCAAATTGTGTGTGCTATTTTCTGACCACACTACCAAACAAGCACTCAGCTGGAGAACACTGGCAGAATAGATTGCGTTCGAATGACCTGTTACAGAAAGATGAGACTTCGGCAGTGGTTCGTCTACCCGGGGACACTCCGACGATCAAGTCAGTAATCAATATCTCTCAAAGATAGCCAATTGTGCTTAACTCACAAGGCAGAATACAAAAGCGTACCTTAGACCCATGAGGGTGCCTTACTTTTATAGTCAGCACTGACCTGATCCCTGTAGAAGCCTAGCTTCAATGGACTCTGGCTCAATGCCTATCTTGGACTCCCAGTTAGATAGAGATAAACTCCTTAAAAGCTTTATCCTTATCCAAACTGAGGCCCTTTCCTATTCTAGGACTCTTATTCCTTATCCACTTATCTAGGATTCCGATATCTTCGCAGATAATCTTGGCCTAGCCGAGATCACTTCGGCGTCATGACTAGGACACGTGGCACCTCGGCTGGCACTTTGGTGCCCACCTTGGCCACGTGTTGTTATTCAAAAAATATGTCCCCACAAAAAGGATAGAAGAAAAAGTAAATACTCATAGAAATCTTCATAATTTTTCTCTATTGGCCAAAATGTAAAACTATTGCAATACATGATTTTGTGGTTGATTCTACATAGTAATTTTGCATTGACAAAGGTTAATTCTTATAGATTGTATTGCCCACTTTTCCTACTAACAACTAAGTAAATTATAAAAAAAATATAAATTATACTAATGAATAAAATTTTAGCAAAACTTAATTATAGAAATTTAATTACTAAATTTGCATTTTAAAATGTGAAAACAAAATAAGTAAAAAACTACAATAAAAATTTATAAAAGGGCTCACCACACTATAACTGGATAATTACAAATACCTTTTGTATTATCTATATAATTACAAATGCCTTTTTCAATACACAGCATAAAAAATTATACTACACAGTAGCTTATTTACTCCAAGGAGTAATACTCCCATAAAAATCATAAAAAAATTATTAAAACAAATTTTTAAAATAAGTTTAAGTTTTTTCAAAAGTTTTGATAAATATCTAAAAAGTCTTTTTTTTTTTTTTTTGAAAAATTACAAAAATAAAATTGAAAAAGTTAAATAAACTGGACTATTTTTAAAGAGCGAGAAGCCTAAACATTTTAAAATAGCATTTCAATAAAAAACCAAATTAAAAACAGTTCACTAAAAGCAAAAAAAATAAGGGTCATCAAATAAAAAGGGTTAACTTTTTAATGTTCCATTTTCCTTTCAATCAACAAATTCCCTTCAAATCCTACAGCCTAAGAGAGATGGAAAAAAAGAAAAAAAATAGGGTCTTTCATATTACAAAATTAAACTGTAACAAAATCTTTGCAAGAACATTCATTAATCGGAACATTCATCTGAGAGAGTTCATTTATTAATCCAGAACATTCATTAACCCACTGCAATTCAAGAAAGAAAGTGAAGAACTAATAAAGAATTGCAAGGGAGAGACTTCCTAACCTGATATCTGCTTGAGAAGCAAAATTAAAGAAATTTGAGACAAAAGGATAAAAAGAAAAACACAATTAGTAAGAGCACTTTTCAACACTAAAAATGTACACGAATCTATTTTCATATTTGACGAATAAGAATATGACCATTGATGATTAATGAGAACCTCAACCCATTTGATTAAGATGAAATAAAAATGATTGTTGACATGAAATATAACTGTAAGAAGGCAGAATGAGATTTAATAATTGCCATAAAGAAAAATTAATTGACACAGAATTAACAACCTCATAACATATTTTAGTTAACAACCTACTTTAAGAAGTTCGTGATGGGGAAATTGAACTACTACAGGATAGAAGAAAAATTATTATTTTTTAACGTCTTCAATATACATTAAAAAGGATAGAAGAAAAATTAAATACTCTCATAGAAATCTTCATAATTTTTCTTTATTGGCCAAAATGTAAAACTATTGCAATACATGATTTTGTGGTTGATTCTATATAGTAATTTTGCATTGACAAAGGTTAATTCTTATGGATTGTATTGCCCACTTTTTCTACTAACACTAAATAAATCATAAAAAAATATAAATTATACTACTTATGAATAAAATTTTAGCAAAACTTAATTACAGAAATTTAATTACTAATTTTGCATTTTAAAATATGAAAAAAAAAAGTAAAAAACTACAATAAAAATTTATAAAAGGGCTCACCACACTGTAATTGGATAATTATAAATACCTTTTGTATTATCTATGTAATTACAAATGCTTTTTTCAATACACATCATAAAAAATTATACTACACAATAGCTTATTTACTTCAAGGAGTAATACTCTCATAAAAATCATAAAAAAATTATTAAAACAAAATTTTAAAATAAGTTTAAGTTTTTTCAAAAGTCTTGATAAATATCTAAAAAGTCTTTTTTTTTTTTTTTTTGAAAAATTCCAAAAATAAAATTTACAAAGCTAAATAAACTAGACTATTTTTAGAGAGAGAGAGAGAGAGAGAGAGAGAGAGACAGAAGCCTAAACATTTTAAAATAGCAGTTCAATAAAAAAATCAAATTAAAAACAGTTCACTAAAAGCAAAAATAAGGGTCATCAAATAAAAAGGGTTAACTTTTTAATGTTTTCTTTTCCTTTCAATCAACAAATTCCCTTCAAATCCTAAATCCAAATACAGCCTAAGAGAGATGGAGAAAAAAAAAGGAAAAAAGACCTATCATAT
Organism: Camellia japonica; assembly: GCA_030407325.1. Lineage (NCBI taxonomy): Eukaryota > Viridiplantae > Streptophyta > Magnoliopsida > Ericales > Theaceae > Camellia > Camellia japonica. The sequence continues at coordinate 24,044,245 of JAPPVO010000059.1, read as the reverse complement.
TACAAAATTAAACTGTAACAAAATCTTTGTAAAAAATAAAAATAAAAATAAATAAAGAATAGTTATTCAGGCCCAAAAGTTAGATCTACTTTTTATAGGTCCAGTGATATGTCAAGAATCAACCAATCATTTTCTTGACGCATCACTGGGTCTATAAAGTGGGTATAAAAAATGAACTTGTATATCATTATTTTTAAAAAAAAGTGACATAAGTATTCACATAATTCATCATACATTCTAACTATTAAAAAAAACATAAGTATTCTCTAGAAATTTAACAGCTATATACCACGATACATAACTATACACACTATATTAGACTTCTTTCTAAACCAAACATGGGCATACCCTAGTACACACTATATTAGACTTCTTTCTAAACTAAACATTAAAAGCTTAATGTTTAATCTAATTATTGAAAATTCCAAGACCAAACATGAAAATTCCAGAGCATTAAAGAAATCTAAGAGAGCTCATTCATTAATCCAAAACATTCATTAACCCACTGCAATTCAAAAAAGAAAGTGAGGAACTAATAAAGAGTTGCAAGGGAGAGACTTCCTAACCTGAGTATCTGCTTGAGTAGCAAAATTAAAGAAATCTGAGACAGAAGGATAAAAAGAAAAACACAATTAGTAAGAGCACTACTCAACACTAAAAATGTAGACGAATCTATTTTCATGTTTGACGAATAAGAATATGACCATTGATGATTAATGAGAACTTCAACCTATTTGATTAAGATGAAATAAAAATGATTGTTGACATAAAATATAACTATAAGAAGGCATAATGAGGTTTAATAATTGCCATAAAGAAAAATTAATCGACACAGAATTAACAACCTCATAACATATTTTAGTTAACAACCTACTTTAAGTTCATCATTGCATGAATATCACAAATGGGGAAATTGAACTGCTACAGGATAGAAGACAAATTATAATTTTTTAATGTCTTTAATATACATTAAAAAGGATAGAAGAAAAATTAAACATTTTCATAGAAATCTTCATCATTTTTCTCTATTGGCCAAAATGTAGAACTATCGCAATAAATGATTTTGTGGTTGATTCTATATAGTAATTTTGCATTGATAACAGTTAAATTCTTATCGATTGTATTGCCCACTTTTGATACTAACAACTAATGTATACCACCAAAAAAAAAAAAAAAAAAATTATAAAAAAATATAAATTATACTACTTATGAATGAAATTTTAACAAAACTTCAATATAGAAATTTAATTGCTAATTTTGCATTTTAAAATGTGAAAAAAAGAAGAGTAAAAGACTACAATAAAAATTTGTAGAAAGTCTCATCACACTGTAACTGGATAAGTACAAATATCTTTTGCCGGATCTATATAATTATAAATGCCTTTTTCAATACTCTCATGAAAATTATACTACACAGTAGTTTATTTACTCCAATGAGTTATACGACACAGTAGCTTATTTAATCACAAATATCTTTCCTTCACCCATTTTTCTATACTTCCCATTCAAAAGTTATATTTATTTATTTTTAATTAGGGATTTTTGGTGAAAAGCCCCTCCCATTGGGCCTATTTTGTGTGGAACCCACGAAATAAAACAATGAGCCCAAAAGCCCCTCAATTAAAAAAATATTATGAATTGATTGAAATGTCCTTCCATATAAGTGGAGAAATATGAAACAATCGCACCTTTTTTCTCCCATCGCTTTGTTTCATCGTTGGACAACCCTCCTATGAGTATCCTCATTCGAAAATCCTAGCCCCATTCGAAAACCCTAGCATCGATTGAAAACCCTTCTCTGAGTCTCATTACTCTCGCTCTCTAGAGATACTTTGTCTTTCTACCCCTGGAACGTTACAGGTTCGTCGCTTGGGCTCGAATCGAACTCTGCATTATGCTTTACTCTCTCTCTTGGACACAGATTTTGCAGGTGATTTTTTCCCCTTTCTGCTAGTTTTTCGATGTTATGAAGTCTGTCCGAGTAGTGGTGTATGAGATTACGTTTTCATTTTGCGAGTATTTTAAGGATTTTTTTTCTTTTTTTTTCATTGTCGCATTAGGGCAAGTAGAGTTTGGGATTTTGGGTTACACTAAGGATCATCTGTTCTAAAATTTTTATCACTATCTTAAAATACTTTAAATTACTAAATCATGTGAGAATGTTAAGGTTTAAAAATTTTGAAAACTAATTTAGGTATTTTCAGAATGGTGTATGCAGTTTTGCTTCAATAAAAGTTTACTGTCTCATTGAATGTGTAAATTTCAATAAAAATTTAGGTATTTCTATAATCAGAGTAAAATTTTACTTTCAACAAAAGTAAAGTTTTATTGCCAAAGAAAGTAAAACTTTACTGTCTCATTGAATGTGTTTTGGTCCTGCAATTTCAATGCTTTCAATTGCTTCATGAATTTTTCAGAGTAAAATTTTACTTCCAACCAGAGTAAAATTTTACTTAAACTCTAGCCTTTGCTCATTACATAAATGTGCATATCTATTTATGTATGTGAATGTGATTGTAGTTTCGTCATTTCTCTGATTTCTGTTTGAAGTAAAACTTTACTGTCTCATTGAATGTGTTTTGGTCCTGCAATTTCAATGCTTTCAATTGCTTCATGATTTTTTCAGAGTAAAATTTTACTTCCAACCAGAGTAAAATTTTACTTTAACTCTGGGCTTTGCTCATTACATGATTTTTTGTATGTGTTTTTGGTTTATTTCCTAGGGTATATTGTTCAGAGTAAAATTTTACTTCCAATCAGAGTAAAATTTTACTTTCAATAAAAGTAAAGTTTTACTGCCAAACAAAGTAAAACTTTACTGTCTCATTACAATGCTTGTGCATTTTCTTTAGTGCTTATTTGTTTTGTCACTTTGTTGTTTAAACTAAAATGTTACACTGTTGATATAGGGAAACTTTTTACTGTTTTAAAATGGTTGTTACAAGAAGCAAATGTGGTGATGATAATTTTGAAGTTCCACCAACTGTTATACAAAAGAAGAAAGTCCCTAAAAAAAAAGGCAAAAGTAGTAAAGAAGTTCAGTCCAATGCTAGTGATGATGAAGGCTGTATGCCTTCAACAACAAAACCTTCGAAGTTGAATGTTGTACATGGAGTACGGGAGAGGGAGAATTATGTGAAACAATATAGGTCAAATATTGTTTCACTGATAAACATAATGCGAGACACGAGGTTCACTGAAAGACATATTAGTATCCTCGAGAGAACACCTTTTGGGATGTTGTTTAAATCTTTTTGGAAGAAAGAAGATGTGGTGTTAAAGAAGTTCAAGAAAGTTGATGATAATGTCATGGATGTGATCAAATGTTATGACTTTCATGCAAAGGGATTTAAGCTTGGGGGGAAAACGTGTGACATACGGGACAGTGACGTTACTTTTATTTTTGGGATAAAATCGGGAACGAAAAAAGTAGACGTCTCATATGGGAAGAAACAAGAATCAGCTTTTGTGCAGAGAAGGTTTCGTAATATGTCAAGAATATCCGTAAAGAGTTTGCGAGAGGCATTAGGAGATGCATTGGAAGGCACAACGACAGTTGATGTTGAGGATGTTGCCCGAATAATGTGTTTGTTTGTTGTGGCAACTTTGCTATTACCAACAACTGGTCTAACAGTTGGATGGGCTTTTGTCGCCCTTGTAGAAGATTTGGAAATGATGAATTCATATGCATGGTCGACTGCAGTTGCATCCACGTTGACTACTTCAATCCATTCTTCGTTAGGAAGTCCTGAAAATGTAACTGGATGTGTACTTCTTCTTTTGGTAAGTAAATTGAACTACTTGAAATATTATGCAATCTATCTTTAGAGAATTAACTAATTTCGATTTTTTATTTTACAGTACTGGTTATGCGAGCATACTACCCTCATTCAACCTCAAGGAAAAAATTTGTGTCCAAGGCTCCTTCGATGGGACTTATCAACGTTGAGGAAAAAGCTAATGAAGAGGTCATTGCAAACACTAAAGCCTGCAGAGGTATCATTTTCCAAACTCAGCCTTACTGGTTCATTTTGCTTAAAATTATACTTACATAATAAAACTTACACTTGAACAGAGTAAAAGTTTACTTAAAATTGGAGTAAAAGTTTACTTACAATCAGAGTAAACTTTTACTTTGAAACAGAGTAAAATTTTACTTACTCTTGAACAGAGTAAAGTTTTACTTACAATCAGAGTAAAATTTTACTTTGAAACAGAGTAAAATTTTACTTACTCTTGAACAGAGTAAAAGTTTACTTTAAATCAAAGTAAAAGTTTACTTACAATCAGAGTAAACTTTTACTTACAATCAGAGTAAAATTTTACTTTAAGTTAGAGTAAAAGTTTACTTACAATCAGAGTAAACTTTTACTTACAATCAGAGTAAAATTTTACTTACTCTTGAACAAAGTAAAAGTTTACTTAAAATTAGAGTAAAAGTTTACTTACAATCAGAGTAAACTTTTACTTTGAAACAGAGTAAAATTTTACTCTGGTGGTTAAAGTTTTCTTCATTGCTGACTTCTTTTCTTTTTCTATTTTTCAAATGCAGGTAAATCACGATGAACTGAAACCCATTTCTAGAAAAGAAATGGATCTCATTCGCAATGATGAGGAAGAAGATGAGAAGAAGATGAGGAAGAAGATACATTGGACATGGAGGAAAATTTGGAGACTAAAGAAGATGAAGATCATGTAGCTGAAGCTTTAGGAGATGATCAACCTTTGAAGGACTTCATTGATCTTGGGAAATTAGAACGAGTTCAAAATGAAAACAAGAGGCTGAAAAGTGAGAATATGGCATTGGTTGAAGAACTGAAGAAAATGAGGGAAACAATGCAAAAAATACAAGAGGATCAAGAGGCAAAAACAAAAGAAATGATGGAAAAGATGAGCAACACAGAGAAAGAAATGGAGAAACTGAGAAAGGAGTTTGAAGTACTCGAATCTGAAAATAGACAGTTGGTTACCCAAGGTTTTGCTTCTAAAGAAATGCCACATGCTAAAGGAGTAGAACAAGAGCAAAACTTTGGGATTCAAACTACATTGAAAGAAACAACTATAGTCGTAGAGCCATTGCAAACATCCATGGTCAAGAAAATCAAAATCAAGGCGAGGAAGAAAAAAGAGATGTTTGATTTTGAATGTGAACCAAGAGAGGCAAAGAAAAAAAAGACCACAAAACAAGTAATTGAAGTGATATCAAAAAAGTGATTTGTGTTGACAACTTGACTCTAAGCCAACCAAAGCCAGTTGAAAGGGTTTTGTTTCCAGATAAGGCTGCAATATGCAAATTGCTTGATGAGAATGATAAGTGTCTACTGAACAAGATTTACAATTTGGAAACCACAGAGTAAGACCATTTTAATTTTATCAAACAACAGATTTTTACTGTTATCAAACTGCAACGTGTTAATCAACATTTTTTTTACCTTATGACTAGTGCAATCATATGGTCCGGCACAGGAAATGGAGTATATGTTACATTGCATGATGTGGATGCAATTCTGAGAGATGGTGATACTGCAAATAATGTAAGTGGCCATACAAGTTTCAATGACTAGTGTTCACTTCAATAACTAAAAATAGTTCATTTTATTAACATATATTTAATTGATTTTTTATTTTTGTAGGTCATTGACAGCTTTGTAGAAATGCTTGAGATTGAGCAACAAGCAAAGAAGCCAAAAAAAGAATAAATCATTCTTTTTCTCAAGCCTTTGTTGGGTAAGCAATCAATTTGTATTTAGTTTGAATTGATAAAATTTTACTGTGGTTTAGTGTAACATTGTACTGTATTTTGGAGTTAATTTTTACTATTTGGTTTGCCAAAGATTGACAACTCATACAGTGTGTCACCAACACAACTTGAGACATGACACTCTTATATGATTAAATGCAATCTTTAGTGAAATGGGGTTATGGAGGGCTGAGAAATCAATTAATTGATAAAGTCCTTGAACAAGATTTGAGTGGATACAGATACCTTCATTTTTGCATGAATTCCAATGGGAACAAAAATGAGGAAAAACCCTACCACTGGACACTTCTTGTATTTGACACTGAACTTGATGAGTGGAGACATTACAATTCTTTAAGGCTAAGAGACAACAGAGAAGATCCTTACCTTAAGGATGCAAAAAAGATTGTAAGTGCTTTGCATTATATTAACAGTAATTTTTTGCTGTGTTTTATTCTTGAATTTAATCGTGACCAAACAATTATGCAATGATGTTAGATAACATATGTGGATAGCAAGTTGGCCAACAAAACGAAGAGAGGTAGAAGAAAGTTTGCAAACTTGGTTTCGGTGAAAGATAGTCCACAACAACGCCCAACATCGTAAGTATTTCACGCTACTATTACATGCTTGAATTGGTAGTTTTCAAATTTGACTAAATCTAACAAGATATTGATTTTTATTAACAGTGTTGATTGTGGAATTATTGTATGTTATATCATGCGCCAAATCATAAGAGATGAGCCTATTGCAAATTCTATGGAAGATGATGAAATTAACAATTTCCGAGCGTCAATAGTGCATCAATTTTTGAATGATTATCCAAAAGCATGGACTGAGGAACACTTCAACCTCAAAAAAAAAAAAGGCAAGAGCTAAGACCTCAAGGATGACAATGTGGACAAGTTCTGGGGAACTACTGTGAATGATGTATGTAATTTTGGTTTTTGTAAATGAAAGAACGGTGAAAAAGTAATTGTAAGTGAAAGAATACTAAAAGAGTATTAGATAGTACATGCTATGTCTATTGTTCTAGTAAATTTTACTGTGGTTTGGTGATTAATACATTATTATAGAAGGATATTGTTTTGACTAGGAATGAACGTTGTTATGGATAGAATACAATGATACAGGTTATACTTGTGTATCTCTGATGATATATGTAGTTGTGTTGTTAGATTTTTTTTGCACAAAGATTGCATGATGATCATCAGGGGAGTTTGTGTGTTGTGGTAAATTTTGGTGCAGGTTGGAAATGTTTTTCTAAGGGGGCTAACATATTTTCTGAAATAAAGTAAAATTTTACTCTGAAATGAAGTAAAATTTTACTCTGCATAAAAGTAAAATTTTACTCTGAAATAAGAGTAAAATGTTACCAGAAGAATCTAAAAGTAAAATTTTACTCTGCATAAAAAGTAAAATTTTACTGTGAAATAAGAATAAAATGTTACACTCTGAATCTAAGAGCAAAATATTACAGCCTGAATAAGTAAAATTTTACTCTATATAAAAGTAAAATTTTACTCTGAAAAACGAGTAAAATTTTACTCTTTAGACTCTGTACAAAAGTAAAATTTTACTCTGTATGAAAGTAAAATTTTACTCTGACGAACGAGTAAAATTTGGACTCTAAATCTAAAAGTAAAATGTTACTCTGCACTAAAGTAAAATTTTACCCTCTATAAAAGTAAAATTTTACTCTGAAATAAGATAAAATTTTAATCTAAAAGTAACATTTTACTCTGAACAAAGTAAAATTTTACTGTGAAACCACATCACACCCATAGACAACCATTCAACCACAAAGCAAATCAGAAACTAGAACAGACAACCATTCAAGAACATAGTAAAAATGTCTTTTATTGCAATGTCTCCTTACAAATCTAGTCTAAAAGACTATACTATTATTGCTATGGACTATTTATTGCAGAAGAACTGCATTATTTTCATACTTCTATTACAAAATCAATAATGTCTTTCACGGCAATGTCTCCTTGCAAGTCTTCCTATTATGACCGTACTTCTCGCATCTACCACACTGTACTCGTCTTATCTTCTCACCCCTAGATGGGATCCTATTCTTCCTTGGCCTACCAGGTGGCTTCTTACAAATTGGAGGAAGGACAACAAGATCATCCATAGCTACAAGAGGTTTCTCAACAGTGGGTATTGGATAAACGGACTCAGCATAGCAATCTTTGAACTTGCTAGTGTAATAAAATGGTTCCACATGTGCATACAAATCACCTCCGCTCTTTTGGATAGCGGTCGCCGCGTGAGCACAAAGAAATCCATTCAATTGCCATTGGTAACATGAGCAAGTTCTATTCAAGAGGTCAACGCTAACCGATGGCCGGGATTGAACCTCAAAAACATGATCACTTGAACGACTAACCAACCAAGTTCTTCCACTTTTAAGAGCATTTACTAATGTTGAATCCATCTCCGGACAAAGAAAAGTATTCCATTTCTTAGCTTGTTCTCTCATTCTCGACATCAAATCCATGATCTTCAACCTAATTGAATCAATCATCTTCGTAGTGGGCAAATGACGAGCTTGACGGATCCATGAATTGAAAGACTCTGCCACATTCGAGTGCATTTCACCGTATTTTTGTCCTTTAAAATATGCATTAGTCCACTTGTCATAGGGCAAATTGGATAGAAACCTACAAACGATCCCTTTTCCCTCATCTTGTAATTCTTTCAAGCACTGATTAAAACATCCCACTGTCGGAGCATAAGCACATGAAGAAAACAAAAAAACTATCCTACTCCTGAAAGTATTGCTGAAACTTGGACCGGAGAACCTATCCCTCAAATTGGCCTTCAAGTGTTGGAGACAAAAATAGTGGTAAGCAGTAGGTAAAACCTTGGGTAAAGCCTCCAAAAGTCCTGCGTTCCGATCAGATATGAAGGTAATTGGTCTTTCATCCAACAATATATTCGACAAATGCATAAAAAACCATTCCCAACTGTCTGTAGTCTCCGTATCGACAATTGCCATTGCAAGAGGGAAAAAACCTGAAAAATAACATTTTACAATTAGTAAGTATATTAAACGAAAAGGACAAATATAGTAGATTTTTACTCTGAATAACAGTAACATGTTACTCTGAGAATAAGTAACTTGTTACTTTTGAATAAACTATAGTAATATCTACCTTGATCCCCATCCTTCGCTGTAGCTGTTAACAAGGTGCCCTTATATTTCCCCTTCAGAAAAGTTCCATCGATAAACAATAGAGGACGGCAATGCCTAAACCCTTGAATGGAAGCATTAAATGCAACAAAAAACCTCTTGAACCGTCCACTTTGATGGTTATAGTCAAGACGCAAATAGCTACCAGGATTTGTGCTCATCACAATATCCATATACCATCGAATCTCATCATAAGACATAGAGAAATCTCCAAAAGTAGTAGTCCTAGCTTTCTCAACTCCCAACCAAGCGTGATTGTACGTAATGGTGAGCCCGTATTGATCTGTAAATTGACGCACAACATCAATTGGACGAGTTTGGGGATTCCCACGAACTTCATTAACAATCAAACTTGCAACCAAATTTGAACTCATCCTTGAGTTTTTAGAAGTACGAACTGCAGCTCCACAAGTATGCTCATCATGTAGAGTCCTAATGTAGAAAAAATTATTAGCACTTTCTAGAGATGCATGTACTCGCCATAAACAAGCTTTGGACTCCCGCATTGAACACACAGCAGTGACCCGACACTTCTCATTCTTCACATACACAAACTCAAATCCTATCTCAATGGCATATTTACATAATGCAGTCCGGAAATCCTTTGCACCTCCAATAAATCTTTGACCTACATGAGTAATTCCATTCACCCATCCACAAGACAACAAAGTCCTTTCTTCATGTTGACAAAACATAGGGAGTAAATCCATTTCATCATCAGTAATGTTGGATCCAGTAGCGTCCCCTGATTCTCCAACTCCATGTTTTTCATTTGAAATGCCCATTTCAGTAATAGTCACATCAACCCGGTCAACACCAAGGGGATAAACAAGCGACAACATATTCTGAAAATCAGAATCATCATCAATCATGCATTGCGAATGTCCAAGCAAACAGTACGATAACAGTATGCAACCACTATTGTCAAACTTCTTCAATTTACAACTTAAGAAATCAGTTAAATCCTTCAACGTGCAGTTTGACACAACCTTGAACACAATGGTACGATCACCATACTTGCATAACAACATAAGAGGTGGAACCATTTTACAAATCTGCAATCAATTAACAGTAAAAATTTACTGTCAATCAAAGTAAAATTTTACTGTCACTATCAAAGTAAAATTTTACTATCACTATCAAAGTAAAATTTTACTGTCACTACAAGTCCAAAAGTCAATTTGTGTTTAGTTTGAATTGATAAAATTTTACTGTGGTTTAGTGTAACATTGTACTATATTTTAGAGTTAATTTTTACTATTTGGTTTGCCAAAGATTGACAACTCATACAGTGTGTCACCAACACAACTTGAGACATGAATCTAAAAGTAAAATTTTACTCTGCATAAAAGTAAAATTTTACTCTGAAATAAGAGTACAATGTTACAAAAAGAATCTAAAAGTAAAATTTTACTGTGAAATAAGAATAAAATGTTACACTCTGAATCAAAGAGTAAAATGTTACACCCTGAATTAAAAGTAAAATTTTACTCTGCACAAAAGTAAAATTTTACTCGAAATAAGGTAAAATTTGTCAAACACCAGAGTAAAATTTACTCTAATTTCTCAAACAAAAAACAGAGCAATAGAACCATAGTAAAATTTTACTCTCATTCTCTGAAACAAAAAACGGAACAATAGAACCAGAGCAAAATTTTACTCTGGTTCTGTCAAACGAAATCAAATCAAACACAACACAAAAATAAATCAAAAAAAAAAAAAAAAAAAAAAAAACAAACAAACAAACAAAAATAAAAAAAAATAATCAACTAATCAACATACCTAATTGAGAAGAAAAACCTCTAAAACTCAATCAAAAGTCACAAATCTCAATGAAACTCTCGTTTAATTGAGAGTGTTAATCGTCAATGGCGAGATCGTCTATTGTTGAGCAAGTGAGAGATGTTCGGCTGCGAGATGTTCAAATTTGGAGATCGTCTTCATCGATTTTGTTCCTACTAGATTTCGTTCGTGGTTTCGTTCAGCTCAGATTTGGAGATCGTATATATAGAGGGGTAATATTGTGATTAAAAAAATAGAAAATATAAAATGTCCTTATTAAGGTAGGTATTCCTAATCAGGGGTTTTTTGAAAGAGAAAATTGATTGTGTTATCCTTTACCCTAATAAAAAGGCCCAAAATGGGGGGGTTTCACCAAAATCCCTTTCAATTATATGTTTTATAAGCAATGATGAAACAGTGAAGAAAGTTAAAACTTTCAAATTCCTTTTCCTTCCTTTTCTCAGATACCAAACAACAATGCATAAGATTCAAACTTCCTTTTCTTCTCTCTCTCTCTCTCTCTCTCTCTCTCTCTCAACAATCAACAGCCAAACTGAGAGAGAGAGAGAGAGAGAGAGAGAGAGAATCCAAAAAAAAAATAAAGTGGGTATAAAAAAATAAACTTGTATATCATTATTCAAAAAAAAAAAAAAAAAAAACATAAGTACTCACATAATTCATCATACATTCCTATTATTTAAAATAAAATAATAATAAAAAAAAAACATAAGTATTCTCTAGAAATTGAACAGCTATATACCAAGATACATAACTATACACACTATATTAGACTTCTTTCTAAACCAAACATTAAAAGCTTAATGTTTAATCTAATTATTGAAAATTCCAAGACCAAACATGAAAATTCCAAAGCATTAAAGAAATCTGAGAGAGTTCATTCATTAACCCACTACAATTCAAGAAAGAAAGTGAGGAACTAATAAAGAATTGCAAGGGAAAGACCTCCCAACCTGAGTATCTGCTTGAGAAGCAAAACTAAAGAAATCTGAGACAAAAGGATAAAAAAAAAAACACAATTAGTAAGAGCACTCCTTAACACTAAAAATGTATACGAATCTATTTTTATGTTTGAGGAGTAAGAATATGACCATTGATGATTAATGAGAACCTCAACCCACTTGATTAAGATGAAATAAAAATGATTGTTGACATAAAATATAGCTATAAGAAGGAAGAATGAGGTTTAGTAATTGCCATAAAGAAAAATTAATTGACACAGAATTAACAACCTTAAAACATATTTTAAGAAGTTCGTATGTGCATGAATATCACAGATGGGGAAATTGAACAACTATAGGATTGAAGGAAATTATAATTTTTTTATGTCTTCAATATACATTAAAAAGGATAGAAGAAAAATTAAATACTATCATAGAAATCTTCATCATTTTTCTCTATTGGCCAAAATGTAAAACTATTGCAATATATGATTTTGTAGTTGATTCTATATAGTATTTTGCATTGACAACAGTTAAATTATTATGGATTGGATTGCCCACTTTCCTACTAACAACTAATGTATACCACACCAAAAAAAAAAAAAAAAAAAAAAAAAAAAAAAAAAAAAAAAAAAAAGAAGAAGAAGTAAATTATAAAAAAATATAAATTATACTACTTATGAATAAAATTTTAGCAAAACTTCAATATAGAATTTAATTACTAATTTTGCATTTAAAATGTGAAAAAATAAGTAAAAAACACAATAAAATTTATAAAAAGTTTCACCACACTATAACTAGATAATTACAAATATCTTTTGTCTTATCTATATAATTACAAATGCTTTTTTCAATACTCTTATAAAAATTATATTGCACATCAGCTTATTTACTCCCATGAGTTATACTACATAGTAGCTTATTTAATCACAAATATCTTTCCTTAACCCATTTTTCCATACTTTCCATTCAAAAGTTCTATTTATTTATTTATTTTTAATTATATGTTTTATAAGCAATGAAATGGTGAAGAAAGTTAAAACTTTCAATTTCCTTTTCCTTCGTTTTTCTCACATACCAAACAACAATGCATAAGATTCAAACTTCATTTTCCTCTTTCTCTCAACAATCAACAACCAAACTAAAAAGAGAGAGAGAGAATCCAAAAAAAACAGAGATCGAAGTACTAACTAGAGCGTTGAGAAACAATTTGCAAGTAAGAACAAACACAATCAGAAATCAAACAAAAAATTGAAAAAGAACAAAATAAAAATTACAAAAAAAAAAAAATTCTGACAAGCCGTTTTGTCAACCCATATTTGGTGAGTAAAAATATGACTATTGATAATTATGACCATTGATAATTAAAGAAAGTCTCAACCCATTTAATTAAGATGAAATAAAAATGATTCTTAACATGAAATTCATTTTTCCTTAACCCCCATTTGAGAGAGAGAGAGAGAGAGAGAGAGAGAGAGAGAGAGAGAGAGAAGTGGGTGTTGAAACCCAATTGATTATTAAAGAAAAAAACACAATACATAATTTTATTTTGTATCTTGAGACATTTGATAAAATTTTTAAAATCTCTTAACATTTTTGTTTTTGTTATTAAAGCCCATCCTCAACAGCAGCATTTAATAAATTATGGGTTAGTTATCAGTCCTTTGAGAGCTTTGGTGCCTTATTAGAGGAAGACACCCTTTAATGTTTCAATTTCAATGTGGTCCGAATGTAATTGTCATTGGTAGGGTTCAGTGAGATTTTTGTTAAAGATTTTTTTTTTTAAAGAAAGTCTCAACCCATAAGATGAAATAAAAATAATTCTTAACATGAAATCCATTTTTCCTTAACCCCTATTTGAGATATATATATATATATATATATAGGGAGAGAGAGAAGTGGGTGTTGAAACCCAATTGATTATTAAAGAAAAAAAAATACAATACAGAATTTTATTGTGTATTTTGAGACATTTGATAAAATTTTTAAAATTCTAACAAACTGTCATTTTGTCAACCCATATATGGTGAGTAAAAATATGACCATTGATAATTAAATAGAGTCTCAACCCATTTAACTAAGATGAAATAAAAATGATTCTTAATATGAAATCCATTTTTCCTTAACCCCTATTTGATAGAGAGAGAGAGAGAGAGAGAAGTGGGTGTTGAAACCCAATTGATTATTAAAGAAAAAAACACAATACAAAATTTTATTTTGTATTTTGAGACATTTGATAAAATTTTTAAAATCTCTTAACATTTTTGTTTTTGCTATTAAAGCTTATCCTCAACAACAACATTTAATAGATTATGGGTTAGTTATCAGTCCTTTGAGAGCTTTGGTGCCTTATTAGAGTAAGAAACCCTTTAATGTTTCAATTTCCATGTGGTCCGAATGTAATTGTCATTGGTAGGGTTCAGTGAGATTTTTGCTTCAGAATTTTTTTTTAAAGAGAGTCTCAACCCATAAGATGAAATAAAAATGATTCTTAACACGAAATCCATTTTTCTTTAACCCCCATTTGAGAGAGAGAGAGAGAGAGAGAGAGAGAGAGAGAGAGAAAAGTGGGTGTTGAAACCCAATTGATTATTAAAGAAAAAAACACAATACAGAATTTTATTTTGTATTTTGAGACATTTGATAAAATTTTTAAAATTCTGACAAACTGTAATTTTGTCAACCCATATTTGGTGACTAAAAATATGACCATTGATAATTAAAGAGAGTTTCAACCCATTTAACTAAGATGAAATAAAAATAATTCTTAATATGAAATTCATTTTTCCTTAACCCCTATTTGATAGAGAGAGAGAGAGAGAGAAGTGGGTGTTGAAACCCAATTGATTATTAAAGAAAAAAACACAATACATAATTTTATTTTGTTTAACATTTGATAAAAAATTTAAAATGTTTAACATTTTTGTTTTTGCTGTTAAAGCTCATCTTCAACAGCAGTATTTAATAGATTAGAGGAATTATTATCACCAAAAACAAGGTGCAAAATAAAAATGGGCTTTTGATTATGCATTTTTGATTTCTGTAAACAGTTCTCGCAAACAGCCCTATAATGCAACAAAATCAAACCAAAAACAGAATGCTAATGTTTCAATCCCAAAATAGAAACCCATGTCATCAGCACCCATTTACTCATAGAAATCTTATTCAATAATTTTCTGAAATCCTCAATTTTCTAAAATCCTCATAGGTTTAGTTGATGAAACCCACAAATATGAACCAAAAATCGAAACTCATTTCATAAAAATCTAAAATCGAAATATAAACCCATTTAAATATATATACATACTAATTTCATAGGAGAGGAGTGAGGGAATAGAAATATAATTAGTTGCAAGTTCCTATGCAATATATATATATATATATATAAGGCTTTATGGAGTTGACATGTATACTTTGAGATTAGAAATATATATATACTAATTACTATATATACTTCATAGGAGAGCAGTTCCAATGCAAAATGTAAACCCTTCTCATTTCATAGGTTTAGTTGATAAAACTCATCAATGAAATAGAAATATATAAACCCATCATATTTACAACTAATCAATGAAATAGAAATATACAAAAAGAAAATGTAAATTTTGAACCCATCATATTTTCTAAAATACATACAAAAATAGAAACCCACTTCAATGAAATCAAAATCCATCATATTTGTAACCTATTTCAATATTTACAAAAATAGAAACCCATTTCATAAGTTAAAAGAGTGAAAGAGCAGAGAAGAATAGAAGTGTCACCTATGAAGAGTTGCTGGAGATTACAGAACCGAAACTGAGAAAAAAATTTGAGCTAAAACCAGAGAGGAAAATGGAGAGTTGGTGGAGTATGCAAGAAGAGAGAGAGATGAATCTATCTCTTAACATGGGAAAGAGAGACAGAGTAAGGCCAAGTTTGGGAACACCCCAAAAAGTCAAAAAGTCAAAAAGTTACTCAAAAAGTTAAAAAGTTATCACTATTCACCAAAAGTCAACAATTACGGCTGCACAAATCCCAATTCTAATTTTTCCTTACAAACCAATTTTTACAATTTTTTATTACACATTTTTCCATAAAAAGTCAAAAAGTTAACCCAAACATTCATATTTTCAACCTCAACTTTTTAGTCTAAAAAGACAAAAAGTACACTTATTTAGGACACCCCAAACAACCCCTTAGTAAAGACACACATTTTGGAGGGAAAAAGCTAAAACAAACAAATCATCTTTGACCCATAGATGTTTGATAAGTATAATCTCAACCCTTCGTTCAAAATGTATCTCTGATACATTTTGAGACATTTTCAAAAAACCTCAAGCCTTATTAGAGGAAGACACCCTTTAGGCCAAGTTTGGCAAGAAACAAATAATCTAAAAAGCCAAAAAGTTACTCAAAAAGTTAAAAAGTTAACACTATTCACCAAAAGTCAACAATTACGGCTGCACAACTCCCAATTCAAATTTTCCTCTAAAAATTAATTTTTACAATTTTTTATTATACATTTTTCCATAAAAAGTCAAAAAGTTAACCCAAACATCCATATTTTCAACCTCAATTTTTTAGTCCAAAAAGACAAAAAGTGCACTTATTTAGTCTTCCCAAACTTGGCCTTAATGTTTAAATTTCAGTGTGGTCCGAATGTAAGACAAAATTTTTTGCTTCAGAAAAAAACAATGGGTAAAGCCAGGGAAGAGCAAAATAAATCTGAGCCAGTGTTTAGCATTCAAATTGAAGGTAACAAAATTTGAGCCATTGTTTAGCATTCAAACTGAAGGTGGGGATGATAGGATGATGAAAAAAAAAAAAAAAAAGAGGTAAAAAAATGAATGGAAAAACAAAAAGAAATTGAGGAGAGAAAAGTGACTTACCTCGTGATAGTGGAGAAGAGAGCTTTCGATTGAGCTTTGTTCTTCCTTATTCAGAGCTTTCTTCCTGCTTCAAAGCTTTCTCAGAGCTTTGCTCATAGATACATATGATGTAAAGAGTGCCTTACCTGGTAAAGTGCAGTGGGTTGGTGAGAGTTAATAGGTAAACAAATCTGGACCATTGAATTTTAGTCATTGATAAATCCAGACTATTGAAACTCTTTTAAATCTCAGCCATTGTTTTTAAATTTGACAAATCTAAACCATTAAAAATAGTTTGTGAGAGAGATATTTTTAAAAATAAATCTGAGCCATTGCTTTTTAAATTAGATAAATCTGAATCATTAATTTCAAAGACATTTTCAAATGAACCCTTCCATTGTTATATAGATAGTTTATTTTTTAGAAATAAATGCAATAAAATGAAAAGTTATAATTATCATATCGATTTTGATTTTTTTCATCGATAATATATATTAAAAGTCTTATAAAATAAATAATTTAAATTATCAAAACAAAGGATTGTTTTAAAAAGTTGGTTAAAAGCTGATTCTTTAACTTTTTTAATTTATTTATTTTTAGTAAATAAATTATATAAAAAATAATATGATACAAAATTTATTAAAAAGTTTAAAATTCACTTCTGACCAACTTTCCAAAAGAATACAGATTCGTAATAGATTCCACAACCCACTCAAGTTCAGCCAATTTTATTGATGAAACGTTGTCCTATACTGTTTTGTTTGGGGCCTTGAGTTACCGCCATTGTTTTAGTAGGGAAGAGAGATTCCGACCCGAGTGTGAATGGCAAAGAACAGTAATGTACGGGTGATAAATGCAAATATGAGAAAAATATTAGGGGCCATCAGAACAAACAAAGAGGTGTATCCTTTTTATTTTTTTACGAAAAAGGTTCTAAAAAAAATAAAGAGGTGATATGATAAAAATAAAAAATAAAAAATAAAAAATAAAAAATAAAAGATAAATTATTTTGTGTATGTTAAATTTGGCCATACACATACCCCTACGTTGTTTTCAAAGAGTTAAATCTGACGGACACAATGAAAAGCCCTCTTTCCAGATGAACGGCCACAGATGACCTTCCTCGTCTTTATAGACGAAAAAACCAAAGATCCAAACACGTTCATCTTTGATTTGGGAGATTGGGATGTGTTTGGTGTGTGGGAAAGTGAAGGGGAGAGAAAGAGCCAACGGGAGCTTTGGGTTGGGAGTGGTAGGAAAAGCCTCTGAGAAAATGGAAAATTTGGAGGAATGGCTTTTCCTATTCCTCCCATACCTAGGGTTTCCGATCGCTCCTCCCCTTTCCTTCTCTCTCATGGAAAATCTTCTCCTATATACCGCCGTCAGATCGTTGGCTTGGATCTGTACTTTGTATACTTCTCAAATGCCTTTGCTTTTCATTTTATTTTTGTTCAAAGCTCATTATGTTGCCATAGATGTAGCCTTGTTCATATTTTTTTTAGTGAGTAAAAGTTTCATCTGATGTAAAATATTTAAATGGTCAAATTTAAATTTGGATAAAAAAAAAAAATTGGGTCAAAAAGTGAGCTTTCTTTAATTTGAGTAAAAAAGTGAGCAAAATTTATTGATGAGTTTGTAGCTTCTGAATAACAAGTAGTGAGAAATATTATGACTGGTTTGGATTGGGGATTTAATGAGGAGAAATCTCTTATCATTTGAATGATTATGAGAAATTGTGAGAAAGATAAAATTTTTAAATTTTAATTATTAAAATGCTGATATTTGATAAGAAACCAAAATTGCCCTTTTTAATAATATATATATATATATATTTTTCATAATACTTAAATAATATCTTTAAATACTGATATTAAATAATATCTTTAATTATTAAAATGCTGATATTTGACGCTAATTGTTTTTTATTTAATATTTATCTAAACAAAATGATGAGAAATCAAGATTATTATTTATTTTCCATTTTCACCTAGGTTATAATTTTCCTGTGTTTCTCGTTTGAAAATTGATGCAGGGTGTCTTTGTTTGAGAATTGTCATTGATATTATGTTGCTCTAATGTTTGCAAAATGATGCATTCTGCTTTATGTATTGGTGTTTTTGGTTTTTTAACTTGGGTAAAAAAACTCTCGTTTGGGATGAGTTTTTTTAATTTTTTTTTATTTTTTGAGAAAAAAAATGAAATGATTATAGTTTAAATGTAATATTTTGTTTTATTAGCTGTTTAACTTATTATGTTTTTTTTTTGTGTGATTATTTTAATTCAAAAAGTTTATACCAAAAATAACCTTAATGTATTCAACAAATTCTTTTTGAGCAGATTCTAAATGATGGAAAATTACAAGAATCTCTGGTTTTAATACAAATTGAACCCCACCTTAATGGTTAGGTTCAACTTGATTTTCTGACTTTTTTTATTTTGGTTTTGATTTCAAATTTTATGGAGGCAGTCATTGCGGCAATGGTGGGTATTGGCAGTGGGGGGAGGTGTTGATTCATTTCATATGGATGGAGACAACATATATGAGAGGTGTTGGCACAATAAGTTTAAATCTTTTAAAGTAATTTTTTGGCCCCGTTTGGTAGAGTTATGAGAAAGTAATTATAACTTATAACTTAACAGCTTATAGCTTATAACTATGAACATAAGCTGATTTTTGACTTATAAATTAAGCTTCTATTCTCTCACTCAAAGAATAAGTTGATTTTTGACTTACAAAAAGCTATAAGTTGTATTATTAAGCTGAACCAAACACATCAAAATAACTTAAATTAAGCTAAAAACTGAAATAAGTTGGAAATAAATCCTACCAAACAGGGCCTTTATATGGTTGAATTTTTTTAAGTAGTTATTAATATTATTGTACTCTCCATTTAGTATTATTATATCTTTAATTTTTATAAAATCAAATTTTAACTATTTAAAAATACACTTTAAAACATCTAGATTTAAAATGGTGAAGACCCTGGTAGATGTTGACAATGATATCAATGGATACATTTAGTCCGTTGAGTTACAAACCACCCATAATTTGCTTCAAGGGTTCAAGATCCTTCGATGGATGACTAACAAAGTCAGGATGAAGAAATAATAAAGAAGGTGAAAGAGAAGCAAGCAGCAAGGTTATGGATTAAGGCTAGGGTTGGGGGAAAAAGGTAGAGTTGTAATTTCATAATAAGAAGGGTAAAATGATAATTTTATATTATTCGTTAATTTTGTTAATTTTTTATTGTCGAAAGATAAATTGATATAATTCTATCAAAATTATAAAATTAATTGTAATTTTTTCTAACTTTCAAAGGTTCATTGAAATTTACTCTAAAATTATTAAGTTGTGCCAAAATAAATGCATTAATTGCTATTGAAAATTATTAAAACTATTCAATTTCCACATCATTTATTAATTGTCAATTTTCATATTATTTTTTAAAATTTTAACGCAAAAATAACGAGTCTTGAAAATTTAAATTAATAATTATTAATTAAAAAATCACTTAAATTTGTTATAAGAGCACTTACTAATTTATCCAACGCAACATTTCTTTCGCTTTTTTGTTTTGTTTTTTAAATTTTTTTACCCAATTTAATAATTCAAACACAATCCTTTTTTTTTTTTTTGGTCGTTATGAATCCAAATGCAACCTAAAAGGCAATAATGTGAGTTATCGGTATGAAATGGCGAAACTGTTTAGGCTTGTTTGGGCAATTAAGAGGCCCACCAAAGTTCTACCAAAGCTCCACAATTGGCCCATGAAAATGCCAGGCCTCTGGCTAATCTGATTATGGCCTAGTTAAGATACATTGTGGTGAGTATCGGCCCATTGGTTTCCTCAGTCCAATTTAACATTTTCGGGAGTTGAGAGTAATATTTGGCCCGTAAATTTGGGATGGATTAATATCTTACACCCCTTTAATTAAATTTTTGGATTGAGTTTGGGAATCAAACTTGTAGCTCTGACCCAGCCCAGTTCAGTTGCAATATATATTATTTTGTTATTGTTTGTTTATGTAATATATTGAAAGATATATAAATCCTTCTAGGGTTCAGTTTCTTCTGTATGTGTTTACTATGAAAAAAATATAAGGATTCCGATTTAGTAACTAATTTATGAAGTTTTTGAACTTTAATCTATGTCTATGTAAGACTGCAAATGAGTTAAGCCGAGCCGAGTCGAGTTTTAGTGTGTTTGGACTTATTTATTAAGATTTTAATGAGTTTGAGCTCGAATTTGAATTCAATAAAAATTTAACGAACTGAGCTCAAACCTGTTCATGAGCCTTAACGAGTCAAAAAATTTATAAATTCATACTTGCGTATAATACTAAAGTTATAATTAAAATTTTAATTATACAACATATATAAACGTACTAAAAAAAAGTAAATATTTTACCAAAATAATAATATGAGAATTTTTTTTTAAGGTCCCTGATATTAAGATTTTATAAAATAGAGAACATATAATATTTCATAATAGTTAAGGTCTCTCAACATTTTCACAGAAAAAATTCGACTCAGAGAAATTTGGCCCGATTCAAAGAAATTTCAATTTTTACATTGAAATTTCTCTGATTTCATAGAGAAATTTCAAAATTTTTGAGTTGGGAGAAATTTCTCTGAGTCAAATTTTCTTTGTGAAAATGTTGAGGGACCTTATCTAAAAAAAAAAAATATTGGATCTCTCCTACTATACAAAGTTGGAGAGGGATGTTTTACTAATTTTTCCTAATAATATCTACCACCACTATTATATAAATGTACTATCTATAGTTAACTATTATTTACATTTATATTTTTTAAATATATAAATAACATATTTATCATATTTTTTATACATATTTTTACATTATTTAATATATAAATAATAAATGTAAAACTAACCAGTTAACAAGCTGAGTTTTAATTTGTTTGAACTTGTTTATAAAAATTTAACGAGCGCCAGTTCGAGTTTGAACACAATTTTTTTGATGAGCTGAGTTTGAACAACCTCTTACCGAGTTGACACCCTAAATACTTAATTAATACCACAATCAATCATGATAATATTAATACTAGTGGGAGTGATAGTAAACTAAAATAATTTAATTTATTATACAATTAACTAGGGTCAATGTAAGATGAAGGCAAAATAATAATAATAATAAGAACAATAATAATGGAAATAATAAAATAATTAAGCTATACGTGCTATGTTAATTAATTTACTATTGTGATTATCAAATATATGATGAAGAGAATTATTTGGGGGGTAAATTAATCACTACTAAGTGTGAAAAGATTGGTATGTATAGATTTAGTTAAACAAATCAAGTAATAATTAATTACGAAGATTTGTTTTTAATTAAGAGGATTTGCAAATATTGCTAAGAAGATGAAAGTGGAGCCATCTGGACGTCTAGGTCGAAGGGGGGAGGTGATTCATCACTTAGGGTTGTGAAGTTGAGGCGAGCGGAAAAACAAAGAAAAAAAAGAGAGAAGGGCATCAGAAAAGAGAGCGAGGGAAAGCCCGAAAAACCAACGGACATAGAAAGGAAATAGTAAGATTCAATATTAAGGTGAGTTATATTATACCTTGAGTTATTATAATATATTTTACGTATGTTTTGGGTTACCATAAACTATTTTACGCAATCTATGTTTTATAAATTATATTAATATTTTGATTACGTTAATTATTTTCTAAACTCTATTTGCTTAAATTGAAACACATGGATATGTTTGTTTAACTTTTAGACATTATTTGACAATGGTTTTATAAACAATTATGTTTTATAAATATCACCACGAGAGTCCCATACCTTGGGGGACTTGAATAATCATTGGCCTCTGTTTGGCCACATTGTGGTCCTCTGTTTGTCCACTTTGTGGTCCTCTGTTTGTCATGGATCCATTGACCTCTGTTCTGACTGTCACTCCTGTGACATCTGTTATGTTATGTTCTATACTATGGTTATGGTTATTTATTTACATAATTTCTGTATTTCAATTTCTACCACTTAACTAATTTGTTTATTCAAATTAAGTTATGTACATGTTTTGGCTTAATTAACTATTCATGGTTGTTTTGTGTTCCCTATACTCTTGGTATAATATTTCTCACTCTGCTGTGTGCTTATAGCTGTTACCCTTTCAAGTGATGAGATGTAAAGAAGACCCGTATCCTCGTGTAGTGGAACCCGCACAAGAATTTGATGCTGATCCATTATTTTGTTTTCTTTTTTTCTTCTTTCTGTTCTTCCCTTTGTTTTTTTTCCTAATGGCCGGTCATTGAGTAATAAAATAATAAAAGCCTTATAGATATATTCTCTCTTATTAAAATAGTAGAATAAAGTAAATTTTCTGTTTAATTATTTTTATTTGCCTGCGCCTGCGCCATTTAATTTGCTACGATTAGAATAAATTAATAAGTTGCGATTCTAAACCTAAGCCCCCCGGGGTTGGGTCGTGACAGGTGGTATTAGAGCAATGGTTCTTTTTTTTTTTTTTTTTTTTTAAAAAAAATTCATTTTAATTTGATCAGAAAGTTCGAAAAGTTATAAATAAAAAATATAAATAAAACGATATGGCTAGATACTGATAATAAAATAAAATGACTAAATAATAAATATTTACCTGCGATGTTGGTCCTTTTATGTAAAATCTCATGGTTATTCGGGTGCTGTAGGAATGTTTGAGCATAACTTTGACGAGGCATTTTGAGAGGAGCTTGGGGCTATCAATTTGGAAGATATTTTAGCAGAGCACCCAGCAACCGCCTCACCGGAAGGATGGGGAGACTCGGAGGATATCGTTAAGAGACTACACCCAAGCCTTGCCCAATTGATGGGTCGGCCAATATATATACAGACCGATCCTACTTGTCACGCCCCAAGAAAATATACAATAATAGTGCATTGATCTCTACTCTTTATGATAACAGAAGTAATTCTTCAACATTTGAATACATGATCATAAGGTTTTCTTTTTACAAAATAGTTTCACGTGCGGATATACATTCAATTACTTCTAACATAGGAATCTATAGCATGGAGAATAGTCTGTCAAAATAAATAAATGCCCTTAAGGGTTACAAATTCCAAGGCTTAAGCTCGATTACACAAAAATGGTTACTTGAACCCATACAGATATAGCCTTTGGATTACAAAATATAATCATAACAAAATAAGAGCCTTGTGCTCTCAACATGCATATCCACACCCTTAGTTCGGTGAAATCGCTACATTGTTCCTGGACCAAAATTCCGTAGGGTGAGCATAAAGCCCAGTAAGAAATTCTTAACAAAGTATATATATTTTATACAAGTCCCATGAAATGAAATGTACATGCCATGCCATGCAAAGTATCATTTCTTTTTATCATTTGAAAACCAACATGCACAATGAAAACTTGAAATTTCAATAGATTCAATGATTTAAAACCAAATTCACGGGGTGGCGTAGACGCACACCGAGGGCCTTATGCTACCACAGTTCGGACTCAATTTGTCACGGTTCTAAATCTGAACCAAAGAGTCCAAATCCGGCAAATCGTTTTGAGAAAACAGATTTTTGAAAGAAGTGCCAAACATGGACTGCTTTGCCAGATACAGAGTCCCCACCTAAATATTTTTAATGGGGGAATTTAGGAAACCCTGACTCGTTTGCCTAAGGCCACGTGTCCGTCATTACCAAAGTTACCTCGGCTCGGGAACTTGGGTACGATTGGGGAAGGTCAGCTATGAGCACCCCCTGTCGCCCGATCCGAAGATCGGCCTCTACTAACCATGATATCCGATTTTGAAAACGTTATGTGTTCTTATTCCAGTTAATTAGCTAGAATTACTATGTGATGCGCACAACACAAAAGTATAGACTAGATCGCCTAATTTGAAACGAAGCATTGCATATCCGTTTGTTTGGAAAACGCTTTGAGATTTGCTACTGGCAAGTAGGTTAAAATACGGATTTCAACGAGTTGTTCCAACTCAAACAATCCAACCTTCACCCGCAGGCATTCAGGCAGTTTAATCAAATAAGCATCTAGCCGCATGGTAAGCATGTTAACATTCACACTCATGCGAAATGCTAAAGCATAAATACTTACATCGTACTCCGAGCCAAAACAAAGAACATGTTAGTAATCATGCATGATCCAAGTCCATGTTAAGTGGCTAATGCAACACATACAAAATGTCACTAGAATAGGCTCGGCTAATCCTAGGATGGCATGTAGAATGCACAGATAGCATGTATTCAAGTTAGATTTGAAATACTGTGTAGTTAGCATGATGCGCCAAGCCCGGTGCATGCAATACTGATGAATGATGCACGCATGCATAGCATAAGGTATGCTAAAGTAAGTATGCCCTAATACTAACCATCAAAAGTAGGTAAGTAAAAGGGAGAAAGAAGTGGGGGTTGGAAGACATGCACACACGCACCCACACTTATTACAAATTTGCCCTCGCTCGGAGGTACCAAATGAATAATACAATTAATTAACCTACAAGCTAATTAAAATATTACAGACAATTAACTAGTTAAGGAAATTAGCTAAGCTAATTAAAACAATAAACAGCCTCGGGAAGAGGGCCCAATGCAATGCGCGCTCGGCTCTGCTCGAAAGCCACTGCCATGCACAAGATGTCTCTGCTTTGACTGTTATCCTCCTCTAAAGACTGCACAAGTCCCAGGATTTGCTCTCTGCACACTGTGGAACACCACCGGCTAGGAAGAATGGCCACCGGCCAAGGGGAATGGTCACCGGCCACTGATTAAGCTATCGGCGACTGATGGATGGCCGGTCGGCACTGGAGATGGCCGGCCGGCCAAAGCTTCCTGCAGAATCTATTTTTGACAGCAACAGAGGGCAAAACATAGCATGGCAATGCATTTCAAGCAATGTATGCACCAACCACACTCCTGATCATATTCATGACTCAAAGGGGGATGGGCCTCGATTCTCGGACCACCAATCGCGCATTTCAATGCGTGATGGCCCAAGAAACCAAGCATGCATTTTGATATGGAATGCAATGCAGGTAATCAAACAAAGAAGCTCAACCTCTATCATACTCAACTCAAGAAGTGAAGCATGCATGCAAATGGAATGCAACCTAGGCATGGAGGCTAAGTATGCAAAATGAGCATGCAAGGCATGCGACAACTATGCTAGTGGAAAACATGCAACAACATGTAAAGTGGACTAAGCATAGGAACAATGCAAAGCAACTTAACCAATGAAATACATGCCAAATGCACCATGATTTCAAGCGACCAATAACATGTAATAGGCCAAGTATGCAACAATGCACAAGGCAAGCATGTTATAACACATGAAGGATGGACTTAACTAATTTAGGCAGCCCTCAAACAAGCCTAAAACAGTGGCCATAAACTATGGAAATGGGGCCAAATGCACATACAAGCATGCATGCATACATGATCCAATTCCTAAGCATCAAAAGGCAACTTTTAAGCACACTTAAAAGAGATGATCATGGACATATGGAAAGCATACCAAACTCTAAAATTGCATAAGATAGAGGTGCCAAACCAACTAATTAAAGCAAGTAAAGCATGCTTATGACATCACACATTCAAGGCCTACAAGCTAGAATGCAAAGAGACTATACAAAATATGTTAAGCATGACCAAGGCAACTGAAAACAGAGCTAAAGCACACTAAAACATACACAAAAGCTTCACAAAGCTTGGCCAAAATCATGCTAGAACAAGGGTCAACACTTAAAGCATGTTAAGGCCAAAACATGGCATTACAAGGCATGTATGCTAAGCAAGCATGGTGTACCTAAACCAACTAAAAAAGAGCTATATTATGACATAATAAGCACAAAAATCAGTTAAGGCATGGCCAACATACACTTAAACAAGATGCTCTCTCAAGAGGCAAAATGGCCCTTTTCAAGGACAACAAGGAGAGGGGGTGGCCCTCTCCTTCTTGAGACCTCAAGGCACCATCCTCACCACTGAAATCCCTCAAGATTTCAGTGGTGAGGAGGCCCAAACACAAGGGTCCCAGAGCTCACCAAAAATGCACAAAAATGAAGCCTAACAAGGCTTAAGAGGGGTCAAACAGCCTCAAAGCTCAAAACAATCTTAAACAACTATTTAGAGTAGGAAAAGAAAAGACTTTTATATGTTATACACCAAGTCTAAAAATAGTTGCAAGGTAGTCAAAAAAGCTATGCAAAAATGGGGTAAAAAGAGCAAGAATGTTACCCTTGAAGACCCTCTTCACAAATGGTGGACCAGCTGCTTCTTTGAGCTCGAAACCACCCAAGAACACTAAGAACAGACCTCTGGCCCTCAGCAACCAAGATAAGGTGTAATGGTGGGTGTTTGTGTGCAATACTAAGACTAAACACACACAAATACACAAAGAGAGAGATATAGAGATAGGATATATACAAACCCTAACCCTAGAACTCAAAGCTCTGGAAAAAAGTTGTCTAACCTAAAAGAGGGAGAAGAGACCTCCTCTTATAGACAATCCAATCTTGTAAAGCTTCCAAGGCAAGCTAACAAGAGGGAGATCCCTCCATACACGTGTATGGAGGGGAGCAAAGTGTATGCCAGCTAGCACAGCTGGCATAAAAATATCTGCAAAAGCAGAGCTGAACAGTGGTCGGCCAGCCAAAAATGTAATTTAACCAAAATAGATGGCCGGTCGACCATCTATAGTGCCGGCCAGCCAAACATTTGGCCGGTGGCATCAAAACATAGCCGGTGGCCTCAAGCCATGGCCGGTGGGTGTCAGGGGATGGTCAACAAGCCTTGCCCTGCGTCCTTAAGGGCAAAACACAAGTGTTTGGTGCAAAACCAAACACAAAACAGTCGAGTCGAGAGATCCTGAGGCAAGGCGCATAGCCGAGACCTCCGGGAACTCAAGACGAACACAAACAGGATGATCACCGAGTGTTCAAACGGTGACGCCTAAGTCTTGAGGACGGTCAAAAATGGGGTGTCTATAGTTGCCCCTCTTTGACAGAACTCGAAAGTCATAACAATGACGGGAATGAGTGTCAAAGCCCAGAGACGACCCATTTTTGACAAGGCCGAAGACTTGGACATAGCATGCATGCTGCAGATAAAGGTATGCGCCCGAAGGCAGGGGCAAAATGCAACCGACAATGCAAGAAGCCGAGCATAACTTATGATCATGCAAAGAAAGCTGTAACGAAGCATAACATGCGACAATTTTAAGCAAGCAAATACAAATCCAACTACACTACAATGCAGAAAGGATGTAAGAGAATTATGCAATTCTCGATACGTCTCGCTCTGAGGATACAATACCTGTCCGGTTCGTCTGGTTGCACCAGCCTCAAATGAACCGTACATACAATATCGTGCCTGCAAAAGAGAGCAACTTAACAGGTACGATATCGTTAGCAACATGCATAACATGCAAAATGAATGCAAAATGATATACAATATATACAAACTATGTATAAACAATGCAAATGATAATGCAATGCAATTGAATCATGATCAAATTATGAGCGGTTTAAATCCACATAAATGTCAAATAGATTGATGGAGGTGACAGGTCCGTCTAACATAGAAAAGGTCATACAGAACTATGAGTGTATAGACGGACCACGATAACAAGTAATTGGGTGGAATGACATAAGTGGGGAAACGACCCGCTAACGAAAGACCAATGATCCTAATGCTGGATGCAAAAATTACACTACAAATGTAATATATACAATGGATATGGCATGCAGCCAAACCAAATCTTACCTAGGAAAGTCATGGACACATACGACCCGCGTCTAACATAGAACGGTCATACAGAACTATGAGTGTATAGACGTGAAAAGTATGGGCACATACCAGACCAAGCTCAACATGGAAAGGCGCAAGCCATAGATAGAGGTGATGCAATGAATGCACCCAAACTACAATGCAATATATACAATATGCAATGGAATGGATACAGTGGATTAAGGCCTACGGCCAAACCGTATCTTGCTTAGGAAAAGCATGGACACAAACAAACCACGTCTAACATAGAACGGTCATACAGAACTACGAGTGTATAGACGTGAAAAGTATGGGCACATACCAGACCAAGCTCAACATGGAAAGGCGCAAGCCATAGATGGAGGTGATGCAATGAATGCACCCAAACTACAATGCAATATATACAATATGCAATGGAATGGATACAGTGGATTAAGGCCTACGGCCAAGCCGTGTCTTGCCTAGGAAAGGCATGGACACAAACAAACCACGTCTAACATAGAACGGTCATACAGAACTACGAGTGTATAGACGTGAAAAGTATGGGCACATACCAGACCAAGCTCAAAAAGGAAAGGCGCAAACCCTAGATGGAGGTGATGCAATGAATGCACGCAAACTTCAATGCAATAAATACAATATGCAATGGAATGGATACAGTGGATTAAGGCCTACGGCCAAACCGTATCTTGCCTAGGAAAGGCATGGACACAAACAAACCACGTCTAACATAGAACGGTCATACAGAACTACGAGTGTATAGACGTGAAAAGTATGGGCACATACCAGACCAAGCTCAACAAGGAAAGGCGCAAACCCTAGATGGAGGTGATGCAATGAATGCATACAAACTATAATGCAATATATATAATATGCAATGGAATGAATACATTTACAGTGAAATGCGTGATATATGCAATACTTACAGTAAAAATACATGACATATGCACTATATACAATGTAATGCATGACATATGCAATATATACAATGTAATGCATGACATATGCAATACTTAAAATGATGCATGACATATGTATGTTTGTTTTTTTGTTTTTGTTTTTTTTTTGAAATGCATGTGATGCATGTTTTTTTTTTGTTTTGTTTTTTTGAAATGCATGTTGCATGGAACGCGCGACAACGCAAGTCGCTTGAAATGCATGACAATGCAACCGAGCGGATTTAAGGTCTCGCCAGACCAAGCGGATTTAAGGTCTTGCCAGACCGTCTGCTGGGGAAATGCATAACAATGCAAGTGAACTTGAAATGTGCAACAACATGCGGCGTTTGATGCAAATGAATTGTGCACACCAATGCACCAAAGGTCTTGCACCTTCCGAGGATTTAAGGTCTCCTAGACCGTGCGTGTTTAAGGTCTTGCCAGACCGTGCGTGTTTTAGGTCTCGCCAGACCGTGCGTGTTTAAGGTCTCGCCAGACCGGTTTATGCATAACAATGCAAGTAAGCTAATGCAAATGAAAGATGCATATCGATGTGAATGAAAGTACGTATAACCAACGCATGTTCACAACGAAGCATTGCGAAGCAACGCATGCGGGGCAACTTTCGAATCTTGAAAGAGACAAAAGGATACAAGAAGGATACACCTTGCACATATTCGAGTGTCGCGCACAGAAGATACGGTCCGAGGTCAAAACAGGGGCCGGTTGAGCTTCGGAACTGCCTTTTCTTGCACTGTCTTGAGCAATGAAGGCCCCAAACTATACATCTGACCCAAACAAGGTTGTAGGAGGCTCACCGGCCATAAAGGGAGGTCACCGGCCATCCACCGGCCATCAAAACATTCCACTGGCCAAATATTTGGCCGACCGGCCAAACATGCCTGATTCGGGGCAGTTTGGTCTTTTGGCCTTGGGTCTTTTAAAATAGGGTTTCAAACCCTATTTTCTTACTTTCTCTTGGCCGAAAATCCCCCCTCCCTCTCTCTAGAGTATTTTCTGAGCCTCTATTCTCCGTTTCCTTCGGTTTTCGCGCCCCTTTTGACGTTTGATTCGCGAAGTTCTTCGCGTTTCGAACATTTTCATCTGAACAAAACTTCGTTTCGGTGCCTCCTTTTCGATTTCTACCTCTTGGGGTTTGTTTCCCCAAGTTTTTCTTGATTTCCGTACCTTTTCCACATTCCGACTTTTCCGGCCTTTTTCCGTCATCTCGGGGTTGACTTTTCGTTGACTTTTTACATTCTCACTCGGTTTTCACTTTTCCGGTCATTTTCACACCACTTTTGACATGGCGGATGATATCCCATGGGGCGGGACTTCCCCGGATCACGAGATGGACCCAGAGGCCGAGCTCCTCCCCTTGAGCGTCCGCCCGTTCGACCCGGCAACCTACCGGCCGACGATCCACGTGCTACCTCCTGACGGTCTTCGCCAGTTCAGGAGTTTCGACAGGGGCGTGCCACTGGAGCTTCTCCTGCGTGAGCCGACGTCTCATCTGTCTTTCGGCGCCTCCGAGGTATATTCTTCCCTCTGTTTTTCGCAATGTAGAACATTTTAACTGCCATAGTTGATTCTGTCCTTTAACTGCTTAGCTCAGATACACTGATACATTGTATACTGTAGTTGACTGTGAACACACGTGTACTTGATATCTGTTCAAATCGGAAAACGTGCACACACGCTGTATTGGCCCTGAACCATCCAAACACACTGACACATCACATGTTTTAGTTTGCTGTAAGCACACCTGCGCCCGATGTCTGTTTGAACTTGAAAGACGTGCACACACGCTGTATTGTGCTGAACCACTCGCACATACTGACACGTCACATGTCATAGTTCATTGTAAGCACACCGGCACCCGATATTTGTTTGAACTTGAAAAACGTGCACACACGCTATATTGTACTGAACCACTCGCACATACTGACACGTCACATGTCGTAGTTCACTGTAAGCACACTGGCACCCGATGTTTGTTTGAACTTGAAAAACGTGCACACACGCTATTGTAACATGCCCGGGGGGTACCCGCGCGCGTTAAACAGTTCGGACTCCCGAGATCTCTTTGATCTCAAGTTTCACGAGTGCAATGTGAAACATAGATGAGAGTCCAGATTTGGCAACTTTTATTGAAAATCCATTTTATTGCAATTTTGTCAAAAATGGATTGCGTCATCAGAACTCAGAGTCGCCACCTAATATTTTGGGAGATTAGGAAACCCATGACTCGGTGCCAAGGCCACTGTTCGTCGTAACCAAGGATGCTTGGCTCGGAACCTTAGGTATGAGAGGGGAAGGTCAATAATGAGCACCCCCGCTCACCCGATCAAAAGATCGGCCTCTACTAAACCATGATATGACTTTTATTTTCTTTATATGTTCATGTTCTGATTATTTTAGTAAACCCTAAAATTTACTATGTGAAGCATACAAGTATAGACTAGTTTGCTCAAATTGGAACAATTCAATTTCATGTTTGTTTTTCGAAAAGGGTTTGAATTTGCCACTTGACAAAGTGGGCTTAAAGTTTGTGAATTTTGCCACTACAAAGTGGGCTTAAAACGTACATTCATTGAATCATTCCAATTCAGGCAACAAGCCTTCATCCACAGGCATTCAAACAGTTTATCTTTTAATCAATTAGCCTCATGGTAGGATGCTAAACATAACAAGAAAATCACACACACAAATGAGATGCTAAAGCATAAAAACTCACAGATTGACCGACGTCCCTCGAACAGCTACAAAAAAAAAAAAAAAAAGTTAGTAAAATATGCATGATCTTATATACAGAATCCTAATGCAATTCACTCATGAGATGCACTAAAGATTCGGCTTCTAGAATATGGCATGTGAATCATCTCAAAACATACGGTAGCGCATAGAATCACAGAAGAATTGATTAAATCCACACATGTAAATACAGCCGAATCTTAATGCATGAGACATAAATGTAAAGCATGGATATGCATGGCATGTTAAATATATACATATGTACAGTTAGGGAAAGCGATTAAAGAATGGGATAGAAAGAAGCGGGGTGGGGGGATTATTACAACATTTTAAATATTACAGATCCAAGGGAGATGGATAAAAATAAAATCCTCACAAACACTCAAAATAAACTAAAAAAAATAAAAAAAATAAAATAAAGATGCCTAATTGTTGAACAACCAGGTCCTCCATTGCACCAGAGCAAGAGGGGCTTAATGGACGGATGAGATTGAGCTTCAAAGAACCAATAGAAAAGTGCCCTGATCTTTTGGTGACTGTGATGTAGCCAGAGAAGTGAGAGAGTGGTGGAGGGCTGAACTGAGGGATCAAATGGCTTTCCAACTGTTGGTACGTTAACAGCATCCGACAGTTCCCACAATTGACAGTTGCTACCTTCTAAGGCTAAATTGACAGTATGACAACACGAGCATTGTACACTAGTCGCTCCACGAATGTACATGAGTAAGGTGTGATAGCCTCCACAAACCAACTGAGCCATTTCCGTGCCAGGGGGTGGCACGGCTGTGACTGCATTGCAGACAGCACAACATACAGAGGTTGCTCCAACCGGATAGAGTAAAAGGTTTCGGCATCCGGAACACACTAGCTGGCTTTGTGCACCATTTGCAGGTGGTGTAAACGGTGCCGTAGCAGTTGGATATGGAGCAAGAGGAACTGGCATTGCAACTCTTACAGAGGTACCCCTCTTCCAAGATCTTAAAACCTCCTCTTTTTATGCGTGAAACAGACCCTTTTCATCCATTCTTACCTTTTGGCGTTGGAGCTTGCAGATGTGAGAGAGAGAGAAAGAATGGAGATGCATGTATATGGTCCTCTCCTCCAACCGAGACCCAGAGAGAGGGAGAGGTTCCTCCTCTGTGTGTTTGTGTGTGATAGCCAAGAGAGGAATGTTAGAGCGAGAAGAGAGAGATTCCCCTAGGTTTGCATGTGTGCTGCTCTCTCCCCCGTGCTGCTGCCGTGAGTGTGTTGAGTGGGTGCTGCTGTGAGTGAATGTGGATCGGATGGTGTGTGTGAGCTGCCGTGTGTGGATGGCAGTGTGTTAGGTGTCTTAGAGAGTTAGCAACCTAGGAATCTAGAGAGAGAAGAGAACTGGGTTTGTTGTGTATGCTGTCTGTGTATGCATCTCCTGGGTGTCTCCCTTGGGTGTGTGAATGTGAATCAATATGTATGCATGGGTTGTGTGTGCTGTGTAAATATGAAGTTGGTGGTGTGTGTGTATGGTGTGTGTGTGTTAACAGTGTGCTGTGTGTGATGCGTGTATGCCCGTGTGCTGTGTGGTTGTTAGGAGAGAGAAGAGTGTGTGTCGGTGTGAGAGTTGTCAATGGTGTGCATGTGTTTTGCTGAGTTCCCGTGTGTCATGTGCGCCTGAGATGGTGGTGAAGGGCATGCCGAGAGAGGGGGAGAGAGAGAGAGCAGTGCATCTCCTCTGTCAATGTCTAAAATGGGTCTGTGTTAGAGAGAGAGAGAGAGAGAGAGAGAGAGAGAGAGCCGTGTAGTGTGTGTATCACCCTTCCGTGTGAGTCTCCCCTCCCTTTGTTCGAAAAATATCACCCCCCTCCTCATGCATGTGTCTTCTCCTCCTCTAAACCGTGTGTGCCTCTCCCCTTATCTTCTTCACCCACTAGCCCACCCACTTCTCTTTTTTGATTTTCTTTCCTTTTTTATATCACCCACTGCCGAGCCTTATCAAGAGAGAGAGAGTTCTCTTTTTTTTTTATCAATTGTCCCTGTTTTCCCCTGTCCTTTCGGTTAGTGCCTTCATCAGTGTATCCGTCAATCATGAAGAGAGTGAGGTGTTTGTTGTGTGTCCCTTTTCTACCCACTCTCACCTGCTCTTCTCCTTTTTTCAACAAATGCTTCCTGACTATCCCATTTTTCTCTCTGAAAAAATATTATCCCTTGATTCTTGTTTCCTCACCCACGAGGCCATTCCCTCCTTTATTATCACCCACGAGGCCACTCACATAAACCACCCACTATCTCTTAAAATAATTTATCATTTTTTTCACCCAAATCCTCATCATAATATACTCTATCTATATTTTAATATATAAACATATACATATATATAAATTGAATTCAATTTCTTTTCTTTTTTTTCTTTTTTTATTTTTGTTTTGTTTTTGTTATTTTTGATTTCTAAAATAGACCACCTCAAAATATATACACACATATCAAATTATATAAAAACATATAAAATTATAAAATACTACAAAGTAATAAACTATATGATATAAACTAATTTGGCCAAAAGAGATGAGGTTTGGGATTAAAATTTCAATTTGATTTTTTTTTTTTTGGTGAGGGTGGTCAAAACAAAGTGCTCAAGTCTTAGGGCTGGTCAAAATGGGGTGTCTACAGTTGCCCCTCTTTGACAAACCTCGAAGTCATATCATGACGTGAGTGAATGTCAAAGCCCGAAGACGACCCTTTTGACAAGGCCGTAAGACTTGGGCAAACAAACCAGATGTAATGCAAGTGGTTGAACCCGAAGGTTGCCTACGTATCCTTTTGCAAGGAATCAAACCAGCGTAGTTCAGGGGCAGAATGCAAGTGACATGCTCAAAATGCAGTTTGAAAGTTGGACTTACACGCTTTGCGAAGCCGATTATTTTTGAAAAACTTATGATCATGCAAGAGAGAGAAGACCTCAACCAAGAGAAATCAACATCCTAACACGTGTCACGCGAAAGGAGGAAAGATGGTGTAAACAAACAGGCGCACCTGATGTTTTTAACCGAGTGAATCAAAGACCTAACGCGTCTCACGCGAAAGATGGTGTAAACAGACAGGCGCACCTGCTATTTTTAACCGAGTGAATCAACATCCTAACGCGTCTCACGCGAGAGGAGAAGGGGTGGTGTAAACAGAAAGGCGCACCTGTTGTTTTTAACCGAGTGAAATCAACATCCTAACGCGCCTCACGTGAGAGGAGAGGGGGTGCTGTAAACAGACAGGCGCACCTGCTGTTTTTAACCGAATTGCAATCCTAACGCGTTTCACGCGAGAGGAGGAAGGGTGGTGTAAACAGACAGGCACACCTGACTGTATTTTAACCGGGGTGGTGTAAACAGACAGGCGCACCTGCTGTTTTTAACCAAGTGAAATCAACATCCTAACACGCCTCACGCGAGAGGAGAAGGGGTGGTGTAAACAGACAGGCGCACCTGCTGTTTTTAACCGATTTTGACAATTGGACTTATACGCTACGCGAAGCCAGTTTAAAGATTGGACTTATACGCTACGCGAAGCCGGTTTGAAAATTGGACTTATACGCTACGCGAAGCCGGTTTGAAGATTGGACTTATACGCTACGCGAAGCCGGTTTGAAGATTGGACTTATACGCTACGCGAAGCCGGTTTAACGATTGGACTTATACGCTTACGCGAAGCCGGTTTAACGATTGGACTTATATGCTTACGCGAAGCCGATTTGAAGATTGGACTTATACGCTTACGCGAAGCCGGTTTAACGATTGGACTTATACGCTTACGCGAAGCCGATTTGAAAATTGGACTTATACGCTACGCGAAGCCGGTTTGAAGATTGGACTTATACGCTACGCGAAGCCGGTTTAAAGATTGGACTTATACGCTTACGCGAAGCCGGTTTGAAGATTGGACTTATATGCTACGCGAAGCCGATTTAGATGGTTCATGATTTGTGCAATGCAATGCAATGTCATGGAGTGATGATAAAGCTATGAAGATGGCAACATGGATGGCAAACTTTGTGTAAAACACACGAAGCAAGCCACATTTCTACTTGGCTATGTTTGCAACTTTCCCTATTCTCCAACAGGGTGACAGACTAGGTTGGTTCAGTTTCCAGAGTTGAGGCGCATACAAGCTATCTCAACCTATGGGGCTACCATACAGATTGCAAGCCGGGGATACACCCCTGGGTATTTAAACCAGACTTTAGTCTCGGAAATCCCGAACCTTTTGCGCTCTAGGCATCGCCATTCGAACTCTAGTTTCCACTGTCTCAGTTGATCTCCTAGGAACTCATTACAAACACAGTCAGGTGACTATACCAGACCGATTGAAGTCGTTCGGGCACGACAAACACCAAAGGAATTGCACCTTTAGAGGATTTAAGGTCTCCTAGACCCTGAAAGTCATTTGGGCACGACAAACACCAAAGGACTTGCACCTTCAGAGGATTTAAGGTCTCCTAGACCCTAAAAAGAACAACAAGCGCACTTGCTGTTTTTCACCGATTGAATGGCCATGGATGCCGCTTTACTTCCTGATCATATTCACAACTTTCCCTATTCTCCAACGGGGTGACAGACTAGGTTGGTTTGGTATCCAGAGTTGAGGCGCATACAAGCTAGCTCAACTTATGGGGCTACCATACAGATTTCAAGCCGGGGATACACCCCTGGGTATTTAAACCAGACTTTCGTCTTGGAAATTCCAAACCTTTTGCGTTCTAGGCCTTGGCCATTCGAACTCTAGTTTTCACCGTCGCAGTTGGTCTCCTAGGAACTCATTGCAAACACAGCAGGATAATACACAGGTATGTATAGACAAAATACAGACATATACACAGATATATACGGTACATATGACACAAATATATGACAAATATATATAGATATATACGCAGACATATACAATATATATACAGGTATATACGACATAGACATATACGGACCTATACACAAACATATACGAATATATACACAGGTGGGAATATTCTGTTTGGCTGCCATCAGTGGGAAGATGCCGTTACTGAGAAGGCATATTCCGTTTGCTGACGTCAGCACACGTACGCAAAACACGCAAAAAGAAAGAAAAATCACAAAATGGATGGACATGGAATGTGGGGTTACGGGGTTTCGAACCCCTGACCTTCGGCCTGGTCTTCGAGTCCTCAACCACTGAACCACGCCACTCTTGCGACAATATATGCAAACAAATATATATACATATACGAGACATATATACACAAAATCAAAACAAACCAAAAGAAACACTCGATGTGGGGTTCGAACCCCTGACCTCGGGCTTAGGCTTTCCGAATCCTCAACCCACTGGGCCAAACCACTGAACCCAAGCCATACCTGTGACCCAAATGTTCAAACAAATATATATAATACATAGCTATACAATACATATACATATATATATATACAACTTTCCCGCTTCTCTTTCTATTTTTGTCTTACTCTCTCTTCCTATTTTTGTCTCACTCTCTCTTCCTTCATCTTCTTCGAGCGTCGTGTCTGGCACGCGATTTCAACAATCGCGGCGCCTGATCGACAGACTATCCAATCTTGCCCCGATTGTCAATGATCATCTCGAGCCTTCCTCCCTCTTTGTCTTCTTCTTTGGCTTCATCATCTTCTTAAGTTGAGGCCTGCGAAAGAGAGAGGCAGAGCAAAAGCCTGCAAACTTTCTCTGCCACCACTCTGCAACCTCTTTCTTTTGCATTACTCTTCTCTGCTATGGCCTCTTCACAAGGTTCTCTCACTCTTTTCCCAGACCTGAACGAGTCCACGATAGAGATGACTAATTCTGACTCCCCTGAACCTCAACCACGAGCTCCGCCTCCTTCTCCTGTTTTCAACTTTCCAGCGATGTCAGTTGAACAAATTATGGCGGCACAGTCTGACATCGAAGCAAACTCGTATACACTGAGGTCATGTGTAGAGACCGTGACAGCGGTCTCCAACTTGTCCCGTCGACTGCAGAACAGAACGTGTGAGGTGCATCGATTGAATGCACAACTTTCTTTACTTCAACATATGTACAAAGATTCTCGAGGGGAAGTTAGTGCGCTGAAGAAGCAGAACAACGAGCTAAAACGACTGACGACCTCCGTGACTCGATTCGGAGTTCCTTCGCACAACCAATTTGATGGCCGGCGAGGAATAATCTCCTTTGGAAGCTCTGCCAAGGCCGAGGCAGAGTCTTCAAAAGCTCCAAAGGAGTAAAGACGAAGCAAGGCAGCTGATGGTAAAGTCAGGCAATGAAGTTGTGTGCAAATAAAACTGGTTGCAATCTTCGCCGCCGGCCTGCTGTCGGAGAAGAAAGAAGAAAAAGATCCATCTCTCTCTCTCTCTTTGTTTTTGTTTTTTTTTGTTTTGTTTTTTTGTTTTGTTTTGTTTTTTTTTTGTTTTTGTTTTGTTTTTTGTTTTTGTTTTTTTTTTTTTTTTTGTCTCTGTAATCGGGGATGTCCTCCCCTGACTGCAATAAAATCAGTTCAGTTTTTGCACATCAATGGCGTGACTGGCATATCACTTTGAATTTGAAAACATTTTTGTTTGATTGAATTTGAGAGTGATTGAATTTTGAACTCTAAATTAAACATTGATTCTATACTGACCTAAATCAAAGAATGACTTAACGAAACAAGAACGAAGCAAACGATCCAAACACACTTATATACACTGACTAGTATAAATACACCGACTGGTATAAATATACTGACTGGTATAAAAGGAACACACTTATATACACCGACTGGTATGAATACCCTGATTGGTATGAATACACTGACTGGCATGAATACACACTTATATACACTGACTGGTATGAATACACACTTATATACACTGACTGGTATGAATACACACTTATATACACTGAATAGTTGACTCGAGCGGTGGAGAAGACAGAATCTCTAACTCGACTATGCCCCTAGTTCATTGCCTTG
This sequence comes from Camellia japonica, assembly GCA_030407325.1. NCBI lineage: Eukaryota > Viridiplantae > Streptophyta > Magnoliopsida > Ericales > Theaceae > Camellia > Camellia japonica. The sequence continues at coordinate 24,005,305 of JAPPVO010000059.1, read as the reverse complement.
ACCCTTTTTTGTTTCTTGATTTTTTTGTAAACATGTTTTGATCAACATAAGAGTTAGATTAGCATACTTATTCCATTTTCTGTTTCAAATCATATAAGCTAAACTGTGAGCACTGAAAATTTTCCCTTTTCAAATCCAAAGAATGGTCCAAGTTTTGCAAAAATGGAACAATTTTCGAGAAAAATTAGTCAGCTTCATTCAAATTAATCAAAACCTATTTTTGCAAATGGCCACTACTCAACTAACATGGAATCAACCATTGGGGTGCATAGTCCCAAGCCAGATAATCAATGGTGATATCCGAACGAAGCAAACCGAACCAGCCAAACCGAACCGAATGAAGCCGAGCAGAACTGGACCAAACCGAACCGCCGAACCAAACCGAAAAATCAAAACCAACTGAACTGAGCAGAACGAAGATAAACCAATCAAACACGGATAGGACAACCAAGTCGACTAAAGATACACCAATCAAACATGGACAAAATGAATGAGTTGAAAAATTATTGGGGGCCGAACTTCGAGATGAAGCTACCTACGTATCCCAAAGATAGGAATCAGGCCATCGTAGTTCGGGCTAAGGTTCACTCGAGTATTGACACTCTCCTTTTGTGCTCTAACTTTTGCCAAAGCCGCCCTTTCGGGTTTTCAACCTTGCGAGCTTCTTTTTTTTTTATTTTCATTTTTTTTCATTTTCATTTTTTTTATCATGTTTTTTTTAATTTTTTGTTTTTCTACTCTAACTTTTGTCTGGGTCGCCCTTCCGGGTTTTCCGCCCAGCGAGCCTCTCAAGGGTTTCAGTTTAGCTTGTCCATGTTGATTGGGTGTGAGATCTCTAGGCCATCTATAAGAACAACTGCTACACTTGACCAGTAGATATGATGATGTAGGGACTAGACTAATTGGGTCCGAATTTGCCCCTAGTGTTGCCCCTAGTGTAGTGGATAGGAACTCGACTGTCCTTCAATAATAAAATTCATTCTCTCAAATTCTGGGTTTTTCCTTTCTGAGCGGTCTTCATTGGGAGATGATTCAGTTTTAACTCTTTGATCACATCCAACCTTTTGCCCCTAGTTCAAGGGCTCCTTCAAATCTAAATCACATCTGACCTTCTTGCCCCTAGTTCAAGGGTTGTTTCCAATCTGAATCACAAGCTCTACATAGTTCTGGCTAAGGTTCACTCGGGTATTGACACTCTCCTTTTACGCTCTAACTTTTGCCAAAGCCGCCCTTTCGGGTTTTCAACCTTGCAAGCTTTTCATTTTTTTTTCTTTCTTATTTTTTTATTTTTATTTTTTTGTGCTCTAACTTTTGCCTGGGTCGCCCTTCCGGGTTTTCAACCCAGCGAGCCTCTCAAGGGTGGTACCTTATTGCCCCTAGTTCAAGGGCTGCCTCCATTTCAGCTATGCAAGCCTCACACTTTTGCCCCTAGTTCAAGGGCTGTTTCAAATTGAAATCACATTCTCTGCCCTGAGTTCAAGGTCTGTTTCTAATCTGGATCACATCATTGCCCCTAGTTCAAGGGTTATTTCCAATCTAAATCATATTCGACCTTATTGCCCCTAGTTGAAGGGTTGCCTCCATTTGAATCACATCATGGCCTCTAGTTTAAGGGCTATTTCCAATTTAGCTATGCAAGCCTTACATTTTGAATGATCATTGAATACTTCGAATCAAGGTTTGAAAGCTAAGGAGCTAAGGAGGTCGAACCACGAGTCAAGAGGGATCCTATGCTGTATAACCAATTCCAGGCATGTCTTCGTAGGACCACGCAAAAACAGTTTTTTTAAATCTTTTCACAAAGCGACTAATCATTCGTACTTTTACGAAGATAAGATAGAACCAATTTGGACCAAGCTAGGATCCTTCTCAGTACCCACATTAACAAAAATGATTTTATTCATCAAAGGCTTAGCACACCTCTCTTCCTCTCAATTGATCAAAATTTGCAAATCCCGAGGAAATTCTTCCTCTTCGTTTTTATCAGAGTTTTGGAAAAAGTTTTGAAAAACTTTGGTCAATGCAATGAATTAAAGGCACAGAAGTAGGCAGACTCTATGGCATTTTTTTATATTTTATTTTTTTGAAATTTTTTTTTTTTTTTTTTTTGAAAAGAGACTATGACTCAGCAATGACACAGACTCAAAAGAAAATGACAAAGAAGACCTAGACAAGACAGAAATGTCTAGGTTAGCACTCTCGAAATCAACAGACTCTGACTCACTAGAATGACTCGAGTCTGATCCCAACTCTACAAACTTGGTGGAATCAAACTTAGACTCAATACTCAATTCAGAACTCAGAATAAAACCATTCTCAAATTGCCAGTCAAAGTGTGGGCCAGCCACAACATTCAAAATAAAGCTCGTGCAATCAACAGGTGGTCACTCCCCAATCACAGAGATGGTCGACTTTGTGGGATATCGGCATTTTTTTTTTATTCTTTTTTTTTTTTGATTTTATGTTTTTGTTATTTTTGTTATTTTTTTTTTTTTTGAAGTAATGGTGCTAAGTTGAATTACCTGAACCACTCATTTGAATTTGAGAACCCTGTATAGATCCAATACATTGCACATAAAGCAGGAAAGAGAACAAACACCCCTAAAGAGGGTAGGGTTATCCTGTCCTAGCTTTGAAATGATCTAGGGTTTCACTATTCAAACAAGCGGTATCATACATCCTAGAAATGAGAAAGCATCCTGTCCTAATTTGAAAGGTACTATAGCTCACTATATGTACAAGGTTAGCTTTGTTCTAAGGGTTGAAGTCAAGGTGACGTTACAAAGAGTCCTTTGAGTCATAACCAATAAAGATCCCAGGAAATCAGAAGAGTCAAATAGCCTCTCTTCGGAGTCTGAGAACCTTAGATAGCAAAGCTAGATAGCAGGGCTACATAGCAAAGCTACCCTTTTGACAAATCTCAAAAGGTTACAACACAAGGCCTCTAAAGTATCGTAAAAATAGGTGTAGTGTCACAAAAAGTGTGCCTGTGCTCCTACCAGTATCTAGGCAACACAGGAACTTTAAGTGCACCAATGCATGCAATGCAATAAACATATAATTGAAAATAAAAGTCATATCATGGAGTTCGAGTCAATGTTTCATAAATCCCCAGCAGAGTCGCCAGAAACTGTAACATGCCCGGGGGGTACCCGCGCGCGTTAAACAGTTCGGACTCCCGAGATCTCTTTGATCTCAAGTTTCACGAGTGCAATGTGAAACATAGATGAGAGTCCAGATTTGGCAACTTTTATTGAAAATCCATTTTATTGCAATTTTGTCAAAAATGGACTGCGTCATCAGAACTCAGAGTCGCCACCTAATATTTTGGGAAATTAGGAAACCCATGACTCGGTGCCAAGGCCACTGTTCGTCGTAACCAAGGATGCTTGGCTCGGAACCTTAGGTATGAGAGGGGAAGGTCAATAATGAGCACCCCCGCTCACCCGATCAAAAGATCGGCCTCTACTAAACCATGATATGACTTTTATTTTCTTTATATGTTCATGTTCTGATTATTTTAGTAAATCCTAAAATTTACTATGTGAAGCATACAAGTATAGACTAGTTTGCTCAAATTGGAACAATTCAATTTCATGTTTGTTTTTCGAAAAGGGTTTGAATTTGCCACTTGACAAAGTGGGCTTAAAGTTTGTGAATTTTGCCACTACAAAGTGGGCTTAAAACGTACATTCATTGAATCATTCCAATTCAGGCAACAAGCCTTCATCCACAGGCATTCAAACAGTTTATCTTTTAATCAATTAGCCTCATGGTAGGATGCTAAACATAATAAGAAAATCACATACACAAATGAGATGCTAAAGCATAAAAACTCACAGATTGACCGACGTCCCTCGAACAGCTACAAAAAAAAAAAAAAAGTTAGTAAAATATGCATGATCTTATATACAGAATCCTAATGCAATTCACTCATGAGATGCACTAAAGATTCGGCTTCTAGAATATGGCATGTGAATCATCTCAAAACATACGGTAGCGCATAGAATCACAGAAGAATTGATTAAATCCACACATGTAAATACAGCCGAATCTTAATGCATGAGACATAAATGTAAAGCATGGATATGCATGGCATGTCAGATATATACATACACACAGTTAGGGAAAGCGATTAAAGAATGGGATAGAAAGAAGCGGGGTGCGGGAATTATTACAACACCTTAAATATTACAGATCCGAGGGAGATGGATAAAAATAAAATCCTCACAAACACTCAAAATAAACTAAAAAAAATTAAAAAAATAAAAATAAAATAAAGATGCCTAATTGTTGAACAACCAAGTCCTCCATTGCACCAGAGCAAGAGGGGCTTAATGGACGGATGAGATTGAGCTTCAAAGAACCAATAGAAAAGTGCCCTCCCATGATCTTTTGTTGACTGTGATGTATCCAGAGAAGTGAGAGAGTGGTGGAGGGGCTGAACTGAGGGATCAAATGGCTTTCCAACTGTTGGTACGTTAACAGCATCCGACAGTTCCCACAATTGACAGTTGCTACCTTCCAAGGCTAAATTGACAGTATGACAACACGAGCATTGTACACTAGTCGCTCCACGAATGTACATGAGTAAGGTGTGATAGCCTCCACAAACCAACTGAGCCATTTCCGTGCCAGGGGTGGCACGGCTGTGACTGCATTGCAGACAGCACAACATACAGAGGTTGCTCCAACCGGATAGAGTAAAAGGTTTCGGCATCCGGAACACACTAGCTGGCTTTGTGCACCATTTGCAGGTGGTGTAAACGGTGCCGTAGCAGTTGGATATGGAGCAAGAGGAACTGGCATTGCAACTCTTACAGAGGTACCCCTCTTCCAAGATCTTAAAACCTCCTCTTTTTATGCGTGAAACAGACCCTTTTCATCCATTCTTACCTTTTGGCGTTGGAGCTTGCAGATGTGAGAGAGAGAGAAAGAATGGAGATGCATGTATATGGTCCTCTCCTCCAACCGAGACCCAGAGAGAGGGAGAGGTTCCTCCTCTGTGTGTTTGTGTGTGATAGCCAAGAGAGGAATGTTAGAGCGAGAAGAGAGAGATTCCCCTAGGTTTGCATGTGTGCTGCCTCTCTCCCCCGTGCTGCTGCCGTGAGTGTGTTGAGTGGGTGCTGCTGTGAGTGAATGTGGATCGGATGGTGTGTGTGAGCTGCCGTGTGTGGATGGCAGTGTGTTAGGTGTCTTAGAGAGTTAGCAACCTAGGAATCTAGAGAGAGAAGAGAACTGGGTTTGTTGTGTATGCTGTCTGTGTATGCATCTCCTGGGTGTCTCCCTTGGGTGTGTGAATGTGAATCAATATGTATGCATGGGTTGTGTGTGCTGTGTAAATATGAAGTTGGTGGTGTGTGTGTATGGTGTGTGTGTGTTAACAGTGTGCTGTGTGTGATGCGTGTATGCCCGTGTGCTGTGTGGTTGTTAGGAGAGAGAAGAGTGTGTGTCGGTGTGAGAGTTGTCAATGGTGTGCATGTGTTTTGCTGAGTTCCCGTGTGTCATGTGCGCCTGAGATGGTGGTGAAGGGCATGCCGAGAGAGGGGGAGAGAGAGAGAGCAGTGCATCTCCTCTGTCAATGTCTAAAATGGGTCTGTGTTAGAGAGAGAGAGAGAGAGAGAGAGAGAGCCGTGTAGTGTGTGTATCACCCTTCCGTGTGAGTCTCCCCTCCCTTTGTTCGAAAAATATCACCCCCCTCCTCATGCATGTGTCTTCTCCTCCTCTAAACCGTGTGTGCCTCTCCCCTTATCTTCTTCACCCACTAGCCCACCCACTTCTCTTTTTTGATTTTCTTTCCTTTTTTATATCACCCACTGCCGAGCCTTATCAAGAGAGAGAGAGTTCTCTTTTTTTTTTATCAATTGTCCCCTGTTTTCTTCCCCGGATTAGTGCCTTCATCAGTGTATCCGTCAATCATTGAAGAGAGTGAGGTGTTTGTTGTGTGTCCCTTTTCTACCCACTCTCACCTGCTCTTCTCCTTTTTTCAACAAATGCTTCCTGACTATCCCATTTTTCTCTCTGAAAAAATATTATCCCTTGATTCTTGTTTCCTCACCCACGAGGCCATTCCCTCTTTTATTATCACCAACGAGGCCACTCACATAAATCACCCACTATCTCTTAAAATAATTTATCATTTTTTCCACCCAAATCCTCATCATAATATACTCTATCTATATTTTAATATATAAACATATACATATATATAAATTGAATTCAATTTCTTTTCTTTTTTTCTTTTTTTATTTTTGTTTTGTTTTTGTTATTTTTGATTTCTAAAATAGACCACCTCAAAATATATACACACATATCAAATTATATAAAAATATATAAAATTATAAAATACTACAAAGTAATAAACTATATGATATAAACTAATTTGGCCAAAAGAGATGAGGTTTGAGATTAAAATTTCAATTTGATTTTTTTTTTTTTTTTGGTGAGGGTGGTCAAAACAAAGTGCTCAAGTCTTAGGGCTGGTCAAAATGGGGTGTCTACAGCTATATTGTACTGAACCACTCGCACATACTGACACGTCACATGTCGTAGTTCACTGTAAGCACACCGGCACCCGATGTTTGTTTGATTCTGAAAACGTGCACACACGGTGTATTATTACCAATTCTGAATGCTTTTCAAAACTGTATATTTAGCATTGCTTCGCAATTGTTTGCTTGAAAACAGGGAGATTCCCATGCCTTTCGGGGGTATGGGAACATTGCCGCTCGAGATTGATACATGGAGCTGCCAGATGCGGTCCGTCACATCGTGGACCAGGCCGGATTCGGTGCATTCTGTAGGGGACTCTCGCGCCTCACTGTGAGCAGGCCTCTCCTTGCTGCTCTAGTGGAGAGGTGGTGGGACACTATCGACTCCTTTCACTTCTCTGCTACGGGAGATATGACGATAACTCCCTGTGACTTCTCGATGCTCACCGGCATCGGGGTAGGGGGTGATCCGATCCCCTTCGATACTGACATGGACGAGTGGGAGGCCGCTCAGATTTACCTGTTCGGCGAGGTGCCGCCTCTCGCGCGTCCTGGCTTCGTCAGATATTCGTGGTTCGAGGTCCAGTTCAGGGTTCAGCCAGCCTTGGTCGAGGAGGTTCCGATGACTCAGGAGGAGGTGGAGCGGTATGCGCGTGGCTTCCTCATGTTTCTGCTGGGGACGACTATCTTCGCCGATCGGGCGAACACCGTGCCCCTCTATCTGCTCAGCGCTCTCGTGGACGTCACCAAGATCTTACGCTTCGACTGGGGTGGCGCTGCCTTGGCCACCCTATACGGATACATGAGCTCAGCCCCTCGTTGCAGCGGACAGTTGCTCGGGGGTTACTGGCGAGCTTGGGAGGTACATTTTCTTTTCTGCTTTTCATTTATGTTCTATATTTTCTGTACTTTGTACACTGCACACACTGTAATCTACTTCATACTGACTGTATATTGCACACACGGCACACACATACTTTTCTTTACACTGACTGTACACTGCACACGCTGTACACTCTGCACAATACACTGCACAATACACGGTTCTGCAATTTCTGCTTTATTCTGTATTCTGCTTTATCTGATAAGCATACTGGTATTTGTTCTGCAGTTGTGGGTCTATGCCTATTTTCCAAGGCTCGCGCCAGTGCCAGACGTGGAGATCCCTCTCGTCGTTCCGTTCTCGCGCTGCTTTGACGTGAGGTGCGTGCGGAGGCCCCAGGAGACGTTTATCTTCTTCCGCCGCTACTTCGACACCATCACCCCCGCAGAGGTATGTTCAACTTGCAGTTCCTTTAAGCGTCGCTTTACACTGTATTTTCAATGACAGTAGATAACAAACTGTATTTTATTTTCAGATCACCTTGCAGCCTTGGGCTCCATTGCCAGCCGTGATGCGGGAGCGATTTGCCGGTGCAGAGGAGACTGCTCGCTTTAGGATTTTGCTGGAGGGCCCGGTCTGTCGGGCTTGGTACCTGGGTGAGCATTTCTTACGCTAGACCCTAGGTTTACCGGAGCAGATAGTCCCGGTTCACCCTCCTGAGCATATGAGGGACATCGAGAGATTCACTCCCGAGCAGATGACTGACTACACGATCGGCTGGGATGCGATCCGCTTCAGAGGTATAGGCGACTACTCAGAGTACGTTCAGACCTTCATTATACGGCCTCTGAGTGGTGGCCGTCGAGTTGAGCGAGAGAGGCCCGCGGCGCCGGCAGCTGGAGCGGGAGGAGAGGTAGGGACATCGAGGACAGCTCGAGTCCATGGCAGGAGTGGAGTTCGGAGAGGGCGGGGGGCTAGTTGGCCAGCACTGCCCACTACGATGACATGTCGAGGGCGTGGTGGGGCGACTTATCAGATCCCTATTGCTCCCCCTCCGGCTGATCATGAGTTGGTCGGGTTCTACGGCTTACCTCCGGTATGTACTACTGTATTTTGCATTTTGCACAGTCAGTTCATTTCAATTCATTTGATATTCCACAGAATACTGATGCTTCTAACCCTTTTGCAGGCCTCTTCCGAGTACACTCGCCAGTCCTTGGAGCTGACTGCTTCTGTGATGGGGATGCTCCAGCAGAGCCTTGACCTTTTATCCATTTACAGTATTCCGGTATGTTCTTCTGACCACGGTCTCGAACCATACATAAACCGTTTCACATACTCTGATGCATAATGCAACACCTGATACACTGCGCTTGCGGCATCTGATACACTATTTTCATACACGGCATTCTGCACTGATAAACTGCTCACAGTATACACACACTGTACTCATACACTGCATTCTGCACTGATAAACTGCTCACAGTATACACACACTGTACTCATACACTGCATTCTGTACTGATAAACTGCTCATAGTATACTGATGCATTTGCCTTTTGTACTTTTCAGCATCCTTTCCAGATCCCTACTGTAGGAGGTGCTCCAGCCGGACCTTCCGCTCCCACCGGAGGAGATGGCAGAGTATACCCCCGCACCAAGGCGGGGCGCACCCATGTTGGGAGTAGTTCTCGGGCACCCGTCCCTGATGATGATAATGAGTCTGAGGCTGAGGCTAAGGTGGAGGCAGAGTCGTCCGAGGAGGAGACCGGAGACGGCTCGGGCTCAGACTTAGATGACGATGCTCCTGGACCTTCGTCCAGGAAGAGGACGAGGACGGACCCCTAGACCTGAGGCCTTTTGACATTGATCCAGATTTTGCTGCTTTTCTTCTTTTTGTTTGTACTTCTTTTTTTGCTGGTAGCTAGAGTACCTTGTACTGCCGCAGACAGGTTTTTGTTTCCAAAGCTTTGTACTTAAAAAAGATGATGAAATGAAACAAAACTTTTTATCTGAAAAAGTGTTATATTTTGTACATTTCATATATTGCATCGCATTGCATCATATTACACCTCAATGTAAATGAGATTGATCTTTTGTCTGAAAGCCAACCATTTGCATCGTAATAACCAAGTTATGAATCAACCAACAACAAAACAACCCATACAAACCACTGCTCATTCTGAACACTCGGCCCATACTCTACTGGGGATTAAACTGCATATAGGCCATTCTGTTTATTCTGCATGCGGCGGATCCTGAACAAACAGTCCAATCTGTCAAGACGGACTACAAAGGTTGAATCTGCTGACGTTGAAACACACTCAGATGCCCCAAATTTTCCCCTTCTTTTTTTGCTTTGCATAAATGTGGAGAATGGCACAGCACTCTGGCACAGCATAATTAAAATTTTTGAAATTAAAAAAGGGTTTTTCAAACCGGGGTATTGAGCCCACAACTGAACACAGTAAAAGAGACTCAAACAGAAAGTACACGACTTAATCAAAACGAGACACGCTCGGCAAAGACTCAAAACAAAAGTTGAGGTGAACAAAACAAAAGACACGACACACAGACGTGTTTACAGAAACGAGAGACCTCAGATCTCGAGGAGCCAGTTCCTCCGGGTATGTTTCCCACCCTTTCTTATTTGTGATTCTCACATCACTCGGCCCTCAGGCTCGGTTTTTCTCTCAAAACCCTTTTCTCACTTTTCCCTCAACGCATACCTCTCTATTCTTTATTCTCTCATTTTCCATCCCTCCCCAGGGTGATTGGTAGATGAATAGGAAGTCGTGGGTTCACGCCCAACATTATTAGCTTGCGGCTATTTCTTCTGGCGACGTCTAGTCAATGTTCCGGATGGGGAATGGAGTATCTTGATTCATTCCGACTTGTGTTTCGCACTTGGCTTGATACCTCGTTGCTCGTAGGGTGAGAGAGCTTTCAGCCCTTTACTGACAGTTTCAGTTGTGCCCTCTTCTGGCGAATAGAGTGCCCTTCTGGCAAGTATTGATAATTGGGGGAAAGACAGGAAGCCTGACTCAACTGTGCCCCTAGTTCATCATTTTGACCATTTTTTTTGGTTTTCTACTAAAATAGTTTTGACCAATATGAGAGTCGGATTAACATACTTGTTCGATTTTTGATTTGAAAATCATGCGAATCAGGCTATGAGCATTGAAAATTTTCCTTTTTTTTGGGTCCAAGAAAATGGTCCAGTTTTGGAAAAGATGGAATAGTTTTTGAGAAAATAATCAACCTTAGTAAAAATTTTCAAAAACTATTTTTTTGCAAACGGCCACCGCTCGACGAGCGTAGAACTTACTCTTGAGATGCGTAACCTCGGATCGGAGGCAATGGAAAATTGCCCCTTGCTTGAAAAGAGTTGCACGGCAACGGAAAGTTGCCCCTGGTTTGAATGGCGACTCGTAGCAACAGATGGCGACGGAAAGTTGCCCCTTGTTTGGATGCTGCCGCGGCATATTGTAAACAGTCCTCATCAGTGATGATCACGACTGAACTCTCGGACATGGAGAAGACGAAGATGGTTAGAACCAATATATGGACACAGTCACTTTGAAGGCGTCGGTGGCTGGACTTCAGGATGAAGCTGCCTACGTATCCCAACAATGGGAATCAAGCCTACGTAGTTCCGGTGTCACAACCGAACTATCGGATTCAGAGAAGGCAAGGATGATCAAAACCATTACAATGGACTAAATCGCTTTGAAAGCGTTGGGGGCTGGACTTCAAGATGAAGTTGCCTACGTATCCCAAACATGGGAATCAAGCCTTACGTAGTTCCGGTTAAGGTACACTCGGGTATTTTAACCTTCACTTTTTAGGCTCTAACTTTTGCCAAGGCGCCCGATGCGGGTTTTCGACCTTGCGAGCTTTGTTTTTCTTTTCTTTTTTTCTCTTTTTTTCTCGCTTTCTTTTTTTTTTTATATATATTTTCTGCATTTTTTTCTTCTTTTCTTTTTTTCTTTTGCTTTTTTTTTTCTTTTGTATTTTTCTTTTGTATTTTTATTTTTTTCTTGCTCTAACTTTTGCCTGGGCCGCCCTTCCGGATTTTCGGCCCAGCGAGCCTCTCAAAGGGTAAAAAGTGTAACAAGTCCATGCCAAATGGTTTTAGGGTTTTGAGGCCATCCGTACTCAGGAAAGTGGCTGTTGTATTGATTTGCAGAAAGACCCATCTTCGGCTCTTCAAACATATCGAACATTTTTGCCCCTAGTTTGAGGGGTGCTTCTGTTCTAGCTTTGCAAGCTTCTGTTGACGATGTCTGATCTCTTGATCTAACTTTGGTGCCTCTTGTTCGAGGGCTGCTTCCAAACCTGGCCACACAGGCCTTACATGGCGGTTGACCGTTGAACGTTCTGAATGGGTTCAAGGTTTGGAAACAACCGGATTGAATCTTGAGGCTGAGAGCAATCCTAGGCTGCACAATCTCGAGAGCGATTCCACACAGGTCTTCACAGGACTGCGCAAAACATTGTTTTTGAAAATTTTTACGAAAGCGACGAATCGCTCGCGTTGAAGATAGTGTGGAACCAATCTGGATCAAGCCAGGGTCCTTCTCAGTACTCACGCTAACAAGCATGATTTCATTCATTAAAGGCTTAGCATGCCTATCTTTCTCTCAAATTGATCAAAGTTTTGCAAAACCCGAGGAATTCCTTCCTCTTCGTTTTCATCACCACAGTGTTCAAAAAGGTTTTTGAAAAAAACTTAGGTCATCACAATGATTTTCAGGGCACAAGAGAGCAGGTGGAATGTACTGTCGTTCCATTCAAATCCTTGGCACAACTAGCTCAAAATAGCAATAAGCATGGAAACATGATAGCCGCAGCTGTTTCATTCAGATTTCCTGCTTGCCACTGGCTCCACAGCAGAGACAGACTCAAAAAGAAAACAAAAGGGTAATTACAAAACAAAACGGTGTTCGAGGCAACAACCCGGAATCACCTGACATTCTATACAAGGGGACTGACTTGCTACAACAAGACAGACTCTTAAGCAAAAAGAACTGACTCAAGACGATGAGACAGACTTAAAACAAAACCAAAGAACTGACTCGATACCCAAGCCAGTATTTACAAAACTAGCATTTGCGGATGCTCAAAAATGTGTGCCAGACGCCACGTCCAAAATACACCTGGCGCCGCCCACAGGTGGTCCAACCCCGATCACATACTCGCAGTATCCCCAAAATCCAATAGCTGGGTAGTAACAGACTTGGCTGAGGTGGGTGGGAGGATAACCTCATTGTCGATCAAATATTGCACCTCATGACGGAGGCGGAAACAATTGTCGGTAGCATGACTAGTTTGCTGGTGGTACGCGCAGTATAAAGTAGCATCATGTGTGAGAAGGAGATTCTTCGGAGAGAGCCGAGGCTCGAGGGGTTTAAGATGCCCTCTTTCGGCCAGGATCTGGAGTGCCTTAGACAAAGGCATGTAGAGAGCGTGGAAGACCCTGCTCTCCTCGGGGCAGGTACTTTGAAGCCTAGTATTCTTGCTAGACGCACTAGCGAAAGGGTCGGCAGGCACTGCCTTGACCTTCTGATCTTTCCCAGGTGCAGGGTTAGGAGTGAAAGGAACTGTTCTGGCATGACGGGGCCTATCTCGGTTTTATACCTGGCTCAAACTACCTTCGGTTGGAGTGGGGAAAACATCATCCACAACCTTGGTCACAACTGAGGATACTTGCTGTTTACTCATCCCCCTGGCTTTCAAAGCCTCGATTGCCCACAGCAGTTGTTCAATGGGATCGGCATCTGCCTCCATTTTGTTCTTGCCTCTGGCCTCAGCCTGATCGAGGGTTTGGGTTGATGTTGACACGTCATTGCCATAGCTAGAGGCAACCTCAGGTTGGCTAAGCTCGATCATAATCCGTCCCAATAGCGGGGGCTCCTGTGATACAAAATTTCCGGCATATGGTGCAGGTGGTGGCGAAGCCGACATCCCGTAAGCAAGATCCGCCACGGACCTCTGGAGGTCACCTATCATCCCCATCAATTCGAATGTGGTGGGCTTACGAGCCTGATACAACTGGGGGGCCCAGACCGGGTGCGCAACAGGCGATCGAGGTGGATGCGATACATCAACATTGGTCTCACTTTGTAGAGTGATTCCTTGATCTAATGCGACTGTCATAACCACAATCTCTTCCGAATTCTGCGTCATGATAAGTCCGCCGTACTGAACGGTGACTGACGGATCGGATATCTGTCTTGCCTTAGCAAGGGGGAACACTGGCTATTCTGTATCAACTCTCTGAACTGAAAGGAAAAACAAGCAGCATTTCAGCCCAAACGGATCAAACACAGGTGTAGCCGAACAACTGTACTCTACTACTGATCACTGTTCCCCAGAATCACTGCCCCAAAACACTGAATCGGATATCCACAGATAGAACTGATTCTCACAAATACTGAGACTGGTGCCCTCAGGCCTTATACTCAAACTTGCAAATTGATATGCGCGTTCCTGTACAGATACGCTCTAAAAGCATATAGCAAGTAAAAGAGCCAAAACACCCCTATGTTGGGGTAGGGTTCCCTGTCCTATTTTGTCAGGAGCTAGGGTTTCACTATGCACGCAGCGGTTTCAAACAACCTATTATCGGGTAGCAACCTGTCCTAGCTTGGAATGGTCACTATGGATTCCGAATATGCACTAGGTCGAATGGTCAAAGGGTGCCCGGTAAAACCGGGGTTTGTGTTCCCATACTGTCAGAGCCCATAACCGGTCAGCCTTATGGTCATGCCTTGATAAGACAAGCCTCCGGCAAACCGTTCAGGAATGGCAGATGGCAAACACGGTGTCCTAGGCTCACCAATGTACATGCAATGCAAAGAAACACATAAGTGTAGTCAAAACAGGATATCATGAGTTCGAGTCAAGCTCTCTAAATCCCCAGCAGAGTCGCCAGAAACTGTGGACGCGCCCTGAGGGCCTTATGCTACCACAGTTCGGACTCAATTTGTCACGGTTCTAAATCTGAACCAAAGAGTCCAAATTCGACAAATCGTTTTGAGAAAACAGATTTTTGAAAGAAGTGCCAAACATGGACTGCTTTGCCAGATACAGAGTCGCCACCTAAATATTTTTAATGGGGGAATTTAGGAAACCCTGACTCGTTTGCCTAAGGCCACGTGTCCGTCATTACCAAAGTTGCCTCGGCTCGGGAACTTGGGTACGATTGGGGAAGGTCAGCTATGAGCACCCCTTCTCGCCCGATCCGAAGATCGGCCTCTACTAACCATGATATCCGATTTTGAAAACGTTATGTGTTCTTATTCCAGTTAATTAGCTAGAATTACTATGTGATGTGCACAACACAAAAGTATAGACTAGATCGCCTAATTTGGAACGAAGCATCGCATATCCGTTTGTTTGGAAAACGCTTTGAGATTTGCTACTCGCAAGTAGGCTAAAACACGGATTTCAACGAGTTGTTCCAACTCAAACAATCCAACCTTCACCCACAGGCATTCAGGCAGTTTAATCAAATAAGCATCTAGCCGCATGGTAAGCATGTTAACATTCACACTCATGCGAGATGCTAAAGGATAAATACTTACATCGTACTCCGAGCCAAAACAAAGAACATGTTAGTAATCATGCATGATCCAAGTCTATGTTAAGTGGCTAATGCAACACATACAAAATGTCACTAGAATAGGCTCGGCTAATCCTAGGATGGCATGTGGAATGCACAGATAGCATGTATTCAAGTTAGATTTGAAATACTATGTAGTTAGCATGATGAGCCGAGCCCGGTGCATGCAATACTGATGAATGATGCACGCATGCATAGCATAAGGTATGCTAAAGTAAGTATGCCCTAATACTAACCATCAAAAGCAGGTAAGTAAAAGGGAGAAAGAAGTGGGGGTTGGAAGACATGCACACACGCACCCACACTTATTACAAATTTGCCCTCGCTCGAAGGTACCAAAAGAATAATACAATTAATTAACCTACAAGCTAATTAAAATATTACAAACAATTAACTAGTTAAGCAAATTAACTAAGCTAATTAAAACAGTAAACAGCCTCGGGAAGAGGGCCCAATGCAATGCGCGCTCGGCTTCGCTCGAAAGCCACTGCCATGCACAAGATGCCTCTGCTTTGACTGTTATCCTCCTCTGAAGACTGCACAAGTCCCAGGATATGCTCTCTGCACACTGTGGAACACCACCGGCTAGGAAGAATGGCCACCGGCCAAGGGGAATGGTCACCGGCCACTGATTAAGCTATCGGCCACTGATGGATGGCCGGTCGGCACTGGAGATGGCCGGCCGGCCAAAGCTTCCTACAGAATCTGTTTTTGACAGCAGCAGAGGGCAAAACATAGCATGGCAATGCATTTCAAGCAATGTATGCACCAACCACACTCCTGATCATATTCATGACTCAAAGGGGGATGGGCCTCGATTCTCGGACCACCAATCGCGCATTTCAATGCGTGATGGCCCAAGAAACCAAGCATGCATTTTGATATGGAATGCAATGCATGTAATCAAACAAAGAAGCTCAACCTCTATCATACTCAACTCAAGAAGTGAAGCATGCATGCAAATGGAATGCAACCTAGGCATGGAGGCTAAGTATGCAAAATGAGCATGCAAGGCATGCGACAACTATGCTAGTGGAAAACATGCAACAACATGTAAAGTGGACTAAGCATAGGAACAATGCAAAGCAACTTAACCAATGAAATACATGCCAAATGCACCATGATTTCAAGCGACCAATAACATGTAATAGGCCAAGTATGCAACAATGCACAAGGCAAGCATGTTATAACACATGAAGGATGGACTTTAACTAATTTAGGTAGCCCTCAAACAAGCCTAAAACAGTGGCCATAAACTATGGAAATGGGGCCAAATGCACATACAAGCATGCATGCATACATGATCCAATTCCTAAGCATCAAAAGGCAACTTTTAAGCACACTTAAAAGAGATGATCATGGACATATGGAAAGCATACCAAACTCTAAAATTGCATAAGATAGAGGTGCCAAACCAACTAATTAAAGCAAGTAAAGCATGCTTATGACATCACACATTCAAGGCCTACAAGCTTGAATGCAAAGAGACTATACAAAATATGTTAAGCATGACCAAGGAAACTGAAAACAGAGCTAAAGCACACTAAAACATACACAAAAGCTTCACAAAGCTTGGCTAAAATCATGCTAGAACAAGGGTCAACACTTAAAGCATGTTAAGGCCAAAACATGGCATTACAAGGCATGTATGCTAAGCAAGCATGGTGTACCTAAACCAACTAAAAATAGAGCTATATTATGACATAATAAGCACAAAAATCAGTTAAGGCATGGCCAACATACACTTAAACAAGATGCTCTCTCAAGAGGCAAAACTGGCCCTTTTCAAGGACAACAAGGAGAGGGGGTGGCCCTCTCCTTCTTGGGACCTCAAGGCACCATCCTCACCACTAAAATCCCTCAAGATTTCAGTGGTGAGGAGGCCCAAACACAATGGTCCCGGAGCTCACCAAAAATGCACAAAAATGGAGCCTAACAAGGCTTAAGAGGGGTTAAACAACCTCAAAGCTCAAAACACTCTTAAACAACTATTTAGAGTAGGAAAAAAAAAAGACTTTTATATGTTATACACCAAGTCTAAAAATAGTTGCAAGGTAGTCAAAAAAGCAATGCAAAAATGGGGTAAAAAGAGCAAGAATGTTACCCTTGAAGACCCTCTTCACAAATGGTGGACCAGCTGCTTCTTTGAGCTCGAAACCACCCAAGAACACTAAGAACAGACCTCTGGCCCCTCAGCAACCAAGATAAGGTGTAATGGTGGGTGTTTGTGTGCAATACTAAGACTAAACACACACAAATACACAAAGAGAGAGATATAGAGATAGGATATATACAAACCCTAACCCTAGAACTCAAAGCTCTGGAAAAAAGTTGTCTAACCTAAAAGAGGGAGAAGAGACCTCCTCTTATAGACAATCCAATCTTGTAAAGCTTCCAAGGCAAGCTAACAAGAGGGAGATCCCTCCATACACGCGTATGGAGGGGAGCAAAGTGTATGCCAGCTAGCACAATTGGCATAAAAATATCTGCAAAAGTAGATGAACAGTGGTCGGCTAGCCAAAAATGCAATTTGACCAAAATAGATGGCCGGTCGACCATCTATAGTGCCGGCCAGCCAAACATTTGGCCGGTGGCAAGAAAACATAGCCGGTGGCCTCAAGCCATGGCCGGTGGGTGTCAGGGGATGGTCAACAAGCCCTGCCCTGCCCCTCAAGGGCAAAACACAAGTGTTTGGTGCAAAACCAAACACAAAACAGTCGAGTCGAGAGATCCTGAGGCAAGGCGCATAGTTGAGACCTCCGGGAACTCAAGACGAACATAAACAAGGATGATCACCGAGTGTTCAAACGGT
This sequence comes from Camellia japonica, assembly GCA_030407325.1. NCBI lineage: Eukaryota > Viridiplantae > Streptophyta > Magnoliopsida > Ericales > Theaceae > Camellia > Camellia japonica. Next base: position 23,987,552 of record JAPPVO010000059.1, on the reverse strand, counting down.
GACGTCCAAGTCTTGAGGACGGTCAAAAATGGGGTGTCTACAGGCGGTAAATACGACTAAGGTAATCCCTAGGTTGATATCTGGAAGTAAGCATAACTAGCACTACCAAATCCCTACTTTACCGGTAGCTAACCGGAAGGCACGTGGTACCTCCTTCGTGCGTGTTTTCGGTCTTTCACCCTGCACACTTAGGCCAACTTAATTGATTTCATCTACACCTCCTATCTGGACTTACTAACGTATTTACCCCAAAACATTTCAATAAAATCTTATTTCACAACATTTCCTTCTCAATGCAAAGTTTCAAATCCCATTTCAATATTAGTAACAAGCAAAAGTATTGAAATGCCAATACAACAATTATCAATGCCATGAAACACCCTTTCCATTTTCAATTATTTCATGCAATGTTCCTATAGAAATCACAACACTCATTTCTCTTTTCAATGACATTCCTCACGATAGCCATATGTTCATTTAAATCCTTCAATGAATAATCAACAATCTCACATTTCATGCATTCTCAACGATTTAATCATTTCATAACGACATCAACATTTTAAGCAACAACTTCCCAAAATCAACAATTCTCATATTCCATGAAATTTGTCATTTATTACATAAAATAAGAGATTTTTCAATCATTCATTCATTCATTTTAACATGGTAATAGGCAAACACCCATAAATTTTCAACATCTCTCACAAAAATCTCAAGTTTTCTAGGTTTTTGCCAAAACTAGGCATTTCTTCATCTTACAAAAAGAAAATCTCTCCAAAGCATCCTTTCTCACAATGTAGTCAAGCTCTCAAAAATTTAAGAAAAACAAAGTGAAAACCCACTTTCAACATCATCACCACATATGAACCAAAATCAAGTTCCTATACTTCCCAAAAGAGTTCCAAATCAACATAATCTTGCAAAAATATATATATAACTCTAAAAAAATCCCTACATCAAGTTTTAGAGAAGAAAAGAGATGAAAGCCCCAAATCCAACGGTGTCGAAACTCGATCTTTACCGCACACAACGAAGCTTTTGCTTAGCTCTCCAAAATTAGTGAAGGATGTTGGATCAAAACTCCAATGGATTTAAAGAAATCAAGGTTTTGATTTTGTTTGGTGTAGGTAAATGTAGAGAGAAGGAAAAGAAATGGGTTTTTAGAGAGAGAGAGAGAGGTATGCAAAAAGTGATATACATACAACCCAAGAAAAGAGAAAAAGGCAAATTTTCGAACTCAGATTCGTCCCGTACGTATGGCAACCCCCTTTGCACGTGTAGTGCTCTTCTCTCGCACTTCCCTCCGCACCTGCATATAATACAGTAGCCAACCCAGGACTTTTCTTCCGCACCGCACGTGCGGCCTCTCCTTCCGCACGTGCGGCCCCTCTTTCGCACGTGTAGCCCAAGCCCCCCGCATGTGCGGCCTTGCTCCTAGACAGAAAATTCACTAACTCAACCCGAGACATCCCGGATCCAACCTTACACCCTTCGAAACAAGCGAAACTTGGATTCGAAATAATTAAGAACGAGAATTTTGAAAGCAAGTTCACAAAAACAACTGACCCAACAGTTAACAAAACCTCGCATTAAAATCTGATACTATAACGAGAGTAATCCCAACATAATTCAAAGGGGATGAGACGAATAACATACCCGGTCATCACAACCTCCCCACCATAGGAAATTTTGTCCTCGAAATTCAATCAACCTCTCAAATAAATAAAAAGAGACAACAAGCGATCTAAACTACACTATATACAATTTCAAATCACAATTTCTATTTTAAACCAAAATTCACCATTTTTGTCATGGTTTTCAAGTGTCTTAGTCACAATGTCAACAACAACGGTTTGTAAGCATGAAACTTTCCAACAAAATAATGGCAATTCATAGTAATCTCATGCCTTAAAATAGTAATACACGTAACAACACATGATTAACAACTTTGATACATTTCCCTTAAACGCTAGGGAATATTACAAATTAAACAACCAAGCATTTTCAAACAAATCTGGATACTTGGAGCGGGCTTCCGCCTCTCGTTCCCAAGTCGCTTCTTCAACCCTATGGTGTCTCCACAACACCTTAACCAATGGTATAGTTTTGCCCCGTAACACTTGCTCTTGGGTATCTAATATTTGAACCGGTCGCTCTTTGTAAGAGGCATCCTTATCTACTTCTAATTCAACCCAACCTAGTATATGAGAAGGGTCGGGTTCATACTTTCTAAGCATGGATACATGAAACACATTATGAACTCCCGAAAGTTGTAGCGGTAAGGCTAACCGGTATGCCACTTCCCCAATTTTCTCCAATATCTCGAAAGGCCCAATGAACCTTGGAGACAATTTACCACTCTTACCAAATTTCATCAAACCCCGCCTTGGTGAGATTTTAAGGAACCCGTGATCACCAACCTCGAAAGCTAAGGATTTTCTTCTCTTATCGACATAACTCTTCTGTCGACTTTGAGACATAGCCAACCTTTTTTGAATGATAGCAACTTTTTCAGTTGTCTCTCTGTAGACACCCCATTTTTGACTGACCTCAAGACTTTGACGTCATTGTTTGTGCACTCGATGATTGCGCATGTTTGTGCTTGTTTTGAGCGCTCGAAGTTCTCGGTTGAGCGCCTTGTCTCTGGGTCTCTAAACTCTTTGTGTTTTGGCCTTATTTTTGGGCCAAACCTTGATGCCTCTTGCTTGGGGGAGGGGGGGGGGGGGAAGGCCTTGCCGGCCACTTTTTGCCACTGTAGGCCACTTCGAGTGGCCGGTCGGCTAGGGAAGGTGGCCGGCCAGCCGGCCACTTGAAGTGGCCGACGGCCAATTTTTTCATTTTTCAGATATTTTCAGATCTTTTGAGCCAGCTGCTGAGCACTAAATGCATCCTCCATACACGTGTATGGAGGGATGAAGCAAGCTTTTTGCTTGCTTGTTCTATATAAGAGGAGGTCCCTTTCCCTATTTGGGGGTTACAAATTTTCAGAGATGAAAATTCCCTCTCTAGAACTCCCTCCCTCTCTCTCTCTCTCTATATATATATATATATATTTTTTGTGCTTGAAGTGAGTTTTTTTCACATATTTGCAAAGAGACCCTTAGCCAAACACCACCACCTTGGAGCTGAGGTTCTTGAAGGTTCTGTTTGGGCTCAAAAAGCTAGTTTTAGCTCAGAGTTGTAGTTGTTTAGCTGCTGTGCTTCAAGGGTAAGCATTTACCCATTTTAAGCTTGTTTTTGTACACTAGTTTGGGCCACCTTTGCATGCTGTTTTGGCCTAGTTTGGGCCACCTCTTGCTTGGGGGAGGGGGGGGGGGATGGCCTCCCATCCTTGTCTCTCTATGCCATGCCTTGCTAGCACTAAAAAGTAGCATCTTTTTATGGCTTATGTTAGTTTAGTGCAAGCATGTTTTTGGCCATATTTTAACATGCTATAACTTTGTTTTTGGCTGGTTAGAGCACCTCTTGTTTGTTTCTTACACTTGTAGTGCAATCTTGCTTACTAGCCTAGTGTGCTTGATGATTTAGCCTATCGTTCTAGCTTGTGTTAGCTTGACTCCAACATGTTTTTTGGCTTTGATTTAGCATGCTTTAACTCTGTTTCAAGTGGTCTTGGTCACATGTGCTTCGCTTTGTATAGCTATAGAGTAAACGGCCCTTACTAGCTTTGTGTTTTAAGGCTCTTAGCATGCTTTATTTGAGTTGTTTGCATGATATGGCATCATTTAGCATGTGATTTCAGAGCATATACCTCTGTCACACCGTCACATATATCACTCTTTAATGGCTTTTGAGAGTTGTGCCTTATACCTTGGTTGTGAGCCAATTTGTGCGCATGATTTTCGTGCCTTTTAAGCTTCAATCTCAGCATGATTTAGCCTTTGTTTTGGCGTGCTTTAACCCTGTTTTGAGTTGATTTGGCCCTTTGAGGCTTGTGTTGTAAGGTTGTGGTACAACCCCTTTCATTAGCTTAATGAGTTAAGCCTTTAAACATGTATCACATGGGTCGTTTGCATGATTTTGAGTCATTTAGCATGTTATTTCAGTGCTGAAATATGTGTCATTGCACTCTATTGTTTTAAACTTTCATTCTCTTTGAAAGTGGTCTTGAGCCTCTTGATGGCTCGAATGTGGAATTGAGGTTCGTATGCCTAATGGTTTTAACTCTCTCTTGAGGGTTTCTACTAACTAATAGCATGATACCTCCTTCATGCTCAAGGCACTCGAAGCTTAGGCCATCTTTCAAATTAGAGGACTTTTCACAATTGGACTTAACCGGTTAATGGACTAATTGGTAAGCTAAAATGTGTAAACAAAATGAACCAAGTAAAACTTGAGCAAGATAAACATATGTGTTGCATTGCATGTGTTTGGATCGGACGTTAATCTAAACACAAGAAATGTGGGATGTTTCATACCCAAAGTGATGAAACGTGTTGCATTTCTTAGTCGCTAACACCCTTGATCATGTATGATGGGGTGGAGGCTCTTTGTGTATTGTTTGTGCATTCACTAAGCTTATACAAGCTTGGTTTTTGGGCCATCATGCATTGAGATGCTTGGTTGGTGGCTTGAAAGCTGAGTGCCACACTCCTTTGAGCTTAAGACATGATGAAGAGAGTGGCAGTGCATACATTTTCTTGCAAATACATTGTTGTGCCTCTGTTGTTCTCTGTTGTAGCAAAACCAGAAGTCTAGAGAAGCAGGTGGCCAACCGGCCACTTGAGGTAGCCGACCGACCAGTTAAGGTGGCCGGCAGCCACTTTTTGTGGCTGACCGGCCACCAGTCCATTTTTGTGCAAAAATGGACTATTTTGAGGCAAAGGCAGTCTGAAGTTGGTACAATGTTCAAAAAACAGAGGCGAGTGCAAACAGAGACAACCGACGGCAAGGCAATGGATTTCCAAGATGACGCCAACCGAGCATGCATGTCTCCCTCGCTCGCGAGGCCGCTTTATTGCTTTGATTAGTTTGTGTAATTAATCATTCAATTTGTTTTGTAATATCTTAATTAGCTTAGCGTAGCTAGTTATTCAATTGAGTTGTAATAACTAATTAGCTAGGTTAGTTAATTAGTTTTGTTTTGTAATAATTAGCTTAGCTTAGATTAGTTTAACTTATTTATTCAGACCCTCCTTCGCGAGGGCGTAATGTTGTAATAAGTGTGCGTGTGTGTGTGCATGTCTTTCAACCTCACGTCTTTCTCCCTTTTACTTATCAGTTTTTGATGGTTAGTCTAGGGCATATCTCGATTAGTATATTTTATGCTTTGCATGTTTGCATTCATTCATTTGTATTGCATGCACCGGGCTCGGCGCATCATTCAAACTGCATCATATTTCAATACTTATTTGAATACGTATATCAATCGTTGCATTCATATGCCATCTTAGGTAGCCGAGCCTATTTAGTTGCATTATTGCATGTGTTTCATTAGGCACTTTAGCATAGTTAGGATCATGCATTGATTTCTAATTAGTTTTCTGTTTTGCCTTGGAGTACACTGTAAGTGTTACGCTTTAGTATCCTTACATGAGTGTGAGTGTTGCCATGATAGCATGCTTGCCATAAGGCTATTTGCTTAAGTGATTAACTTCATGAATGCCTGTGGGTGGAGGCTTGGTTGCCTAAATTGGAACAATTCGACGAATGAATGTTTTAAGCCCGCTTTGCGAAGTGGCAAATCATGTTTTAAGCCCACTTGAGGGTGACAAATCCGCGCTTTAGCCCACTTGCGAGTGGCACTTTCAAACCATTTTCAAAAACAAACATGAGTTGTTTTGTTCCAATTCTTGTGATTGAGTCTATACTTGTATGTGTGCGCCACATAGTAAAGTTAGCTAATAACTGTATAAGAATACATTAGGTTTATAAAACAACATATCATGCTTAGTAGAGGCCGATCCTTTGATCGGGCAAGCGGGGGTGCTCATGTCATGACCTTCCCCTCTCGTACCCAAGTCCCCGAGCCGAGGCAACTTTAGTGATGACGGACACGTGGCCTTTGGCACGAGTCAGGGTTTCCTAAATTTTCCAAAAATAAAATATTTAGGTGGCAATTTTGTAGTCTGGCAAAGCAGTCCTTGTTTGGCGCTTTTTTATTCAAAATCGATTTTCCAAAATGATTTGCCAGATTTGGACTTTTTGGTGTTTATCAGTCTCACATTGCACTTTGTGAGATTAGATTTAGAACCGTGACAGGAGTCCAAACTGTAGTAAGACCAATTCGCGCCTCTCCGAAAGGGGGGCGTGTGAAGAAAGTTATAGTTTCTGGCGACTCTGCTGGGGATTTAGAGAACTTGACTTGAAACTCATGATGTCTCGTTTTATCTACGTTTATGTGTTTCTTTGCATTGCATTTGCATTGGTGCACCTAGGACACAGTGTTTGCCATATGCTATTCCTGAACGGTTTGCCGGAGGCTTGCTTGGAAAAGCATGCCATAAGGCTGACCAGTTGCGGGCTCTGCCACGATGGGAACACAAACCTCGGATCTGGACTACCGCCGTACCGTTTGATCCTCCTTTCACTTCTCGGTGTTAGGGGCGAGAGGTATATTAGGTGGTCTTGCTGAGGCACCCTTTTTGACCAATTGACCTAGTTGCATATCGGAAGCCTTAGAGACTGTTCCAAACTAGGACAGGTTGCTCACCTGAATGCAGGATTGTTTGAAACCGTATACGTGCGTAGTGAACCCTAGCTCCTGACGAAACTAGGACAGGGAAACCCTACCCCACCATAGGGGTGTTTTGGCTCTTACTTGCTTGATATGTGCTGTTAGGGTGTGTCTCTACAGGAATGTATGTATCAGTTGCAAGTCTGGGTATCAGTCTGAGGACATCAGTGTCTGAGGGTATTAGTATTGTGGCAGAAAATTTGGGGGCAGAAATCAGTGGTTTAGTGCAGTTTGTCCAGCTTTCGATATCAATTGTGTGTTGTCTTTATCTAAGTCGAGGTGCTGTGCATTTTTCTAATTTTTGTTTCTTTTGCTTTATTTTCTGTTTTGCAAGGTAGTATTTTCATCATTGCTTCCGACAAGGCAGTTACCTCCCAAGCACTCTGGACCCAAGTAAGGAGGCTTTATTGATTTGGGGATCTTGTGAGAGGACAACCTGTGTTTGCTTTGCTTCCCCCAGTTACAAGACGGAGGAGAGTTCGGCATAATTCACTAGTTCGTTAGTCACCTGTGCTTAGTGAGAACCAGTTTTCTACTTCTATTTAGAGGGTACACAGAGTCTGATAGATCAGCATTTTTCAGTCAGTATGGAGGAAATGATGCGTCAACTCCAACAAACTATCAAGGGCATGCAGTGGGATGTTGCTCGCCAAGCGGAGGTCACCGCTCGTCAAACAGAGGTTGTAGCCCAGCAAGTTGAGCTGATTTTTAGGCTTCAACTACAACAACAACCGCAACAAGCCGGAGCTTCTGCTTCGCACCCACCCCCACCTAGGGTTTCAATACTCGGGGAAACAGTTAACGTCCAGGAGAATACGGACGTTCCAACGGGGCCAGTACCACCACCAGTCCTACCACAGACTTCAAAAGCACCGGCCTTCCCAATGGACACACTGTTCGAATTTGAGGTCGATCCAACTGCTCTGAAAGTGAGCAAGCTCGAAAAGCTGTTCAAGCAGGCTCAGGGAGTTAACTCGATCCTGGACATAGAGGACGGCTACACAGATTCAGCGGTGACATTGCCCGACAGATTTAAAATGCCTCACATAGATCGCTTTGACGGCTTGGGCGATCCTATGGTTCATTTGAGGCTGTTTTCAAATATTCTGCGCCCGATGGGCTTGACTAGAATGCAGAAGCTATCCCTTTTTGGTCGAACCCTGTCAGGTATTGCGGCCATCTGGTATGCCAAATTGGAGGATTCAGTGAAGAGAAATTGGGAGGAGATGGCAGAGGCCTTCATTGCCCAATATTCATACAACACTCAAATCGAGGTTACAACTCGTGATCTTAAGGCAACCAGGCAAGAGCCGAATGAGGGCTTCTCTAACTTTGTCACTTGGTGGAGGGCCAAGGCCTCCATGATGACAACCAGGCTAGCTGAGAAAGACCAAATAAGGATGGTCGTGCGGAATCTGCAACCGAAGCTGTTGCAGAAAATGATTGTCTTACCCCTCCCCACCTTTGTGGATCTTCACGAGATTGGGGTATAGATAGAAGATGTTATGAAGCAAGGTCTGATTGACCAGGAGAAAGAACAGCCCAAGAGGGCTTTTACCCGCAATACGAATGCAACTACAAGTAGCAATGTAGCTGTGAGGACTTTTGACGTGGGCATGGTCACCACCACCCCAAAAACAGCCACACCCTTCACTGGCTCATCTGGAGCCACCTCCCAACCTGCAGCAAAGTACCCACCTCGAGGCCAGAGGACATTCACCCCACTTTATGTGTCTTTGTCTGCGGCCTTAAGGGTCCTCATTAGAAAAGGGCACCTGAAGCCCCTGGAACCCCGTCCATTGCCAAATCCCCTCACTCCTTCACACAACCCAGCCAAGTATTGTGCCTTCCATCAACAGCATGGGCATGATACTGACCAATGCTTCAGATTACGTAATGAGATTCAAGATCTCATTGACAACAAGGTGATTGCACCTCCCGAGAAGCCAAATGTCACCACTAACCCTCTCCCACCACATAACAACCCCCCTCCTCCACCTAGGCAAATAAACCTGATCCAAACAGTGGCTGTCCTGTACGACCCTAGCATATAGATCACTCCCTCCCACTTGTCTAAGCCGGCGTTGTTCATCCTGGAATGCACAGATTTATGCATGATGAGCACGTCATTAACCCTACCCAAGCCGGTGGTGGTGACTGTCAAAGACAAAGCTGGGGTGACCTTAGAGGAGAATGGGAATGTTGGTTCAAAACCTGAGGGATCTGACAGCTTAGCTGAGGAAGCATACAACCCGTGCGGTTATATTGTGTCAACAGATCGGGCCAAGCCAATGGTAGAATTGCCAACTGGGGCAGAGGTCAATATGGTTCGGGAAGACGGCCAAGTCATGGATTGGATGATTTAGTGGAGCTTGAAGAGGACATTCCTAATCTGCAATTCTTTGATGAGCAGGATCCGGGGGATGTGAGCATCAACTGGTTTGACCAGAATAGATCGACAGGCAATACGGGGTGGCTTAGTGATGAGCTCGATGTTGTTGAGGAGTCTCAGCCGAAACAGGGACAGTTAGAAACAGGAACATCTGCAAAGGTCGGAAGGGTCGACAATGAGGAAAGATTGCCGGAGAGCACCGGTACGAAGAATTTTGCTCGGAATCGGGTAGCATTTGTATAGCAGACACAGAACAAGAGGCCGTATTGAAGCGGTTTGAACAAGAGAGAATTGAGAATGATGACAGGGCTAGAAAGGCCAAGGGTCCTGTGGAGATGGAATATGCTGTGAGCACGGAAACAACTACAGTGGAGCTGGACAGTTGTTTATCAGTTGTTGAGGGCATGTGGTGGGAAGACGATGATTTGCGTCTGGCCCATACTGATGAGGAGTAGGGGCAGAATCTCCTAGATGATACGTGGTACACCGAGGAAGTCGACCATATGACCCAGAGTGGGCGGTATTTTAAACCCTCACACTTAGACCAGCCAGAGGCATCCGGGAAAGACAGGGAGGCTGAGAAGCAGAAGGACAAACTGTTAGAGGAGGAAGCTGTACTGAAACAACTAAAAAAGATTCAAGCAGACATCTCCATCTGGGGACTGCTCATGGCTTCGCGGGTGTATAGACAAGTTGTTCTATTGATACAACTCCCGAACAATTGGTGGGACTGGTGTTCCCGGGTGGCGCTTCACCGACTCTGACCTTCACAGACAAAGAATTACCACCTGAGGGCTCTGATCATAACAAACCATTATATATATCTGTGGAGTGTAAGGATAAGTGGTTACCGGTTGTCTTAGTTGATACGGGATCTGCAATTAATGTATGTCCGTCGCGAACGACATATGCTATTGGGTTGAAGCCCACAGATTTTCCACCAACAGCCCAGGTGATACGGGCTTACGACAACACCAGCCGAGAGGTGATGGGGACAGTGCGGATTAAAACTCAGGTTGGCCCAGGCCAACAGGACATCGAATTTTATGTTCAGGATGTTCCAGCCACCTTCAACTTACTCCTTGGACGGTCGTGGCTGCACCAAGTGAAGGCTGTCTCTTTCACCCTACACCAGATGTTGAAATAGCCCCACGGGAAGGGGGTGGCAATTGTTTTTGGGAACTCTTCCATACATCCGCCGCTAGAGGTCACAATGCCACTCTTGGAAATTGCACATGGCGAGGAGGATGTCTTCCTGTCTGGGTTCACCTTGGTTAAGGCTCGGGTGGTACAAGATCTTCTAGCTATTGATGAGGGGTTGTATGTCAGTGCGCAATCTGTTTACCTCATGAACAAGCTTTAACATATGCCCGGGATGGGATTAGGAAGGAGTGGCCGGAAGGGCGTTGTTGAATTGGCCGAAGTGCCACACAACCCCCATACCTTTGGTTTAGGTTATACACCTACCAAAGAGGATTGGGTAAGAAAAGGAAAAGAGATGGCTGGAAGAGCCAGGGCTAATCAAGCTGGGAAGCACTATGAGTTAGTGCATAGACCTATCCGAGGAACTCTGAATGGACGCTTTGTCCGGGAGGGGGAAGATTTTCCGTTTTGCGGCTTTCCAGAGCCATGGCTGAATTCAGAGAGGCGACGTTTGCCAGGTTTTGAGATCTTCTTTGACTTACAGTTGCAGACTGACCCACCGACTGTGGCTGAACAGTGCGATAAGGAGGAGTCCGGTAGCACAGATTTTGAGATGGGAGCAGCACTGGCCTGTCTTCTCTTGGATCCTCAAACCTTACTAGAGTGCTCGGGGGATGATTTCTCAGTTTCCATGATTGGAGATAACTCGGCTGTGGGCCCTTCTTCTGGCATTCTAGATGCATTCATCGCACCCTCCCTCGTCTGGCAATACGAGGAAGGCTTTTTATCTAGCAGTTCTGGGTCAAGTAGTGAACCGGAATCCGATTCCACAGAGTCTGTGGAGTAGGAATCAGATTCCAGTTCTTCTAAGTCAGAATCCGGTATTCCTGGGGGTGATAACCCGGATGCCGTTGTGTTGTCTAGGTCGTCTTTTTCATTTTCTTTTGAGTCGGTTGTAACTGAAGAATTAGATGATCTGGAAATTGCTAATGAGAATGGTACCGCTGTGGCTTTTGAGTACTTTTCTGTGCCTTTAGTATATTGCATTAATCAGGACTTTCAAAATTTTGATGAAAACGACGAGGAAGAAATTCCTCCGATTTTGAAACACTTGATTGACCGAGAGCAGGAGAGATTTGTAAAACCTTTGGTTGATGAAATCACCTCAATTAACGTTGGTACTGAGAAGGATCCACGTCTGGTCCAGATCGGGTCCACGTTGTCTTCGGAGGAACGCGAACGCTTAGTCTATTTATTAAAAGATTTCAAAGATTTTTTTACGTGGTCCTACGAAAACATGACTGGAATCGATCTTGAATGTATAGCACCGGATCCCTCTTGACCCTGAGGCCGACCCGTCAAGCAGAAGCTTCGGAGAATACGCCCGAACTGGGCTCTGAAAATCAAAGAAGAGGCCACCAAGCAGATTGATGCAGCCTGTTAGTATCTGAGTATCCTACTTGGTTGGCCAACATTGTTCTAGTGCCGAAGAAAGATGGAAGAATTCAAGTATGTGTGGACTTCAGATATCTGAACAAAGCCAGTCTAAAGGACGACTTTCCTCTGCATATCGACGAATTGGTGGACTTCACTGCGGGGCATGCGCTGCTAGCATTTATGGATGGATTTTCCGGCTACAACCAGATCTTGATGGCACCCGAAGACAGGGAGAAGGCTGCCTTCAACACCCCGTGGGGAACCTACTGTTATAGGGTGATGCCGTTCGGTTTGAAGAATGTTGGGGCTATTTATCAACGGGCTGCAACCACGATTTTGTATGATATGATCCACAAAGAGGTTGAGGTGTACGTGGACGACATGATTGTCAAGTCTAAGGAAAGAGAGAGCCACTACACCGCCTTAAAGAAATTTTTTCAATGGATCAGAGAGTATCTGTTGTGATTGAATCCTCAGAAATGTACTTTTGGTGTTACAGCAGGGAAAATGCTGGGGTTCTTGATCACACAGAGGGGTATCGAGGTTGATCATTCCAAAATCCAGGCCATCTTAGAAATTCCACCACCAAGGACTGAAAAGGAGGTGCGAGGCTTTCTGGGTAAAGTGCAATTCATAAAACGGTTTATTGCAAAATTAATCTTGACTTGTGAACCATTATTTGGTCTCTTGAAGAAAGGAAAGAAATTCCAGTGAGATGACCGATGCCAAGTTGCTTTTGAGTAGATCAAGCAGTATCTACAGAACCCACCCGTGTTGTTACTGCCAGAGCTGGGAAAACTGTTGATATTGTATCTGTCAGTAACCGACACGACAATGGGTTGCATGCTTGCACAGGAGTCTGAGGACAAAGTGGAGAAGGCTATCTATTACCTGAGCAAGAAAATGTTGGAATATGAGAACCGTTACACTCCGCTTGAGAAGGCTTGTTTGGCCTTGGTATGGGTTACCAGGAAGTTGAGGCACTACCTGTTAGCTCACTCTGTAATACTGGTTTCGAGATTAGATCCCATCAAATATCTCTTCGAGAAACCAGCACTTACGAGTAGGCTACCCTGTTGGTTGCTTCTTCTCTCCGAATTTGATTTGAAGAACATGACGCACAAGTTGTGAAAGGGAGAGCGGTAGCGAAGTTCCTAGCCGATCACCCAGTGGAGGGAGATGAAGTAGTAGAGTATCTGTTCCTAGATGAGGCCATTCTGCAGGTTGAAGAAAAGGTTTGGACTATGTACTTTGACAGAGCGTCAAACCAGTACGGGTATGGAATAGGGGTGTTTCTAATAGCACCCGACAATTTCTACATACCCTTAGCTTTCAAACTCCGATTCAAAGTATCGAACAACGAAGCAGAGGACGAGGTATGTATCGCTGGCTTGGAAGTCACCCTGGAACTAGGGGCAAAACAGTTGGACGTTATCGGGGACTTGAACCTTGTTGTATCTCAAGCGAAAGGAGACTGGAAGGTTAAGGAAGAAAGGATGAAAATCTATCACCAAACCCTGGATGCTCTAATTCCCAGGTTTGAGAAGTTAACCTTCATGCATCTGTTAAGAGAGAGCAACAGGTTCATTGACGCATCATCAACTCTATCTTCCATGATAGACATCCCTTTGGGAGTCTGGATGCGTCCAATCATCATTGAGCAGAGGTATGCGCCGGCCTACGAGCTGATTGCCGCAATAGATAAAGTACAAGATCAGAATCCCTGGTATCATGACATCTGGAGCTTCTTGGAGAAGGAGGCATATCCACCAGGGGAAAATGCCAAAGATAAGAGAGCAATACGAAGAATGGCTGCTCAGTTCATCATCTGCGGGGGTAAATTGTACAAATGGGGCCATCTGGGAATGCATAAACTGTGTGTTGATGCTGAGGAATCTAAGCGCCTGATGGAGGCCATCCATGGAGGAGAGTGCGGAGCGCACATGAGCGGGGTGATGCTAGCTCGAAAAATTCTCAGACAGGGTTACTACTGGTCAACCATGGAGGAGGATTGTATTGGTTTTGTTCGGCGATGCCACAAATGCTAGATCCATACAAATCGCATGAACATTTTGCTGTCGAAGCTGTATAACATGACTTTGCCATGGCCATTTTTAGTCTGGGGGATTGATGTGATTGGGGCAGTCACTCCGAAGGGGTCGAACGGGCATGAGTACATTCTGGTGGCGATAGATTACTTTACAAAGTGGGTCAAGGCCCAATCTTATGCGGTGTTGAAAGCGTTACACGTTGCTAAGTTCATCAGGAACAACATTATCTGTCGCTATAGGGTCCCGAATGAGATTATTTCGGATAATGGTTCCCACTTCAAGAAGGAAGTGATCGACTTGTTGGAGAAATACAACGTGGCTTTTCATAAGTCATCCACATATCGGCCGCAAACCAATGGAGCTGTTGAGGCCGCCAACAAGAACATCAAGCACATTCTGTAGAAGATGGTGGAAACCTATAGGGACTGGCCAGATAAGCTATCATTTGCTCTTTGGGGCTACCGGACATCGATTCGTACTTCTACTGGGGCAACTCCGTATTCCTTGGTTTATGGGATGGAGGCTGTTCTGCCGATTGAGGTTGAAGTTCCATTGCTGCGAGTGATGGCTGAGTGCCAAATAACGGAAGTAGATTGGCAATAGAGCAGATTTAAAGAACTCATGCTGTTTGATGAAAGAATGCTGAAAGCACTGTACCACATTCAAGGTTATCAACACAGGATTGCCAAGGCTTTCAACAAGAAAGTTAAGTCTAGGAATCTGAAAGAAGGGGATTTTGTGCTCAAAGACAACCGAACTCCTATCCACGACCCTAGGGGCAAGTTCAGACCTAATTGGACTGGTCCTTACATTATCAAGTCTATCTGGTCGGGTGGAGCTGTCATTCTGATGGATTTAGATGGCCTTGAGTTCTCCAAACCTATAAACATGGACAAGTTGAAGAAATACTACTCCTGAGTGGCTCGCTAGGCCAAAAACCCGAAAGGGCGACCTAGGCAAAAGTTAGAGCACAAAAAAATTTGAAATAAGAAAAACTGAGCTCGCAAGGTTGAAAACCCAAAAAGGGCGGCCTTAGCAAAAGTTAGAGCGTAAAATGAGAGTATTAATACACGAGTGAACCCGAACTGAACTACGTAAGGCTTGATTCCCATTTTTGGGATACGTAGGCAACTTCATTCTGAAGTCCAGTCATAAATACTTCCAAATCAACTGTGTCCATGTGATTGTTTTTTGTCATCTTTGTCTTTTCTGCGTTCAAGAGTTCGGTTGTGATCTCCAGTGCAGTGCTATTCAAACAGGGGGCAACTTTTCATTTGTTGGATTTGGGGTTGTGCATCTCAGCGATAGATCTCGGGCGTGTCCAGTTGTGATCCATATTGAAAATGGTTTTGAAAAGTTTTAATAAAAGTTGATTTTGTTCAAATTAATCTTTTTACAACTTAGACCATTTTTGGACCAAAACGGAACATTTTCAGTACCCACAATCTTCAATTTCATTGATTTCAATACAGAGTTCTTCGACTCTCGATACAAATTGAAGTTGCTTTTCACTACATTCAAAAAGGTAAACTTGAAAATATAGATTAAAGCAATAAACTAAGGGCATGGCTAAGTCAGGTGTTCCTGCGCCCCCTCCCAGAGCTTGTAGAAGCCTCAGATGCCAAAGTAGGCCCAGTTTGTGCCTCTTCTTCAAGCCAAGCAATGCATTCGCCAAAAAGCGCACAACTGAAAGTGGGAGCGGGGGTCTCTCGTCCTCCATGCTGTGGTATACCTAGCTAGCTGTGGGCCTCGGATAAAAAATGAAGCTGGGTATTCTATCCCCTCTTCTGGGCAAATCTGGTCGTAGCCGAACTGACGCCGCAACTGAAATGGAAAGTAGAAGACACAGTGTGTCAAGCCAACCAACTGAATACCAAGTTGGTGAGACATGCTGTAGCTCATCTCTGGCAGATCAAACCAGGGGCAACGCCAAGTGATGTCAACAGCGGATCTGCTGCACATCCAGTGGCACCACCATCCCTCGTTCGGAAAGTCAATTAGCCAAGGGCGAAAGAAATAGCCGCACGCTGAATACGCGGGACAAGAGTCCACTACTTTCAACTTATCCATCAGCTATACTTGGGGAGGGATGAAAAATAAGAGAGATTAAAGAATAGAGAGGTGTACGTGGAGAGAAAAGTGAGAAAAGGGTTTTTGAGAGAAAAACAGAGCCTGAGGGCCAAGTGATGTAAGAAATACATGTGAGAAGGGTGGGAAACATTACCTACAGCAGTAGTGGACTTCCCGCAAACTTGGTTGTTTCCCGACGATGGAAAGCATCCAAGCCCATCAAAGTTTCGGCAAGTGTCAACCCGATGCAGCTTTTGCCTTCTTTCAGGCCTTGGGCAACTTTAATCAAGCGAATGCTAGACCCTCCTAAGCCAGGGGCAAGCAGAAAATGGGCCAACATACACAAGCAGAGGGCATGCTACCGAAAACTTTGTCAAAAGTGGTCACTGCACTCACCGACGTCAGAAAACCGATGAATGAGGTTGGGGATGTCTAACTCCCTGTTGTGAATCAAAGATCAGGCATCATACAAAGTAAGCCCACACATTCTTCGCAAAGCCTGGATGTGACCAAAACGAGACTGGGGCAAGATTTTCTCGTCGCGCCGAGATTCCATCAAAGCTTGGAATTCTTCGATTGTGGGGGCATATCTCTTGTCCGCCAAAGCTAAAAACATGTGTAATTGGATTCCAACATATAGCCGCGGCATGGAGGAATGGAAAACACAGTGGAGTGCGTCTCAGCGGGAATAGTGCGTTTAGCCCAAAACCTCAAAAATTTAACTTTTCCGAGCCATCTAAAGTCTCAATCCAATTGGAGAGTTTTTCGGCGAAGAATGGTTCCATTTGGGGTGAAAATGGAGCTGAAATGGAGAAACCACGAGGCTGGAGCTTTTGTAGAAGATAAAGCACTGAGTGGAGGACAGGTGACAGCAATCTGAGATTCTCAAAATTTCTGGCCGACTGGCCAGTTCAAGTAGCCAACCGGCCACCTTTACTGGCTGACCGGCCATTTCAAGTGGCTGACAATGAGAATAAGTGGCCGGCAATGAGCCTAAGTGGCGGACAACCACTTCTTGTCCCCAACAGAGAGCTTTTAGCCTTCCTGTGTGCTGAGGATGCTGAAAACCTGAGTTTGATTCCACCTCGGATGCGTTCTGTTGTTCTGTTTAAACAATTGTATTTGTTTATTGAGTTGTTGCAATTTGCTTATTCAGTTGTTGCAATTTGTTTATCGAGTTGTTAAATTTTGCTTATCGAGTTGTTGCATTTTGCTTATCGAGTTTGTTGTAATTCGTTTATTGAGTTGTCGTTGTTTTGCTTATCGAGTTGTTCTTTACGTTGTCTTATTTGTTGTTTGTTATGTCAGTTCACTACCTGACTTTGCAATGTACAAATGTTCAATTTTCATCAATCTCATTTTTTTGTAAAATAGTGCGATTCGATGCTCAGAATATAAAATGTAACACTTTTTAAACACAAAAAGTTATTTTTCATTCCAGTCATGGTTTCTTTTACAAAAGGTACAAGTTTTAAAGAAAATAAAACTGCCTAAGGCTGTACAATGTGCTAATACTACTAGCAAAAAGAAAACAAAGCAAAAGCATCTGAATTGGTGCCACCCAGCTCAGGATTGAGAGGCTCTCTTCATCCTCTTCCTCGGCTAAGCAGACTCTGCACCATTGCCATCGGCGCCACCGCCCGAAACTGAGCCAGAGCCTGAACCAGAGCCGCCTCTGCTCCCATCCTCGAAGCCCTCAGCATCATCACCACTCTCAGAACCTGAGTCAGTGTCGTCACCTTCACCCTCGGATGGCTCTGACTGAGGACTCGCTGGCTCCTCCTCCTCGCTGGACTCGCCATCGTCATTGCGCTTGACAGGCTCCTGATGCCTCCCTCGGCTATGTGCTGGAATCTCTCTCTCTGCCGCTCGAGAAGGCTCTGAGGGTCCTGTCTGCAAGGGTGTGACCTGAAAAGACAGTTTGAATTTATCAGCAAGTATCAAGTGTAAGTACGATATGCAGAGTATATGCAGAAATCAGATACAGTATGTGTATGCAGTGTGTCGTGTCAGATGTGATCTATACATGTCGTGTATCAGTATAATGAAATGTTCAGTTTTAGTATATTAGCAGAAGTATGATAAATGCAAGAAAACTGAAAAGTACCGGAATGCCGTGAGAGGTCAGCATTGTCTCTCTCCGCAAGATCATGCCCTCAAATGAGGCCATCACCTCAAGTAACCCCTCTACATACTCTATGGAGGGCTGCAAATGCAAGTTGAAATCATGAGTGCATGAATGAATAAGAATCTGAGTGAAACTGAAATAAATGAAAGCTATAATGCATACCGGCGGTGAGTCAAGTGTCCGGACGTATCGGTGATCAGGCAACAGGGGCTCAAGTGGAATCTGATAAGGTACCCCACCATATCGCTAGCCTGTCAGCTCAGTCGGGAGATCTGGCCATCCAACACTGTGTCTGGAAGGAGGCATCACTCTAGCCTCACCCCTCGGTGCTCAAGCCCTGCTCGTTGAAGGGGCATCTGCTACCCGGGCCCTACTCGTTGAGGGGGCATCTGTTGTCCGAGCCTTGCTCGACGAATCAATATCAGCTGTCCTTCTTGTGTGAGCGCGAGCACCTGCCAACAGAGGCATGAGATATGTCTAGAGGTAAGTTGTGAAGTCTTCCTCTCCGATGAACTGGTCCGCATCTGCACCTCGTATAACGTTAGTAAGCTCTTGAGGGGAGAGACTTTCTGTGGCCCGCATAGACGGTGGAGATGGCAAAGGAACTGACTGTAATGGCAAGCCCAATGTCTGGCGCATAAAGCGCTCACCTAAGAACCAGGCTCAGCCCACGGGTCCCTTGAGCACAAGCCGATATCGGGAGGCGCCCCGAGCTCTGACAAAATGAAATCGGGCAAACTCTGGCATCGCCGCCCAGGGCTGCCATGTGATCTGCAGACAACAAGTGCATAGACTGATAAGTTGCCATTTAGATATACAAAGTGAATTAAAGATGAAAGCAAAAAAAAAAAACTGTGAGTTTTGAATTACCTCTGTCGTCCTCACTATGTCAAAGTATTGGCGCAGGTATGGGAGAGTCTCTCGGGCCCTCGGCTGGCATTTACCATCATAACGATGTGAATAGGGTACCTCGGGCAGCGTCTCAACCTCTAGCTCGGGAGCAAGCGCCGAGAAATAGGCGTATGCCCACAACTGTGAAAAGCAGGACAATGGCAATGAGAATACAGAATACATAAAATGCAAAAAGCAAAGTATGGCACAGTGTATAGAAAGTGCAAGTGCAGAGCAGAGATTAGACTATGTGTGTGTAGTGTACAGAAAGTGTAAAGCAGAAAGCATAACAGAAAATGTAAAGCTGAACAGTAAAGCATACCTCCCAGGCTCTCCAATAGTAGCCTACTATGTTCCCACTCTTGTGGGAGGTCGAGCTCATATAGCAGTAAAGGGTAGCAAGGCCGGCGCACCCCCAATCATAGTGTCGAACCTGGGAAAGGTCCACTAAAGCGCCCAGCAGATATAGCCCGACTGTGTTCTCCCTGTCGACGAACAATGTAGTGCCGAAGAGGAACATGAAGAAGCCTCGGGCGTACTGCTCTGTAGCCTCGATCGTCGTGGGCTCTTCCCCTCTGAAGTGGTCAGCAAACCAGGTGTACCGGACCAAGCCTGATGAGTGAAAAAGAGGCGAGTGTGCTCCCAACAGATAGGTCCAAGCAGCCTCCCACTCGCCCATGTCAGAATCATATGGGATTGGCTAGCCTCCTACCTCAAGGCCTGTCAACATAGCGAAGTCATACGGGGTCATGGTCATGTCCCCAGTGGTAGAGAAGTGGAAGGAGTTGGTGGTGTCCCACCATCTCTCTACCAATGCACCTAGAAGGGTCCTACTCGCCATGAGACGTGAGAGCCTTGTGTAGAATAGGCCGAATCCCGCCTCGTCAACAATCTGCCAAACGCCGTCAGGGAGGTCCATATACCACTCCCTTGCCGCGGTGGACCCGTATCCGCGGGTGAAACGGGAGTCAACCTGTGTGGGTGAGCAGGAATACAGTGTGCAAGTGTTCAGAATGGGTAGAAATACAGTCTGTGAATATGTTCAGAATGAACAGAAATACAGTGTTTGAAAATGTTCAGTACAGTGTATGCATCTGTTCAAAATGAGTAGAAACACAGTGTGTGAATGTGTTTAGGATGAGCAGATGAAATACAAAGCAAAAGTGCAAGCTATGCAAGAAATGTAAAGTACATCGCAGAAACTGTAAGAGTGCCATGTGTACCTCAGGAGCGTCATGGGACAGGTGAGACTCAGGCTTCCGTAGTAGAAGATCTGCGGGCGCGCGCCGTGCAAATCCAGTGAAGTGGCGTACTATGATAGGCGGTAGCACATGTACCTCGGGATGGTACGTTGCTGGATCGAATGGCCGGACTCTCGGTGGCAATGAAATGTGCTCGGGCTCCTCCTTTATCCTCAAAGAACCCCAGTTGTGTGGCGCGTCGTCTGCCATCTGAAAACAAGGTGAAAAATGAGCAAAATGGGCAAAAAATGCCAAAAAGTCAACAAAAGTCAACTCACGGAAAGAGAAAAAGTCAAAGAAAGTCAAAGCTCGGGAAAAGGTGCCAAACTCAAGACAAACTTGAGGGAAACATACCTCAAATGGTGAATGTGGAGGAAAAAGCTCCGAAAACAAGTTTTGATCGGTTCAAAACAAAGAGAACCGAAGAGTCTTTGCGAATAAACTTCGCGAGGGGCGTTGGAAAACGCGTGTGGAGTACAGATCTGAGAGGAAAAAGGGTCTAGAGACAAAGAAGAAGGGATTTCGGCTTTGTATGTGTGAAGAGAAGTGATCTGGGGTTGTGATTTTAAAGTTCCCCATGTAAATGGACAAAACTGCTCCGAATTTCCTAAACTGGCCGACCGGCCAGTTTTTGTGGCCGGCAGATGTGGCAAGTGGCCGACAATGATTCATGGTGGCCGGCAGGTTCCCAATGCTCCCTCTGTGTGTTTTAAGACTACTTTGAGTCCTTGGTTCCCAAGAAAGTGCAAGAAGAGTCCACTTTTCAGCTCAAAATGTCTCCGTGGGAGTTTCAATTCATGTCTTCGACGCGAGACTCGTTGTCAGCTGGCATGAACAAGGTGTATCCTTTTAAAACACATTGTAAGCCCTCTGAGAGGTAAATCAGAGGTCGTAACTGAGTTGGCCTTGTTAAGGCACGTAGTTCTTTATCCGACATTTTGCATTGAGCATGCTATTAATGTGCATAATATATTGTTACCATTGTGCGCAGAACATGTACGTCGCATTTTATTGCACTAAGTATGTTCTTTTGTTTGCATAGAATATGCATGTCACGTTGTATTGCATTGTGTATGCTCTTATATTCGTATAGGAATTCTCCGTACTTGTTGTATTGTGCATGCATTCGTTATTGCATAGAATATGCTCCATGTTCTGTTGCATAAGATATGCTTCTGTTTCATTCCTCACATAATGTGCATGAAACATGCCTCGCTAAGCATTGTGTCATGCTGTCAATCTCGCATAGAACATGCATTCCTATTGAACTGTACTTGTCAAAGTTTCTTTTTTGTGCAAGCACGATATTGTATGTACGGTTCATTCAAAGCTGGTGCAACCAGATGATATTGTATGTACGGTTCATTCAGAGGAACTCCAGGTAAGATCATTCTTGTCTTTTGAACACCTTGCTTTGGTTAGAAGCGTTTGGACCGTGTGCCCGACGCTTATACCTCCTTGCTTTGGTTAGAAGCGTTTGGACCGTGTGCCCGACGTTTATACCTCCTTGTTTTGGTTAGAAGCATTTGGACCGTGTGCTCGACGCTTATACCTCCTTGCTTCGGTTAGAAGCATTTGGACCGTGTGCCCGACGCTTATACCTCCTTGCTTTGGTTAAAAGTGTTTGTGCCCGACAGTTATACCACCCCTTCGGTTAGAAGCGTTCGGGACGTGTGTCTGACACTTATACCACCCCGCTAGTTAAAGACATTGGGTTGTGCGCCCAATGTCTATACCACTCCTTTGGTTAAAAGCGTTTGAGATGTGTGTCCGATGCTTATACCATCCTATTGGTTAGAGACACTGGGTCGTGTGCCCGATGTTTATGCCACTCCTCGGTTAGAAGCGTTTGGGATGTGTGTCCGACGCTTATACCACCTCTGTTTTGGTTAGAAGCACTTGGGACGTGCGCCCAATGTTCATACCATCCTTCGGTGTTTACACCGCTCCCTTTTCCCTCTCGCGTGTGGCGCGTTAGGATGCCTCGATTAAATGCATTTGGACAGGTTCCAATGCTTATGTTTCTCTTTGTTTTGATTGCATAATAGTTGGATGTGTTTCAATTGTTATTATGTGCTTTTGTTAATTCGGAATCTAGGGTGTGTCCTTAGGTTCGCACCACTTCTCTCCTCGCGTGCGCCACGCGTTGGGATCTTGTTTACCGCCGTGGGTGCACCTAACGGTTGTTGTTTCTTTGCCTTTTCTACGTGAGGCACAGTTAAGATTGCATAATTTTCTTACATCCTTTCTGCATGAGATGTAGTTCGGTTTGTAGTTCCCACGCGTAGCGTGTTTGCTTACGAGTTTGCTATAACATTTCTTTGCATAACATTTACATTCAGATGTTTCATTACAGCCCTCTTTGCATGATCATAAGTTATGTTCGGCATTGTGCATGTCATTTGCATTTTGCCCCTACCTGCGGGCGCATCTGTTTTGTTTTCTTGCTTGTTTGTCTAAGTCTTCAGCCTTGTCAAAAATGGGCCGTCTCTGGGCTTTGACATTCACTCCCGTCATTTCATGACTTCTGAGTTCTGTCAAAGAGGGGCAACTGTAGACACCCCATTTTTGACCGACCTCAAGACTTTGACATCATCATTTGTGCACTCGATGATTGCGCATGTTTGTGCTTGTTTTGAGCGCTCGAAGTTCTCGGCTGAGCGCCTTGTCTCTAGGCCTCTAAACTCTCTGTGTTTTGGCCTTGTTTTTGGGCCAAACCTTGATGCCTTTTGCCTGGGGGGAGAAAAGGCCTTGCTGGCCACTTTTGCCACTTGCCGACCACTTTTCTCCTCTATAGGCCACTTGGAGTGGCCGATCGGCTAGGGGAGGTGGCCGACCGGCCACCTGAAGTGGCTGACAGCCAATTTTCTCCTTTTTCATATATTTTTAGATCTTTTGAGCCAGCTGCTGAGCACTGAATGCATTCTCCATACACATGTATGGAGGGATGAAGCAAGCTTTTTGCTTGCTTGTTCTATATAAGGGGAGGTCCCTCCCCCTATTTGGGGGTTACAAATTTTCAGAGATGAAAATTCCATCTCTCTCTAGAACTCTCTCTTTCTCTCTCTCTCTCTCTCTATATATATATATATATATAATTCTGTGCTTGAAGTGAGTTTTCTTCACATATTTGCAAAGAGGCCCTTAGCCAAACACCACCACCTTGGAGCTGAGGTTCTTGAAGGTTTTGTTTGGGCTCAAAAAGCTGGTTTTAGCTCAGAGTTGTAGTTGTTTAGCTGCTGTGCTTCAAGGGTAAGCATTTACCCCTTTTAAGCTTGTTTTTGTACACTAGTTTGGGCCACCTTTGCATGCTGTTTTGGCCTAGTTGTCAACTACAAAAACCTCTATTTTTAAGTGTTAAAAATGGTAGTTTGAGGCCTTTTTGGAGTTAGGGGTGGTCCACCCTCCTTTGTTGCTTATTTGCTAAGCTTTGTGCCATCTTTTAAAGCCCTTCAAACAATCTTGTTTTGGCCTTTTGACCACTGAATTCCAGGGGAATTTCAGTGGTAGAAAGTTTGTTTTAAGGTCCAAAATGGGAGGGGATGGCCTCCCCTCCTTGTCTCTCTATGCCATGCCTTATTAGCACTAAAAAGTAGCATCTTTTTATGGCTTATGTTAGCTTAGTTCAAGCATGTTTTTGGCCATATTTTAACATGCTATAACTTTGTTTTTGGCTGGTTGGAGCACCTCTTGTTTGTTTCTTACACTTGTAGTGCAATCTTGCTTACTAGCCTAGTGTGCTTGATGATTTAGTCTATCGTTCTAGCTTGTGTTAGCTTGACTCCAGCATGTTTTTTGGCTTTGATTTAGCATGCTTTAACTCTGTTTCAAGTGGTCTTGGTCACATGTGCTTCGCTTTGTATAGCTATAGAGTAAACGGCCCTTACTAGCTTTGTGTTTTAAGGCTCTTAGCATGCTTTATTTGAGTTGTTTGCATGATATGGCATCATTTAGCATGTGATTTCAGAGCATATACCTCTGTCACACTGTCACATATATCACTCTTTAATGGCTTTTGAGAGTTGTGCCTTATACCTTGGTTGTGAGCCAATTTGTGCGCATGATTTTCTTGCCTTTTAAGCTTCAATCTCAGCATGATTTAGCCTTTGTTTTGGCGTGCTTTAACCCTATTTTGAGTTGATTTGGCCCTTTGAGGCTTGTGTTGTAAGGTTGTAGTACAACCCCTTTCATTAGCTTAATGAGTTAAGCCTTTAAACATGCATCACATGGGTTGTTTGCATGATTTTGAGTCATTTAGCATGTTATTTCAGTGCTGAAATATGTGTCATTGCGCTCCATTGTTTTAAACTTTCATTCGCTTTGAAAGTGGTCTTGAGCCTCTTGATGGCTTGAATGTGGAATTGAGGTTCACATGCCTAATGGTTTTAACTCTCCCTTGAGGGTTTCTACTAACCAATAGCATGATACCTCCTTCATGCTCAAGGCACTCGAAGCTTAGGCCATCTTTCAAATTAGAGGACTTTTCACAATTGGACTTAGCCGGTTAATGGACTAATTGGTAAGCTAAAATGTGTAAACAAAATGAACCAAGTAAAAGTTGAGCAAAATAAACATATGTGTTGCATTGCATGTATTTGGATCGGACGTTAATCCAAACACAAGAAATGTGGGACGTTTCATACCCAAAGTGATGAAACGTGTTGCATTTCTTGGTCGTTAACACCCTTGATCATGCACGATGGGGTGGAGGCTCTTTGTGTATTGTTTGTGCATTCACTAAGCTTGTACAAGCTTGGTTTTTGGGCCATCATGCATTGAGATGCTTGGTTGGTGGCTTGAAAGCCGAGCGCCACACTCCTTTGAGCTTGAGACATGATGAGGAGAGTGGCAGTGCATACATTTTCTTGCAAATACATTGTTGTGTTTCTGTTGTTCTCTGTTGCAGCAAAACCAGAAGTCTGGAGAAGCAGGTGGCCGACCGGCCACTTGAGGTAGCCGACCGACCACCTATACTAGCTGACCGGCCAGTTAAGGTGGCCGGCAGCCACTTTTTGTGGCTGACTGGCCACCAGTCCATTTTTGTGCAAAAATGTTCCTATTTTGAGGCAAAGGCAGTCTAAAGTTGGTACAATGTTCAGAAAATAGAGGCGAGTGCAAACAGAGACAACCGACGGCAAGGCAATGGATTTTCGAGATGATGCCAACCGAGCATGCATGTCTCCCTCGTCCGCGAGGCCGCTTTATTGCTTTGATTAGTTTGTGTAATTAATCATTCAATTTGTTTTGTAATATCTTAATTAGCTTAGCGTAGCTAGTTATTCAATTGAGTTGTAATAACTAATTAGCTAGGTTAGTTAATTAGTTTTGTTTTGTAATAATTAGCTTAGCTTAGATTAGCTTAGCTTATTTATTCGGACCCTCCTTCGCGAGGGCGCAATGTTGTAATAAGTGTGCGTCTGTGTGTGCATGTCTTTCAACCCCACGTCTTTCTCCCTTTTACTTATCAGCTTTTGATGGTTAGTCTAGGGCATATCTCAATGGGCATATCTTACGCTTTGCATATTTGCATTCATTCATTTGTATTGCATGCACCGGGCTCAGCGCATCATTCAAACTGCATCGTATTTCAATACTTATTTGAATACGTGTATTAATCGTTGCATTCATATGCCATCTTAGGTAGCTGAGCCTATTTAGTTGCATTATTGCATGTGTTACATTAGGCACTTTAGCATAGTTAGGATCATTCATTGATTTCTAACTAGTTTTCTATTTTGGCTTGGAGTACACTGTAAGTGTTACGCTTTAGCATCCTTGCATGAGTGTGAGTGTTGCTATGATAGCATGCTTGCCATGAGGCTATTTGCTTAAGTGATTAACTGCATGAATGCTTGTGGGTGGAGGCTTGGTTGCCTAAATTGGAACAATTCGACGAATGAATGTTTTAATCCCGCTTTGCGAAGTGGCAAATCATGTTTTAAGCCCACTCGAGGGTGACAAATCCGCACTTTAGCCCCTTGCAAGTGACACTTTCAAACCATTTTCAAAAACAAACATGAGTTGTTTTGTTCCAATTCTTGTGATTGAGTCTATACTTGTATGTGTGCGCCACATAGTAAAGTTAGCTAATAACTGGATAAGAACACATGAGGTTTATAAAACAACATATCATGCTTAGTAGAGGCTGATCCTTTGATCGGGCGAGCGGGGGTGCTCATGTCATGACCTTCCCCTCTCGTACCCAAGTTCTCGAGCCGAGGCAACTTTGGTGATGACGGACACGTGGCCTTTGGCACGAGTCAGGGTTTCCTAAATTTCCCAAAAATAAAATATTTAGGTGGTGACTCTGTAATCTGGCAAAACAGTCCATGTTTGGCACTTTTTTATTCAAAATCGATTTTCCAAAACGATTTGCCGGATTTGGACTTTTTGGTGTTTATCAGTCTCACATTGCACTTTGTGAGATTAGATTTAGAATCGTGACAGGAGTCCAAACTGTAGTAAGACCAATTCACGCCTCTCCGAAAGGGGGGCGCACGAAGAAAGTTGGGTCTCCGGGCCCAACAACGGTGCATCACCTACCTCGCCCCAACAAACTGGCAATCTACAAGGCCTCAAACGGTGCCATCTGAATACTAGCTTGATAACTATTGTTATAGGTGAATTCAATCAATGGCAAGTGTCTCTCCCAAGACCCTTTGAAATCAAGAATGCAAGCTTTAAGCATGTCCTCCAAAATCTGGATGGTACGCTCCGACTGCCCATCGATTTGAGGGTGATAAGCGGTGCAAAAGGTCAACTTAGTTCCCAACACCTCTTGAAGGCTTTGCCACAATCGGGCAGTAAAACGAGGATCTCTATTCGATATAACGGTCACATGGACCCCATGAAGTCGAACTATCTCTCTAATGTATAACTTTGCCAAATGCTCAACTGAGTCACCGGTGCGCATCGGAATGAAATGCGCAGACTTGGTTAACCTATCAACAATCACCCAAACGGCATCATTGCCCTGTTGTGTTCTAGGATGCCTAACTACAAAATCCATGGTAACATACTCCCATTATCACTCTGCTAATGGTAAGGGTTGTAGCAAACCCACTAGTGTCTGGTGCTCGGCCTTCACTTGTTGACAAGTAAGGCACTTTGATATAAATAAGGCGACATCCCGTTTCATACGTCTCTACCAAAATTGGCGACTAAGATCATGATGCATTTTGGTGCCTCCCAGATGTACTACAAGGCGTGAATGGTGGAACTCTCGAAGTACGTCCTTTCTACAAGATTCTGGTACTAACAAACGTTCTAGGTAACGTACACTCAGATCCGAGTGAATGTTCAAACCCCTATCTTCCTTCTTGTTGGAGATCCTATCACGGATCAACTCCACCTCACGGTCACCCTGCTGTGCCTCTATAACCTTACTAACCAAGGTAGGTTGAACAATTAACGTATATAAGGTAGCACCTTCACTGGACTTATCCAAATGCAAATCGAACTGGCCGATATCACCTAGCATATCCCATTCTCGAATGGCCACACTTGCCAAACTACTCACTGATTTTCGACTCAAGGCATCGGCCACTACATTGGCTTTCCCCGGATGATAGTGTAACTCGAAGTCGTAATCCTCTATAAATTCCATCCACCTCCGTTGGCATAGATTCAAGTCTTTTTGGGAAAACAAATACTTTAGGCTCTTATGATTGGAGAAAACCTCAAATTTCTCACCATAGAAGTAATGTCTCCAAATTTTCAAGGCAAAAATTACTGCCGCTAATTCTAAATCATGGGTGGGGTAGTTCTTCTCATGAGTTTTCAATTGTCGTGAACCATAGGTCACAACCTTCCCTTCTTGCATCAAGACACAACCAAGACTATCTCGGGACGCATCACAATAGACGGTGTAACCCAAACCTCTTTCCAAAATTATCAAAACCGGTGGGGTGGTCAATCTAGTCATAAGTTCTTGAAATGACTTTTCACAAGCTTCCCTCCACACAAGTTTGACACCCTTCCTTGTCAACCTAGTTGTAGACGTCCCCGAACGCATCCTGGGGAGGGTGCGACTCCCCCCCGTTCTGGTTCGCTTGCGGGTCTACTACAGTTCGAAGGACTCAAATGTCACGGTTCTTAATCTTGAACCAAAGAGTCCAAATCCGGCAAATCGTTTTGAAAACAGATTTTTTGAAAGAAGTGCCAAACATGGACTGCTTTGCCAGATACAGAGTCGCCACCTAAATATTTTATTTTTGGGAAATTTAGGAAACCCTGACTCGGTGCCAAAGGCCACGTGTCCGTCATCACCAAAGTTGCCTCGGCTCGGGAACTTGGGTACGATTGGGGAAGGTCACTTTGTGAGCACCCCCGCTCGCCCGGTCAAAGACCGGCCTCTACTAACCATGATATCTATTTTTGAAAACATTGTGTGTTCTTATTCCGGTTATTAGCCTAGATTTACTATGTGATGCGCACAGCATACAAGTATAGACTGAGTCGCCTGAATTGGAACAAAACATTTCATGTTTGTTTGTTTGAAAATGGTTTGATGGTGCTACCCGCAGGTAGGCTAAGACGTGGATTTGCCACCCTCGGGTGGGCTTAGAAAACATGATTTTGCCACTATCTAGTGGGCTTAAAACAAACATTTGATGAATTGTCCCACTCAAGTAACCAACCTCCATCCACAGGCATTCAAGGCAGTTATATCACATAAGCACATAGCCTCATGGTAAGCATGCTATTCATGGCAGTCACTCACACGCATGTAAGGATGCTAAAGCATAAAACTCACCGAGTACTCCAAGCCAAAACAGAAGCTCATTAGAAATCATGCATGATCCTAAATATACAGAAATGCCTAATGCAACACATGCAAAGATGCAACTATAGCAGGCTTGGCTATTCTAAACATGGCATATGGAATGCTACAACTAACACGTATTCAATTTGGAATTGAAATACAAATGCAGTTTGTATGATGCGCCGAGCCCGGTGCGTGCAAAACAGATGAATGATGCAAACATGCTGTCATACTGTATGCTAATTGAAATATGCCCTAATCTAACCATCATAAGCAGGTAAATAAAAGGGAAGAAAGATGTGGGGTTGGAAAACATACATCACACTCACCCACACTTATTACAATTATGCCCTCGCGCAGAGGGTCCAAATAAATATACAGTCCCGAATGAAAGAATAGTACAGTCCAAATAATACAGTCCAAATAATGTACAAATTCCTAATTAATTTACAAATTAACTAAGAAAATAATAAAACTGGCATGCAAGCCAAGGACTGCCTTGATTCTGCTCCGGATGATGGAATGATGCATGTTTGGGCTGCTTTGCGCGGAAATCCACTGGAATGCCCCAATTAGCCTCGGTTTTGCAATGATTCTTGAAAAGCGCGCCAAGCCTCGGAAGACCGCTGATTCTTGATATGCTGCAACAGAGAGCAGGAAAGGGGCATAGCAATGTATTTTCACAAATGTATGCATGTCTCGATCCTCGTACCACCAATCACGCATCTCGATGCATGATGGCCGAGGAGCCGAATAGCACAACTCAATATAGAATGAATGCATATGAACACTACAACAAAACATAACTCCATCATGGATAATCCGAAGTGTCGGTGACTTGGGAATTGAGACACGTTCCGTCACTCGGAGTACGGAACGTACCTCGTTTCCCGTGCCCAGGCTAACTCCTATCCCGAACACGATGCAATATGCATGATATGCGTGAAATGCACATAAGATACAATCCTAACATACACAATGTTATGGAATGACATACACGCTACACGAGGTGATACACAACCGAGCATACACAATGCTATGGATGAAATGGCATACGCAATGCAATATGGGCTTACACCAACATGAGAGAGCCTCAGCCACACTCACATAAGAGGCCATAATGATGAAAATGAGACAACTCGGGATACGTGCACACGTGCACGCAAACCGAGGACCGACCCTAAGGCACGGAAATGCCACTCTAACAAGACATGGCAAGACATGGGATATGATATGCAAACATGCAAATTTCAGTAGCAAAATGAGATGCGAAACAGCCCCGAAGCATGACAAAAGTGCACCCGATGCACGAAATCAATCCCGAAATGCAAGATTAAGCACATGAAATGACTTGTAGCTATACAAAGCATGCATAATTTGAAAATGAAGTGTAAATACAGAAGCAAGGCAACCCCGAGACAAGAATTTTTACAGTACAAAGTGTGGCAAGACAGTGAGCGCACATGGGACTAAATTAGCATGCAAAAAATGGGCCCGCAAGAGGGGTGATGAAGCAACTCACAGCTGCTGGCCCCAAATAGGAAAGGGGCCTTCTACAACATTGAATAGGGGCCAAAAATATGATGTTTTTCAGTAGATGACAAGCCCCAAAAATAGATACAAGTATGGCAAACAATTCATGCAAGAAATGGGCCAACGAAGGGGCAAAGAAGTAACCGATATATGTGGGTCTCAAACAAGTGAGGGACCTTCAACAATGTTGAAGAGGGTCCCAAAATATGGCACTTTACAGTAGATGATCAAGCCCAAATCAGTATACAAACATGCTCAAAATACAATGCAAGATTAAGGCCTCAAGAGGGCTATAACATGAAGTACAAAAAGGATGTCTCAAACAGCCATGGACCCTTGATGAAACATGTAGAGGGGGTCAAAATAGGGCCATTTTCAGTTCTGACCAAGGTCCAAAAACAGAGACACAATAAGCTAATAAATCATGCAAAAAAAGGGGGCCAAAGAGGGGTACAATGGAAAGTGATACATGGAGGTCCCAAAAAGTGGTGAGCCCTTCTTCAATGTTGAAGAAGGGCTCAAAATGAACCTATCTACAGTTCACATCATGCTCCAAAACAAATTACACATAGGCCAAAAATACTATACAAAATTATGGCATAAAGAGGGCCAAAGAGGCAATGGCCAAAAGGAGGTCTCAAATAGTGAGAGACCCTTAATGAAAGATGAAAAAATGGCTCAAAATAAGCCTAGTTCTAGTTATGGTCGGAGCTCAAATGTGCAAGCATAAGGAGCTAAAATATAGACCAAGAAAAGAGCAAAAAGAGGAAAAACGAGACTCACCCTTGAAGACTAGTCTTTAGCAACCTCTTGGCTTGAGAAAAGATGCTCCTTGCCTCTGAGAAGGTCCTCCAAGCCGCTGGAATGGAGTGGTGGTGGTGGTGCTAGGTGGTGGTGAAGAAATGGTGAAGAAATAGTGTAGGGCTTTTAGGGTTTTAAGGCTTGGAAGAGAGGAAGAGAGATATACAATGCAAGAGCCTCAAAGAAAATTTTCTAACCCTTAAATCTGAAGGGGAGGGGCTGTATATATAGGCAAAAGGGGTGGAAAAAGAGGGGGGAAAAAGGGGGGGAAATTCGGATTCAAAATTCCCCCCAAAAAGGCCAAAAAGGAGAGGTAAAGGGGCAAGTGATAGTTGTGGGTCCCAAATGGAAAAGAGCCCTTCAACGAAGTTGAAGAGGGGCTCAAAAAAAGGAACTTTGTAGTTTACATCAAGCCACGAAAATAAATACAAATAGGCTTAAACTACCGTGCAAGAAACGGGGAAAATGGAGGGGTAAAGAAGCAAGTGATAGATGGAGATGTCAAATATCAAGAGGTCCTTAATAAAACATGAAAAGGAGTTCAAAATATGACTATCTCAAGTTCGGGTCGGAGCCCAAAAATGTAGGATGAAGGTTCGGTAGCCAAAACACGCAGTTCGAGGCCCCGAAAGTGGGCTGTTAGGCACCGGGAGTGGTGCTCAACCACGAAGTTGGTCTCTCGGACCACAGTGTCCCTCAAAAGGGAGTAAATAAGATAAGTGCCAAAAATCGGGGCAAACGGAGGTGGTTAAGCGGTCCCAAACCGAGGCACACGGCCTGACGGCTCCAAAAAACCGGAAACCGAGCTCCAAACGGGAAAAATGGCCTACGACCACGAAACGTAGCCTACGGCCACTGAGAGATGATCTACGAGACCTCTCCCTCCCTTTGGGAAGAGAAAACAGAGAAAACAGGGCCTGGTTCGCAAACCGAGGCAAAGCACAAAAGAGTCCGGAAGTCCGGAGGCAAGGCTCGCAGCCGGGACTCCGCAACCTCAGAACGGGCACAATATGCAACATCACCAAGCGCTCAATCGGTGACATTTGAGTCTTAAGGTCGGTCAAAAATGGGGTGTCTACAGTTGCCCCTTTTTGACAGAACTCGAAAGTCATAAGAATGACGGGAGTGAATGTCAAAGCTCAGAGACGACCCATTTTTGACAAGGCCGAATACTTAGACGAAGCAGACAAGATAGACAAAGATGTGCCCGCAGGCAAGGGCAAAATGCAAATGATAATGCAGGAAGCCGAACATAACTTATGATCATGCAAAGAAACATAGGGACGTATCCCGGTGCTTCGGAAAGGTATAAGCATTGGAACGTATTCCAGATGCTCTTAACCAGAGATGGAGAAACATGGGGACGTATCCCGGTGTTTAGGGACGTATCCCAAGGTTTAGGGACGTATCCCGGTGTTTAGGGACGTATCCCAAAGATTAGGGACGTATCCCAGAGATTAGGGACGTATCCCAAAGGTTAGGGACGTATCCCAGAGGTTAGGGACGTATCCCAAAGATTAGGGACGTATCCCAAGATTTAGGGACGCATCCCAGAGATTAGGGACGTATCCCAAAGGTTAGGGACGTATCCCAGAGATTAGGGACGTATCCCAAGGATTAGGGACGTATCCCAAAGGTTAGGGACGTATCCCAAAGGTTAGGGACATATCCCAAGATTTAGGGACGTATCCCAGAGATTAGGGACGTATCCCAAAGATTAGGGACGTATCCCGGTGTTAGGGACGTATTCCAAAGATTAGGGACGTATCCCAAAGGTTAGGGACGTATCCCGGTGTTTAGAAAAGAAGGAGAAACATAAGGACGTATCCCGGTGTTCTGCAAGGAATGTGAAACATAGGGACGTATCCTGGTGTTCCGCAAGGAATGTGAAACATAGGGACGTATCCCAGTGTTTCGGAAAGGCAAGAGAAACATAGGGACGTATCCCGGTGTTTCGAAAAGAGGGAAAAACTTAGGGACGTATCCCGGTGTTTCGGAATGGTGTGAGCATTGGAACGTATTCCGAACGCTTTTAACCGAAGAGGGAGAAACATAGGGACGTATCCCGGTGTTTCAGAATGGTGTGAGCATTGGAACGTATTCCGAACGCTCTAAACCAAAGGAGGTCTAACCCGTCGCACGCGAGAGGAGAAAGAGTGATAATTGCAAGTGAAAAGGTGCATAACAATGCAAGTAATGAGCATAACAATGCTAGATAAATGTGCATAATCAATGCAATGAATGAGCATAACAATGCTAGTGAAGTGGGTGCATAATAATGCAGGTGGAAGTGCATCGCAATGCATATTTGAAACAAAATGCCGAATAAGGGAATACAAGCCTTAACGAGACCAGATTAAAACGCGACCTCCGATTTCCCTTTCGGAGGGGTTTGCAACACACTTAGCTCAAAAACGGGCACACCCTGTTCATACCAGAGAGAGATAACATCTGTTGCTGCTTTAATCGCCATTCTGACTTAAAGCAGGCTTACACTTGGGATAGAGGTACGCTTATTCTTCGGAATACTGACAAGGTCTGAAGAGGTACATCCGGAATACAATCTCAGAATTCACTGAAGGTGAAACACACTCAGATGCTTCGATTTTCCCTCTTTTCTTTTGCTTTGCAGTTTGGAACCCACATAGCTTCAGATATGTCCTTGTTTCACTGTTCTCACATGACCTGGGTTAAACCCTGCAGTTTTCGAAAGAACAAATTCATTTTTTGCACAAATGTAGAGAATGGCACAGCACTCTAAGCACACAACAAATCATTTTTGAGATTGAGAAAATGAGTTCTCGACCGGGTATTGAGCCTACAACTGAACACAACAAAGATGACCCAACAACGAAAAATAAAGGTAAACAACCTAAACACACCGAGACACACTCGGAACGACTCAAAGCAAGAATCGAGAAAAACAAAACAAAAGACACGACACACAGACGTGTTACAAAGACAAGAGACCTCTCAGTGCACGAGGAGCCAGTTTCTCTAGGTATTATTTCCCACCCTTTCTCATTTGTGATTCTCACATCACTCGGCCCTCAAGCTCTGTTTTTCTGAAAAAAGCCCTTTTTTCTCACTTTTCCTCTCAGCGCACATCTCTCTATTCTTCAATCTCTCATTTTAAATCCCTCCCCTGGGTGGTTGATGGATAAACAGCAAGTTGTGGCCTCGTGTCCCTAGCATTCTGCTAGATTCTTCTTCTTCTGCGCGCAGCTAGTGAGTTTCTTCCACAGAGGGGCTGTGCTACAACTGGGTGTGTAGCAAATCTGTAGCTGACCTCGGTTGACGATGCCCTACCGGGGAGTTTGGACGTGATCAGATATGTCCAGATGAGGAAGTGGAATATCTTGCCCCATTCCAGTTCGTGCTTCGCACGTGGCTTGATACCTCGTTGCTTGGAGGGTGAGAGAGCTTTCAGCCCTTTGTTGTTAGCTTCAGTTGTGCCCTTTTCTGGCAAGTAGAGTGCCCTTTCTGGCAAGTGCGTTGATAAAGGGAAAAAGACAGAGAACCTAACTCAACTGTGTCCCTAGTTCATCATTTTGACCATTTTTTATTTTTGAGCTTTTGCTAAAGTAATTTTGACCGACATGAGAGTTAGATTAACATGCTTGTTCAATTTTTTGATTTGAAATCGTGCAAGTCAGGCTATGAGCACTGAAAATTTTCCTTTTTCGGGTCCAAGGAATGGTCCAATTTTTTGGAAAATATGGAACAATTTTCGAGAAAATTAGTCAACCTCAGTAAAAATTCTCAAAAACTATTTTTGCAAACGGCCACTTGCTCAACGAGCATGAAACCTACTCCCGAGATGCACCACCTCGGATCCAAGGGAAAACTGCCCCGTGCTTGAAGAGAGCTGCATGGCAACGGAAAGTTGCCCCTTGTTTGAACAGCACCGCGGCGCGTTGAAGGGCAACGGAAAGTTGCCCCTTGTTTGAATGGCACCGCAGCGCATTGTAGTCCGTCCTCAGAGTGATGAACGCAACCAAACTCTCGGATACAGTGAAGACAATGACCAGAACCATCACATGGACACAATCGAATTTGAAGTGTTTTACGGCTGGACTTCAGAATGAAGTTGCCTACGTATCCCAAAGATGGGAATCAAGCCTTACGTAGTTCGGGGTTAAGGTACACTCGGGTATTTAACCTCTCCTTTTATGCTCTAACTTTTGCCAAGGCGCCCGTTGCAGGTTTTCAACCTTGCGAGCTTCTGTTTTTCTTTTCTTTTCAATTCTTTTCTTTTTTTTTCTTTTTTTTCTTTTTTGCTTTTCTTCTTTCTTCTTTTTTCTCTCTTCTTCTTTTTCTTTTTTTTGCTTTTCGTATATATCTTTTCTTGCTCTAACTTTTGCCTGGGTCGCCCTTCTGGGTTTTCGGCCCAGCGAGCCTCTCAAAGGGTAAAAGTGTAACAGGTCCATGCCAAATGGTTTTGAGATCCTGAAGTCATCTGAATCCAGGAAAATGACTGTTGTATTGATTCGCAGAAGGATCCATCTTCGGCTCTTCGAGCACATCGGATATTTTTGCCCCTAGTTCGAGGAGTGCTTCTGATTTGGCTTCGCAACCTTCTTCTGATGAGGTCTGATCTCCTTGATCTGACTTTGGTGCCTCTTGTTCGAGGGCTGCTTCAAATCTGGCCACACAGGCCTCACATTGTAGTTGACCGTTGAACATTCTGAATCCCAGTTCAAGGTTTGAAAGTGAGGGGTCAAGTCTCGAGGCTGAGAGCGATCCTAAGTTGTAAAATCTCAAGAGCGATTCTACACAGGTCTTCGCAGGACCGCGCAAAACATTTTTTGAAAGTTTTTAAGAAAGCGACAAATCGCTCGCGCTGAAGACAGTGTAGAACCAATCTGGATCAAGCCAGGATCCTTCCCAGTACTCACACTAACAAGCATGATTTCATTCATTAAGGGCTTAGCACGCCTCTCTTTCTCTCAATTGATCAAAATTTTGCGAAACCCGAGGAATTCCTTCCTCTTCGTTTTCACCGTAGTGTTCAAAAAGCTTTTGGAAAACTTAGGTCGATGCAATGAATTTAAGGCACAGAAAAGACACAGCTTCTAGTCAAATACTGTCATCTCATTCAGAACTTCCAGCATAACTGGCACAAGGCAGGAGCAAATGCGAAAGCGTGAAAGTCACTGCTATTTCATTCAAAATCTGTTGGCATAACTGGCTCCCTGGCAGAAACAGACTCAAAACAAAACGAAAAGACAAACACAAAACAAAATGGTGACGACCGAAGTAACCCCCCCCCCCCCCGGAATCACCCGACTCCTATACAACAGGACTGACTCGATACAACAAGATAGACCCAAAACAAAAGAGACTGACTCAAAACAAAAAGACAGACTCAAAACAAAATAACAAGACTGACCCAATACCCAAGTCAGAAAGTACAAATTAACAACATTCGCAAATGTGCTCAAAACAGTGCATGCCATCCACCATATCTGGAGTTAATCGAGCGCCGCCCGCAGGTGGTTCATCCCCCGATCACATAAGAACACAGGTCCAGAGTACCCGAGGGATATTAGACCCTTCTGAAGTTATGATTCCAAGACTACTTAGCAAAAGAGAAAACAGACAGCATCTCAGCCTGATTTCATCAGAACCATCATGAGCGAAGCTGAATGAGTGTACTCTCTACTGAATTCTGCCCCAAAATTCTGCCCCAAATCTGAGTCTGATACCCACAGGTAAAGCTGACTCCCAAATACTGATAGTAATGCCCGCAGGCCTGATGCCCAGACTTGTAAACCAATACATGCATTCCTGTAGAGACGCACTCTAAAAGCACATAGCAGACAAGTGAGAGCCAAAACACCCTTATGTTGGGGTAGGGTTTCCCTGTCCTATTTTGTCAGGAGCTAGGGTTTCACTACGCACGCAGCGGTTTCAAACAACCTATAAACGGGTAAGCAACCTGTCCTAGTTTGGAATGGTCACTATGGATCCGAATATGCACTAGGTCGAATGGTCAAAAAGGGTGCCCCGGTAAAACCGGGGTTTGTGTTCCCATGCTGTCAGAGCCCACAGCCGATTAGCCTTATGGTCATGCCTTGACAAGACAAGCCTCCGGCAAATCGTTCGGGAATGGCATATGGCAAACACGGTGTCCTAGGCGCACCAATGCAAATGCAATGCAAAGAAACACACAAGTGTAATCAAAACCAGATATCATGAGTTTGAGTCAAGTTCTCTAAATCCCCAGCAGAGTCGCCAGAAACTGTAGATGTCCCCGAACGCATCCTGGGGAGGGTGCCCGTTCTGGTTCACTTGCGGGTCTACTACAGTTCGAAGGACTCAAATGTCACGGTTCTTAATCTTGAACCAAAGAGTCCAAATCCGGCAAATCGTTTTGAAAACAGATTTTTTAAAAGAAGTGCCAAACATGGACTGCTTTGCCAGATACAGAGTCGCCACCTAAATATTTTATTTTGGGAAATTTAGGAAACCCTGACTCGGTGCCAAAGGCCACGTGTCCGTCATCACCAAAGTTGCCTCGGCTCGGGAACTTGGGTACGATTGGGGAAGGTCACTTGTGAGCACCCCCGCTCGCCCGGTCAAAGACCGGCCTCTACTAACCATGATATCTATTTTTGAAAACATTGTGTGTTCTTATTCCGGTTATTAGCCTAGATTTACTATGTGATGCGCACAGCATACAAGTATAGACTGAGTCGCCTGAATTGAACAAAACATTTCATGTTTGTTTGTTTGAAAATGGTTTGATGGTGCTACCCGCAGGTAGGCTAAGACGTGGATTTGCCACCCTCGGGTGGGCTTAGAAAACATGATTTTGCCACTATCTAGTGGGCTTAAAACAAACATTTGATGAATTGTCCCACTCCAAGTAACCAACCTCCACCCACAGGCATTCAAGGCAGTTATATCACATAAGCACATAGCCTCATGGTAAGCATGCTATTCATGGCAGTCACTCACACGCATGCAAGGATGCTAAAGCATAAAACTCACCGAGTACTCCAAGCCAAAACAGAAGCTCATTAGAAATCATGCATGATCCTAAATATACAGAAATGCCTAATGCAACACATGCAAAGATGCAACTATAGCAGGCTCGGCTATTCTAAACATGGCATATGGAATGCTACAACTAACACGTATTCAATTTGGAATTGAAATACAAATGCAGTTTGTATGATGCGCCGAGCCCGGTGCGTGCAAAACAGATGAATGATGCAAACATGCTGTCATACTGTATGCTAATTGAAATATGCCCTAATCTAACCATCATAAGCAGGTAAATAAAAGGAAGAAAGATGTGGGGTTGGAAGACATACATCACACTCACCCACACTTATTACAATTATGCCCTCGCGCAGAGGGTCCAAATAAATATACAGTCCCGAATGAAAGAATAGTACAGTCCAAATAATGTACAAATTCCTAATTAATTTACAAATTAACTAAGAAAATAATAAAACTGGCATGCAAGCCAGGGACTGCCTTGATTCTGCTCCGGATGATGGAATGATGCATGTTTGGGCTGCTTTGCGCGGAAATCCACTGGAATGCCCCAATTAGCCTCTGTTTTGCAATGATTCTTGAAAAGCGCGCCAAGCCTCGGAAGACCGCTGATTCTTGATATGCTGCAACAGAGAGCAGGAAAGGGGCATAGCAATGTATTTTCACAAATGTATGCATGTCTCGATCCTCGTACCACCAATCACGCATCTCGATGCATGATGGCCGAGGAGCCGAATTGCACAACTCAATATAGAATGAATGCATATGAACACTACAACAAAACCTAACTCCATCATGGATAATCCGGAGTGTCGGTGACTTGGGAATTGAGACACGTTCCGTCACTCGGAGTACGGAACGTACCTCGTTTCCCGTGCCCGGGCTAACTCCTATCCCGAACACGATGCAATATGCATGATATG
The DNA here is from genome assembly GCA_030407325.1 of Camellia japonica. Lineage (NCBI taxonomy): Eukaryota > Viridiplantae > Streptophyta > Magnoliopsida > Ericales > Theaceae > Camellia > Camellia japonica. The sequence continues at coordinate 23,948,494 of JAPPVO010000059.1, read as the reverse complement.
CGTGAAATGCAACTAAGATACAATCCTAACATACACAATGTTATGGAATGGCATACACGCTACACGAGGTGATACACAACCGAGCATACACAATGCTATGGATGAAATGGCATACGCAATGCAATATGGGCTTACACCAACATGAGAGAGCCTCAGCCACACTCACATAAGAGGCCATAATGATGAAAATGAGACAACTCGGGATACGTGCACACGTGCACGCAAACCGAGGACCGACCCTAAGGCACGGAAATGCCACTCTAACAAGACATGGCAAGACATGGGATATGATATGCAAACATGCAAATTTCAGTAGCAAAATGAGATGCGAAACAGCCCCGAAGCATGACAAAAGTGCACCCGATGCACGAAATCAATCCCGAAATGCAAGATTAAGCACATGAAATGACTTGTAGCTATACAAAGCATGCATAATTTGAAAATGAAGTGTAAAGACAGAAGCAAGGAAACCCCGAGACAAGAATTTTTACAGTACAAAGTGTGGCAAGACAGTGAGCGCACATGGGACTAAATTAGCATGCAAAAAATGGGCCCGCAAGAGGGGTGATGAAGCAACTCATAGCTTCTGGCCCCAAATAGGAAAGGGGCCTTCTACAACATTGAAGAGGGGACAAAAATATGATTTTTTTAAGTAGATGACAAGCCCCAAAAACAGATACAAGTATGGCAAACAATTCATGCAAGAAATGGGCCAACGAAGGGGCAAAGAAGTAACCGATATATGGGGGTCTCAAAAAAGTGAGGGACCTTCAACAATGTTGAAGAGGGTCCCAAAATATGGCACTTTACAGTAGATGATCAAGCCCAAATCAGTATACAAACATGCTCAAAATACAATGCAAGATTAAGGCCTCAAGAGGGCTATAACATGAAGTACAAAAAGGATGTCTCAAACAGCCATGGACCCTTGATGAAACATGTAGAGGGGGTCAAAATAGGGCCATTTTCAGTTCTGAACAAGGTCCAAAAACAGAGACACAATAAGCTAATAAATCATGCAAAAAAAGGGGGCCAAAGAGGGGTACAATGGCAAGTGATACATGGAGGTCCCAAACAGTGGTGAGCCCTTCTTCAATGTTGAAGAAGGGCTCAAAATGAGCCTATCTACAGTTCACATCATGCTCCAAAACAGATTACACATAGGCCAAAAATACTATACAAAATTATGGCATAAAGAGGGCCAAAGAGGCAAGGGCCAAAAGGAGGTCTCAAATAGTGAGAGACCCTTAATGAAAGATTAAAAATGGCTCAAAATAAGCCTAGTTCAGTTATGGTCGGAGCTCAAATGTGCAAGCATAAGGAGCTAAAATATAGACCAAGAAAAGAGCAAAAAGAGGAAAAACGAGACTCACCCTTGAAGACTAGTCTTTAGCAACCTCTTGGCTTGAGAAAAGATGCTCCTTGCCTCTGAGAAGGTCCTCCAAGCCGCTGGAATGGAGTGGTGGTGGTGGTGCTAGGTGGTGGTGAAGAAATGGTGAAGAAATGGTGTAGGGCTTTTAGGGTTTTAAGGCTTGGAAGAGAGGAAGAGAGATATACAATGCAAGAGCCTCAAAGAAAATTTTCTAACCCTTAAATCTGAAGGGGAGGGGCTGTATATATAGGCAAAAGGGGTGGAAAAAGAGGGGGAAAAAAGGTGAGGAAATTCGGATTCAAAATTCCCCCCAAAAAGGCCAAAAAGGAGAGGTAAAGGGGCAAGTGATAGCTGTGGGTCCCAAATGGAAAATATCCCTTCAAAGAAGTTGAATAGGGACTCAAAACAAGGAACTTTGTAGTTTACATCAAGCCACGAAAATAAATACAAGTAGGCCTAAACTACCGTGCAAGAAAAGGGAAAAATGGAGGGGTAAAGAAGCAAGTGATAGATGGAGATGTCAAACATCAAGAGGTCCTTAATCAAACATGAAAAGGAGTTCAAAATATGACTATCTCAAGTTCGGGTTGGATCCCAAAAATGTAGGATGAAGGTTCGGGAGCCAAAACACGCAGTTAGGGGCCCCAAAACTGGGCTGTTAGGCACCGGGAGTGGTGCTCAACCACGAAGTTGGTCTCTCGGACCACAGTGTCCCTCAAAGGGAGTAAATAAGATAAGTTCCAAAAATCAGGGCAAACGGAGGTGGTTAAGCGGTCCCGAACCGAGGCACACGGCCTGACGGCTCCGAAAAACCGAAAACCGAGCTCCAAACGGGAAAAATGGCCTACGACCACGAAACGTAGCCTACGGCCACTGAGATATGATCTACGAGACCTCTCCCTCCCTTTGGGAAGAGAAAACAGAGAAAACAGGGCCTGGTTCGCAAACCGAGACAAAGCACAAAAGAGTCCGGAAGTCCGGAGGCAAGGCTCGCAGCCGGGACTCCGCAACCTCAGAACGAGCACAATATGCAACATCACCAAGCGCTCAATCGGTGACGTCTGAGTCTTAAGGTCGGTCAAAAATGGGGTGTCTACACTTGTCAAAGGTGCGGCTAATATAGAGAAGTCCCCTCCAGCTAATCCCAAGAAACTTTAGATCTCAAAAATATTTTTTGGTTGTTTCCAATCCTGCACGGCATCTATCTTCGAAGAGTCTACAGTTACTCCTTCCTTCGACACTACATGCCCTAAAAACTTCACCTCGTTCAACCAAAAGTCACATTACTCAAATTTGGCATACAATTGGTGCTCTCTCAGCAAATCAAGTACTAACCACAAGTGGTTCTCCTATTCCTCCTTGGAGGCGGAATATATCAAGATGTCGTCCACAAAGACGACCACGAAACGGTCTAAGAATTCTCAAAAAATTCGGTTCATCAAATCCATAAAGAAAGCGGGTGCATTGGTAAACCAAAAGGCATTACGAGGAATTCATAATGGCCATAACGTGTGCGAAAGGTCATTTTCTGTATGTCCTCCTCTTGGACTCTCAATTGATGGTACCCCTACCTCAAATCTACCTTCGAGAAGCAACGAGACCCTCTAAGTTGGTCAAATAAATCATCTATTCTGGGTAGAGGATACTTGTTCTTAACTGTAACCTGATTCAACTTGTGGTAGTCGATACATAACCGTAACGACACATCATTCTTCTTCGCAAAGAGAGCCAGTGCTCCTCAAGGTGATGTACTAGGGCGAATGAAGCCCTTATCTAAAAGCTCTTGGAGTTGAATCTTCAACTCGTGTAATTCAGCCGGTGCAAATCTATAAGGTGCCATAGAAATCGGTGTTGTGCCAGGCACTAAGTCAATAGAGAACTCAATCTCTCAGTGAGGTGGCAATCTAGTAAGATCCTCAGGAAAGATATCCGAGTAGTCACAAACTACCCTTGGCAATTCAACACGGGCCCCGTCACTCTCACTATCCCAGAGAGTCGCAAAAAGACCACTAAGCTCGTCCCTACCACGAGGGCCAAAAACTGACGACAAGACCCTATCAACCCGATCCCCCAGAAAATAGAAATAGTCACCACTCGAGGTGCACACTATAACTCTCTGACAATAACAGTCAATCACAGCTCAATACAAAGATAACCAATCCATACCTAGAATTACATCAAAACTTGACATATCTAGTAACACAAAAGCAAACAGAAGTCGACGCTCGGAAACCTCTATCTCACAACGGCAACATCCCTGGTCTAAATCAACTGTACCCCCAACTGGTGACTCTACTCTGAGCAGAGACGCTAACTGAGCCATCTCTAACCTCAATGTGAAAACAAATGCAGTAGATATAAATGAATGAGACACACTCGTATCTATCAACACATTAGCCAAAGAATTACACACAACAAAAATACCTCTCACAACTGAAGATCCTGCTAACTACTCTAGCGCGGTAACAACATACACGTGCCCCTGTGGTCTCTGATCAACCTGCTCATCTCTCGAAGCATAGGCCTGCTATACTGACTGAGTCGAAGCGGCTCCCTGATTGGCTCGTAAATTCTGAACTGAGTGAGCTTGCTAGTGCTTTTGAGTTTGCCTTGACCCTAATGCGCCAAACACGCCTCCTAACTGCGGGCAAGCTCTCCTCATATGCCCCGACTGGCCATACTGAAAACAAGTAAGCCCCGACCCTCTGCTCTGTGACTAACTCTGAGATCGATTAGGTGGCGGTGGCGATGGCGATGGCGGTAACATCTGCTGCCCTCCTCCCTTCTGTGGATGGGAAAAGGCCTTGTGACCCGGTTGGCCACACTTGAAACACGAGAAATTACCCGATGTGCTCTTCCCCAAGCTCGCACTAGGCAAGGGAAAGATAGATCTAGACTATTGTGACTGGGATTGGGATGAAAAGGTTCCTATGTTCTTCTTACTGGGTCTAAAATCTCCCTATGACTCTTGGCCCCTAGATCTCGAACCCCGAAGTCTCTCCTCCTCGGCCTGCACCGTAATCTCCACATGTGCCGTCGCCTTCACAAGGCGATCATAGTTTTGAATCATTTTTCCAGCAACCTTGAATAAAAATTTTGTTCTCAACCTCTTCTCAAACTCTATGCAACGGCGCTCTTCCATTGCCACCAACTACAGTACAAACTGGGACAAACTAGTGAAGCCCGCTTCGAACTCGGCCACAGATAGGTTAAGTTGTTTGAGGTCTTGAAACTCTTGCCTCCGCCTCTCTCTAGTAGTGGGAGGTAGATACTTGTCTTGGAAAGCAACCACAAAGGCTTTCCATGTCAGCTCCATTCTATCCTTGGCGTACTTCCACCATTGGCCCGCATCCCCCTTAAGATAGTAACTCGCTAGAGTCATCCTTAGCTCACTATCTTCAATGTGAAGCATCTCAAATGTCTTCACTGTTTGCTCGAGCCACTCATCCACTTTCTTGGGCTCTTGGCCACCATGGAACTCATTTGGTTTGGCCTGCAAAACTCTCTAATGAGAAAACTCGCCCTTATCTCCACGGTGTTCTCTCTGGCTTGGTTCTCTACCCTCAACATATTCATCGATTCCCTCAAACCCCCCACCATTTCTCGGGTTAGGGCCCCCATTACAGCTTGACCTGTTTGCCCCGAAATTTCCACTTGCCTTATTTGTTTAGCCACATTAGCTTGGCCAGCTTGCTCGGCCGCATTGGCTTGGCCAAACCCTTCCTCTTGCACTGGAACCTCATGGACTGATACTTCATGTACACCTCGGTGAGGTCTACCGCGCCTCTCGCCTCTGCCACCATGGACTTGACCCCTTCCTGACATCCTAACTAAGAATTAAGGTAAACAATTCAGCACATAGCCTCAAACGTGCTCGCAACTTGCTGTAGACACCCCGTTTTTGACCGTCCTCAAAACTTGGACGTCACCGTTGGAACACTTGGTGATTACCCATGTTCGTGTTTCGTTTTGAGTTCCCGGAGGTCTCAGCTACACGCCTTGCTTCAGGATCTCTCAACTCGACTGTTTTGTGTTCGGTTTTGCACCAAACACTCGTGTTTTTGTTTCTAAGGGTAGAGAGTAGCTTGTTAGCTACCGCTGACACCCACCGGCCATGGCTTGAGGCCACCAGCCGTGTTTTGAGGCTACCGGCCATTGGTGAAATATACCATTGACCGGTCGGCATTTGGTGTGGCCGGCCGACCATATTTTTGGCCGATGGCCTCCTTTTTTGTCCGGTACCACCTTTTTGCCTTTTTCAGGCATGGTGCATGCCAGCTGTGCCAGCTGGAATGCACAAGACCTGCCCCCGTGCATATATGTGGCTGTTTTGCACCTTTGACCTTTTTTTTTGCACCCTTTGCTCAAAGCATCTTGAGGAAGCTTTGACCCCTTGTCTTGGCTTCCTCAAGAAGCTTGCACCTTTGGGATAGCTTCCATTGAAAGCTTGGTCCTTTTGACCTTTTTGCAATAGCTTCTCTAAGAAGCTTGGAGCCTTTCCTTTGTCTATATAAGAGACCCCCCCTCCTTTGTGTTGGTTCAGCAAAATCAGACCTAAAGCATATATATTCTGATATATACACTTTCTCTCTCTATATCTCCCTCTATCTCTTCATTGTGTGTGTGTTTAAGGGCCAAATGGTTGATTTCTTCTTAGTTTTGCACTAAGACACACACTACTACACCATATTTCGACTTTGGGAGGCATTGAGGGTTTGTTCTTGAGGTTTTGGACTGATTTTGATCAGAGGAGGAGGGCTGCATTTGCTGTTCTTCAAAGGTTCTTCAAGGGTAACACTCTTACTTTAGATTCCCCAATCTTGCACTAGACTTTTGCCTATCTTGCTTACTGTTTTAGACTTTGTGTATAACTGAAAAAAGTCTTGTATTTGCATGCTTGAGATACTTCATTAAGGTTGTTTTGGTGTTGGGGGTCGACCTCTCTCTCTTAGGCCTTGTTTGGCCCTTTTGGTGCTCTCTTTGTTAAGCTTTTGTTACTTTTGTGTGTTGACCTTCTCACCACTGAAATCCAGTGGATTTTCAATGGTGAAGAAGGAGTTTTGAAGTTTTGCATAGGGGAGGGACACCCCTCTCCCTTAGTCTCTCATTTTTGCATGTTTTTGGCTCTTAAAGGTAGCATGTATGCTTGGTTGTCTTTGGCCCCATTTCAGAAGTTTTTGGATGTTATTTGGTCATATGTTGCCTCTGTTTTTGGTCGGACTTGTGGCCTCTTGCATGCATAGTATACTTGCCTTGCATTCCTCCATTTTGCCTAGAAATATGCCATGCATTTAGGCCATGATTCTTGCATATTATAGCTTAACTTCATGAAGGTTTCAGCATTATTTTTCCATGCTCAAGGACTGTTGGGTGCTGTTTTAGCCATATTTGCCATGTTTAGAATAGCCTCTTTGCATTTTGGCTTGTGAACCTTGAGCATGTAGGTCTCTAGCATGCTTAGCCTAGCTTATTCTCATGATTTGGAATCATTAGGGACCATGTTTCAGTCCATAAACCATGCTTATATGCTTGCATTCATCACCACTTTCATGCTTTGAAGAGTTGTTTTGTTGTGCCTTCAAATGAGCATTGTGTATGCTTAAGTGTTTAAGTCTTTGGGACTGCCATATCAGTGGGTTTTTGTAATAACCCCGACCCTGATTAACACTAATTGATGCTTAATTGCCTAATAGTAATTGAGAGGAAATCTGGAATTAATTTGCATATGTATTGTACGAATTATGTGTTTCTATCTGTTCGGTGTCGAAATACCTGTTCGTGTTTTAAACTTTAAACTGCGAATTGGAAGCCTTATCGGCGCCCGACTTCGAAATTGATTAGTGTTTTAGACTAGTTAGATTTTATGTGATTTTATGGTAAGTTCAATTAAAATTTGATTTGGGAATGTTTAAATCAGGTTAAATAATGTTATATTAATGAACCTAGGTATTTACCCTTTTGCCATTGTGAGTGGGCTACCTTTGTTTCATCTTGTGTGAGGTGTCATTACACCATTTCATCATTTTTGGCTGAGGAAAAACGTAGGCAAGAGGGAGAGGAGAGAAAAACTTAGTTTCAACAAGGATTTTGGCTAAACACTTGGAGATTTGAAGGTTTATAACAACATTGAGCTCTTAGACTTGGAATTCAAGAGTTGAGGTAGGAGGTTTCTCTTTTATTTGTAAGTTTAAGAGTAATCCTTGCATGGTTCTTGGTTAATTTGATATTTAAGGTTAGAATTGGGTTTAACATGTTGAATTTAAGCTTAATTAGTGCATGCATGTACATGTTCATAGAAATTGAAGTTGTTTTGTATCAAGTTTTCACATGCATGCTCATATTTTTGCTAAAGTCCATGAATTCATCAAAATTCTAAGTTTAATTTTGCTTTGGATCATGTTTTGGAGCTTTGAAATTCAATTGGACTCATGCATGTTTGTTTAAACTTTGTTTTTGGTGATTTATTGAATTTGTGACCAATTGACTCACTCTTGGCCCTTGATTTTACAAATTGAGCTTTGAAACTTGATATATTATGAGTTTAAAGTGTTTTTCCAGAAATTGGGCCCAAGAGGTCGAGTTTTGAGCTATAGAATGCTTGGTTCGAACTTGGAAGGCAAATCTGGAAATCCCAGAATTTGGCTTCCTCGCTCGAGCGACCATTGTTTGTTCAGAGATCCGCTCGAGCGAATAGATAATGGCTCGAGCGTAAATTTCAAGCTCTCAGAATCTTGGTGCATGCAGACGGACGCTCGAGCGAAGAGGCCTACGCTCGAGCGAGCATCGAGCGGGAAAAATCAGCAACCAGTACTTTTTCATCTTTGCAGATCGCTCGAGCGAAGGAGTCCTCGCTCGAGCGAACCCTTTGATTTTGCAAGCTCGCTCGAGCGAAGGAAGTCTCGCTCGAGCGAGACCCCTGTTTTCAGTAACTTGTGAAAAATGTTTTCTAAGGCATTTTTTTTGCATCCTCATTCCATCCTAGGCATTCCTAGGCCATGTTTAAGGCTCCATAATAAGGATAAGAGGTTAGGTACACACTTCGGATCATTGATGTGAGTTTGTACAATTGGATTGCGTGTTTCAAGTGTGTATCCGTGATGTGTTATGTAGGTCGTGTGCCGCATTTTGTTTGACCGTTTGGCTCCGTCTATCTATTTCAACGCCCACTGTGAGTAATAACATTGTAAAGATATGTTCAACTGTACTTACTTTCTGTGTGATAAAATGAGATCTGTTTTCTGAAATGATATGTTATGTACAATAAATGATTATCCAATTTCTGACATGTATTCATGACATCCTTAGTATCATGTGTTATCTACAGCCGTGACCCGGTATCGGAGGTTCCTCGTGGAACTTTACGCTTTATGCGTCCTGTTATGTTACGCTTTATGCGTCCTGTTTGTGCACTGATGCCCGTACCGGAGGCCTGCCATGGGGGCTTAGCTGTCCTGTTACCCGGATCCGGAGGTTCCTTCACGGGAACTATGGAGGTTATTCATAACCTTACGCATTGCGCGTCCTGTTCAGTTATGCTAATGGATGTATCACGTAAATGTAACCATGACTTAAGGTTTCTGTCTATATATGATCTGATCAAGTATGAATTTGATAAAGCTGAATTATGATTTCGATCTGATCAAGCATGATTTTGATACAATATGAATTGATTTCTGAAATCTGTATGGACTCATTCATTGAAACCCCTTTACTCTGTTTATTATTCACTGGGCTTTCGCTCACAGTTCACTATATATATGTAGGTGAGCCGGCACATGACCAAGGCCAGAGTTGAGGGCTTTCTGTTCCTTTTTGTCAGCCAATTGTTGTGCCTCCCGAGGAGGTTCCGGTCGAAGCCTAATGCCATGGCTGTTTTGTTTCATGCTAGTCAATGCTCATGTTTGTAATGTCGGATCTTGGGAATACAAGTTGTAAATATTTTGTACATATTGGTGTACTTGACTGGCATGCTTATGTATATAAATAAGTTTTATAATCCTCTGTTCCATGTACGTCATCACAACTCATTGGACCTTGCTTATTTTACATTATTGCTTCCTCAGCCCGTTAATATTTGTTAATCTCTTCAGAGGCTGTAGGTAATCCTCGGATTACTGGCCGGTTACGGTGCCAAATCTATAGGGGCGGGTTTGGGTCGTGACAGTTTTGGGGGCTCATTTTGCATGTTGAAACTCTACTTTGTATTGAAAAGTGCATGCCATGAGTGGTTGGGGTGGTTGTAGTAGGATACTTTCTTTGGTGGCCTTGAATGTTTTCTCTTTTGTATCTATTCCCTAGCATGTTTTGGCGTCATCTTTTGCATGCATTTTAGAGTTTAACATGAGTGTTCGATATCCATGTACCTCACCTTTGAGTGCTCTTGAGAATAGCCTTCTATGCCTTAGCTTTAGGCTCTTTGGTTTGCTTGTTTGTTATGCATGTTGTCCATCACTTTTGGCATTTTTGGCCACTGTTTTGGGGTATGGCTGAGGCCTCCCATTTTAGTCTAAGTCCACTCTTGTATATGGTTGCATGCTTGATTTGTTGCCTTTAGTTTCATGCTAACATTATGCCATGTTTGCATTACATGTTAGGTTGCATTGCATTGCTTGGTTTGGGGTGTCAAACCAAGCATGAGGATTGAGAAGTGTTCATACTCAAAGTGACGAAACACGTCTCAATCCTCGGTCGCCGATGCCTTTGATCTTAACATGATAGGGTGTTAGCTTTCATTTGATTGTTGCATGCATTTTACATTACATGGCAAACTTGGCTTCTTAGGCCATCGTGCATAATTGATGGCCCGAAGGTCGAGGGCCATGCTCCCTTGAGTCTATTGCATGATAGGGAGTGTGGCCATGCCCACATTTGCTTGAAAATTCCATGCCATACACTGCTTGCCCTCTGCTGCTGTCAACTGCAGGGTTCTGCAGGAAGTAATGGCCGGCCGGCCACCTATTGTGCCGACCGACCAAATGTAATTAGCCGATGGCTCAACCAATGGCCGATGACCATTCCCTTTGACCGGTGGTGTCCCCACTTGGTCGGTGATGCCCCCCAGTGTTCAGAGAAGCATCCTTGAAATTTGTGAGATCCGCAGAGGAGCAGGGCAGTGTAAACAGAGGCAGCAGTGCTATGACAGCGAGTTTCCGGGCAAAACGAGTCAAGCATGCATCATTCACACATTCCGAGGCAGAGCTGCGGCCACCTTCCTTCTACATTCAATTTGTTAATTAATTAGAAGTTCTGTAATAATTAATTCAGTAGTATTCATTCGGTTGTGTAATATTTATTCGGACTCTTCGAGCAAAGGCAATTGTGTAATAAGTGTGTGTGAGTGGTGTGCATGTCTTCCAATCCCATGTCTTTCTTCCCTTTTATTTACCCGCTTATGATGGTTAGACTAGGGCATATTTAAATTAGCATACCTTATGCTATGCATGCGTGCATCCATACATTTGTCTTACATACACCGGGCTCGGCACATCATGCTAACTGCACTTGTATTTCAATTCTAAGTTGAGTACTTGTTAGTTGCAGCATTTCACATGCCATCTTTAGGGTAGCCGAGCCTATTCTAGCTGCATCCTGCATGTGTTGCATTAGCCATCTTAACATGAACTAGGGTCATGCATATGATTACTAACTAGTTTCTGTTTTGGCTTGGAGTACTAGGTAAGCTTTTATGCTTTAGCATACCGCATGCGTGCGAATGTTGTCATAATAGCATGATTGCCATGAGACTAGCTGCTTATGTGATATAACTGCTTGAATGCCTGTGGATGGAGGTTGAATTACCTAAATTGGAATAATGCATTAAAACTGTGAGTTTTAAAGCCCACTAGATAGTGGCAAAACCATCTTTTCTAAAAAGCCCACTCGAGGGTGGCAAAACCTGCATTTTAACCTACTTGCGAGTAGCAAACCATTTTTCAAAACAAACATGAAATGTTTTGTTCCAATTTAGGCGATTTGGTCTATACTTGTTTGCTGTGCGCATAACATAGTAATTCTAGGCTAATAACCGGAATAAGAACGCGTAATGTTTTCAAAACAAGATATCATGGTTAGTAGAGGCCGATCTTCGGATCGGGCGAGAGGGGGTGCTCATAGCTGACCTTCCCCAATCGTACCCAAGTTCCCGAGCCGAGGCAACTCTGGTAATGACGGACACGTGGCCTTAGGCAAATGAGTCAGGGTTTCCTAAATTCCCCCATTAAAAAAATATTTAGGTGGCGACTCTGTATCTGGCAAAGCAGTCCATATTTGGCACTTCTTTCAAAAAATCTGTTTTCTCAAAACGATTTGCCGGATTTAGACTCTTTGATTCAGATTTTGAACTGTGACAAAATTGAGTCCGAACTGTGGGGTAAAGCCCTCGGGGCGCGTCCACACTTGCCTCACACATTTGACTACAACAATTTCATATATTTCTCTACCATATAAACAATTTAGTTTTACTCCACATAAGCACTTAGTCACATAAACATATATGGATTATTCCTTTGCGATGAAATTCGTCCCACGAAACATCAAGAATTCTTAGTAGAATGAGTATTGATCAAGTACCTTCTAATAATACCTCAAGGAATTTAATAGACGCAAACCACATCCCAAAAGTCCAGCCCCATACCCATCTAGTCATATAAACATGTTATCACACAGTCATAGAATATACAACATCTCCTAATCATGTGAAATGAACCCTTTGTGGCAAAACAACCACTTCCCGCGAGCCCCAAGCATTCAAACCCGGTAGCTCTGATACCAAGTTGTCACGTCCCAAGAAAATATACAATAATAGTGCATTGATCTCTACTCTTTATGATAACAGAAGTAATTCTTCAACATTTGAACACATGATCATAAGGTTTTCTTTTTACAAAATAGTTCCACATGTGGATATACATTCAATGACTTCTAACACAAGAATCTATAGCATGTAGAATATTCAGTCAAAATGAATAAATGTCCTCAAGGGGCTACAAATTCCAAGGCTTGAGCTCGGTTACACAAAAATGGTCACTCAAACCCATACAGATATAGCCCTTGGCTTACAAAATATAATCATAACAAAATAAGAGCCTTGTGCTCTCAACATGCACATCCACACCCTTAGTTTGGCGAAATTGCCACATCTTTTCTTGGCCCAAAATCCCGTAGGGTGAGCATAAAGCCCAGTAAGAAATTCTTAACAAAGTATATACATTTTATACAAGCCTCATGAAATGAAATGTACATGCCATTCCATGCAAAGTATCATTTCTTTTTATCATTTGAAAACCAACATGCATAATGAAAACTTGAAATTTCAATAGATTCAATGATTTAAAACCAAATTCACATGGCAGTAAATACGACTCAGGTAATCCCTAGGTTGGTGTCTGGAAGTAGGCATAACTAGCACTACCAAATCCCCACTTTACCGGTAGCTAACCGGAAGGCACGTGGTACCTCATTCGCTCGTGTTTTCGGTCTTTCACCCTGCACACTCAGGCCAACTTAATTGATTTCATCCACACCTCATATCCGAACTTTCCAAAGTATTTACCCCAAAGCATTTCAATAAAATCTTATTTCACAACATTCCCTTCTCAATGCAAAGTTTCAAATCCCAATTCAATATTTGTAACAAGCAAAAGTATTGAAATGCCAATGCAACAATTATCAATGCATGAAACACCCTTTCCATTTTCAATTATTCCATGCAATGTTCCCATAGAAATCACAACACTCATTTCTCTTTTCAATGACATTCCTCACGATAGCCATATGTTCATTTAAATCCTTCAATGAATAATCAACAATCTCACATTTCATGCATTCTCAACGATTTAATCATCTAACCACATCAACATTTTTAGGAACAACTTCCCAAAATCAACAATTCTTATATTCTATGAAATTTTTCATTTATTATATAAAATAAGAGATTTTTCAATCATTCATTCATTCATTTTATCATGGTAATGGGTAAACACCCATAAATTTTCAACATCTCTCACAAAAATCTCAAGTTTTCTAGGTTTTTGCCAAAACTAGGCATTTCTTCATCTTACAAAAAAAAAAAAAAAAAAAATCTCTCCAAAGCATCCTTTCTCACAATGTAGTCAAGCTCTCAAAAATTTAAGAAAAACAAAGTGAAAACCCACTTTCAACATCATCACCACATATGAACCAAAATCAAGTTCCTATACTTCCCAAAAGAGTTCCAAATCAACATAATCTTGCAAAAATATATATATAACTCTAAGAAAATCCTTACCTCAAGTTTTGGAGAAGAAAAGAGATGAAAGCCCCAAATCCAACGGTGTCGAAACTTGATCTTCACCGCACACAACAAAGCCCTTGCTTAGCTCTCCAAAATTAGTGAAGGATGTTGGGTCAAAACTCCAATGGATTTAAAGAAATCAAGGTTTTGATTTTGTTTGGTGTAGGTAAATGTAGAGAGAAGGAAAAGAAATGGGTTTTTAGAGAGAGAGAGAGAGGTATCCAAAAAGTGATATACACAAAACCCAAGAAAAGAGAAAAAACCAGATTTTTGGACTCAGATTCGTGTCGCACGTACGACATCCATTCCTGCACGTGCGGTAACCCCCTTTGCACGTGCGGTGCTCTTCCCCCACACTTCCCTCCGCACCTGCATATAATACAGTAGCCAACCCAAGACTTCCCTTCCTCGGCGCATGTGCGGCCTCTCCTTCCATACATGCGGCCCCTCTTTCGCACGTGCGGACCAAGCCCCCCACATGTGCGGCCTTGCTCCTAGACAGAAAATTCACTAACTCAACCCGAGACACCCCAGATCCAACCTCACACCCTCCGAAACAAGCGAAACTCGGATTCGAAATAATTAAGAACGAGAATTTTGAAAGCAAGTTCGCAAAAATAACTGACCTAACAGTTAACAAAACTTCGCATTAAAATCCAATACTATAACGAGAGTAATCCCAACATAATTCAAAGGGGATAAGACGAATAACATACCCAGTCATCACAACTAATGTCCCATACTTACTATGGAAGCAGAGCCGTGCCTATACGCGCGGAAGCTTTCTCAGACCCACTCGTGTCCTCGGCGTTGACCCTGGATATGATCGCTCACACTATATCATTGGCCCTTTGCCCCCAGATTTTGTTGCAAGAAGGGGAAATGTGTACCCCGAGGACTTTATCTTCACCAATGTCCCTAACCTATTGGAGATCATTAATATTCAAAATGTTGACTTTAATAATGACTTGTCATATATCGAAACACTAGGCTGGATTGTTGATCGAGCGTTTTTGGGATACATACAGCCGTCCTCGTTTTCACAGTCCAGGCAGCGTGGATGTGTTTTGGTGTGGTCTAGTTAGGATGGGAATTTGAGCTTTTTATGCAATACTACTTTCTATGGTTGTTTGACCCATTTGACCCACCACTCTAGATTTAGTAGCAGAATACCTTTTTTGTACGCTAACCATGATGTGTTCTAATCCATTTTTTTTGTTTTTTGTTTTTATTTTTTGTTGTACCACAGAGATGAGGCACTGACATATTTTGACTTTTGAATAAGGATGTAATATTAATTGTAAAGATAGTAAAGTTGGTATTTTATATATATTGCGCTATATATGCTTATGTATATGTTGCGTTATGGATGTAATGCCTCATTTATTACTTTGTAGAATGGCCAATAATGGTAACGGAAGCGAGTCATCAGTTAGTGGCACTGAATCGATGGAAAGAATCATGGAAAGAGCGGTTACTAGTTTTTTGCAACCCTTACAGACCAACATCAACAATGGGATGCCGAAATGGCGAGAAGAGTCGGTTACCATAAAACAGTTCTAGGATCTGAAACCACCACATTTACCGGCAGTCCAGACCCAATGGTAGCCGACGCTTGGGTTAAAGACATGGAAAAGATTTTTCGCGCCATACCCTACACCAAAAGATAGAAGGTAACTTTCACTACTTTTACTTTCAAAGATAATGCACAAGAATGGTGGCTTTTCACCTAGAGAAAGAAGAAATTGTGACTTGGGAAAGATTCTTGGAAGTATTTTATGAAAAATACTTTCCAGATTCGTTGCGGGAACAAAAGGTGTCGGAATTCATACATCTAAAGCAAGAAACCATGACAGTGGCCAAATACGAGAGCAAGTTTACACAACTCGCTCGATTTGCGACATATGTCATCCCCACCGAAGCTTGAAAAACAAGGAAATTTGAAGTAGGATTGGATGCTGAAATCAAAGATAAGCTTGAGGTTTTGAAACTGCCAACCTATGTGGAAGTGGTAGACTGAGCATATATTGCAGAAAAAAGAGATTAAAGCCTCGCATTCTGGGGAACCAAGCCAAAAGAAACGATTTTGGAAAAGAGAAAATAGAAGATCCGATGTTACGCCTCCCAATAGGATGAATATGGGCACCACTAGCTTAGGTAATCAATGTTCTACTAACCCCAGAGGTGGCACCATTCCAACTTGCCCTACGTGTAGAAGGGCTCATTGAGAACAATACCATCGAGACACGAGAGCATGCTTTAATTATGGTCAAGTTGGCCACTTGCTAAGAGACTGTCCAAAACTGACCAATCCTACAGCCAGCTCCTCTGGCCCAATCAGAAAACCAGCAGGACCTGGAGGAGAGAGGAAGGACCAAAAACGCCAAAGAAGAGCTTTTGCCTTAGTACTTGGAAAACGAGAAGTTACCGAAAACATTGTGTCAGGTATACTTTCTATCTATGGTCATTTAGCTCATGTCCTCATTGACCCTGGTCAACTCATTCTTTTGTTGCACCACACTTTGCTGCCAAGCTGGCATCAACACTCAAACCCTTAGGATATATATTGTCTGTGTCTTTTTCTTTTGGTAATTCCGCCCTTAGTACTGATGTCTACAAATCTTGTGCCATATCCCTAAAAGGAAAAACCTTATACGTAGACTTGATTCCCCTCCGCATTGGGAACTTTGATGTGATCTAAGGGATGGATTGGCTGGCTACCAACCACGCCTCTATTGATTGTAAAGCCAAAAGGTCTCTCTCAGGTTACCAAACCAACCCGAGCTTGTCTTTGATGGGACTGGAGTTTCCAACCCTCCATGTATTATATCCTCCATGACAACCCAACGACTTCTAAGAAAAGGTTGTTGTAGTTATATTTGTTATGTGATCAATACACAAAAAGAGGTCCCCACCATTGATGCAATCCCCATGGTTCGAGAATTTCTGGATGTCTTCCCTGAAGATCTACCTGGTACCACAGTTGACCGGGAAATCGAATTCACCATTGAAACTCAACTTGATACCCAACTAGTATCAAAAGCCCCTTATCGCATATCAATGACGGAATTGAAAGAATTGAAGACTCAACTCCAAGAACTCATGGACAAAGGTTTCATTCGACCTAGTACCTCACCCTGGGGAGCTCCAGTACTATTCGTAAAGGAAAAAGATGGCATGATGAGGTTATGCGTTGATAACCAGGAGCTGAACAAAGTCACCATCAAGAATCAGTACCCGCTGCCACGAATCAATGACTTGTTCGATCAACTACAAGGCGCCCAAGTATTCTCGAAAATTGATTTGCGTTCTGGCTACCATCAACTAAAAGTCAAAACGGAAAGCATTGAAAAAACTGTCTTCAGAACCCATTATGGGCACTACGAGTTTTTCATCATGCCATTTTGTAACAACCCGAAAATTTAAGTTGTCCCTTAAATTTTATACTAGTATTATGGTTGTATGTGATAATATATTATTAAATAAATAATAATAAATACGGAATCTATTATCAAATATGAGATTAATTAGGAATTATTATTTGGGACCAAATTAATAGAAATATGAAATTATAATACTAGTTGGGCCAAATTAAAGTTAAAGATAGTAAATAAATAAATATAAAAGTAAGAGTAAATAAATAATAATATTGATAACAATAATAATGATAATAATGGGTGTGGTAGTAAAATAAATAATTAAATTTCTGTTGGTATACAATAGAATGTAATTTAATTAGGGATTAATTTATTTATATAGTTATATTAGAAAATTGGGCCAAAGTGTAATTATCTTAAATATCTATTAAAGATAAGTATAAATCTATATAATTTATGAATCAAATCTAAGGAAGATACGCGGGCCATGTTCTTACATCCCTATAAATAAGGAGGAGGTGATCAACTGGGCAGAAAGAAAGAAAGAAAGGGAAAGAAAGAAAGAAAGGAAGGAAAATGAAAGAAATAGAGGAAGGAGAAGGGAAAAAAAGGAAGAAAAGGAAGAAAAAATAATTGAAGCCAAGAGGGTCTTTGATAATGGAAAGAAAGAGTGAGGTATTAAAGTTAATGTGAGTTATATTATACCTTGAGTCACCATAATATATTTTACGTATGTTTTGACTTCCCATAATTTATTTTATACAAGTTATGTTTTATAAGTTATTATAAATTATATTAATATTTCAATTACGTGGATTAATTTCTGAACTCTATTTGTTAAAATGAAACTCATGGATATGTTTGTTTATATTTTAAAGAATATTTGACTATAACCTTATAAACAATTATGTTTTGTAAGTACCACCACGGGAATCCCACGCCTTGAGGGACTTAAATAACCATTGGCTTCTATTTGGTCACTTTGTGACCCTCTATTGTCATGGATCTATTGACCTTTGTTCTGTGCGGAGCAAAGTGCTGTGCGGAGATAAGTGCTACACTATTGTGGGAGCCACCTCTATAATCCGTACAAGCCACCTCTTGAATCTGTATCTCTGTTCTGACTGTCACTCCTGTGACCTCTGTTCTGTTATGTTCTGTTCGGTACTGTAGTTATGGTTATTTATTTACATAATCTCAGTTTTGCTACTTAAATGATTATTTGTTCAGACTAAGTTATTTTAAATATTTTAGTTACATAACTATTCATGGTTATTTTGTGTCCCTTATACTCTTTGTATAATATTTCTCACTCTACTATGTGCTTATAGCTGTTTACCAATTTTCAAGAAACGATACAATTCAGAAATAGCTTTCGGAAAGTCGGGTTGCGGAATAGACACACACAACACTTTTATGATATTTTTATATGTAAATATCGGCCTTTTTTGTCAATAAATTTTGTAATAAAAATAGAAGCTCCAATGATTATTTTAGTACCCTCACTTAAATATTTTTCTACTCGCTTTTATTTATTTGTTTAAGAATTGACCGTGGGTAACTTCAGTAACTGGCCATCACGATGCTTAACCCTTGGGTATGGGGAGTGGGTCGTGACACATTTGGCGTCACCAATGCCCCAGCAGCCTTCATGGACCTCATGAACTGAGTGTTCAAACTCTATCTTGATGAGTTCGTCATCGTCTTCATTGACAACATTCTCATATACTCCAAGTCACTGGAAGACCATGAGAAGCACTTGCGAACGGTTTTACAAATGCTATGTGATCACAAACTTTATGCCAAGTTGAAGAAATACGAATTTTGGATCACCAGTGTACACTTCCTCAGCCACATCATTAACAAAGATGGCATCTCAATTGACCCCAAAATGTTACAGCAATCGTAGATTGGCCACGACCTACTAATGTGTCAGAGATTCGAAGTTTCTTGGGTTTAGTTGGCTATTATCAACGTTTCATGCAAGATTTCTCGAAAATAGCATCACATTTGACCCAACTAACTCAGAAGAACACACCCTTTAAATGGACTGACAAATAGGAGCGTTGCTTCCAAGAATTAAAAAGTCGACTTGTGTTAGCTCCTATACTAGCACTCCTCAAGAAGAAGATATTGGTGGAAGCTCATAGCTCGAGATTTGCAGTCTACCCTGGCAACACAAAGATGTACCAGGATCTGAAGAAACACTACTGGTGGACAAGAATGAAAAGAGGCATAGAAAGCTATGTCTCCAAATGTCTGCATTGTCAGCGTGTTAAAGCAGAACATCAGAGACCTGCAGGAATCCTGCAACTACTCCTTATTCTTGAATGGAAATATGAGCACATTACTATGGACTTCGTGGGCTACCACAGTCATTTTCGAAGAATGATGCAATATGGGTTATAGTAGACCGATTGACGAAGTCGGTACATTTTCTGCCAATCAAAGTCATGTACTCCCTTAATAAGTTTGCCACGTTATACATCAAGGAAATTATTTGTCTGCATGGAATCCTAGTTTCAATCGTGTCTAACCGAGACCCCCGCTTCATGTCTCACTTTTGAAACAAATTGCAGGAGGCTTTGGGGACTACTCTGAAGTTTAGCACTGCTTATCACCCACAAACTGATGGGCAATCTGAAAAAATAATCCAGACGTTGGAAGGCATGTTACGTGTATGCGTGTTGGACCTCAAAGGTAACTGGGATGAGCACCTACCTTTAGTGGAATTTGCCTGTAACAACAACTACCAAGCAAGCATTGGAATGACATCGTACGCAGCTCTATATGGAAGAAGATGTCGATCACCTCTGTGTTGGGCGGAAGTCGGAGACAGGAAACTGTTAGGCCCCAAGATTGTGCAAATAACAAGTGATAAATTCAACTCATCTAGCAGTGAATTCGCACTACCCAGAGCTGCCAGAAAAGTTATACAGATACACGGAGACGGGACTTAGAATTCCAAGTAGGGGATTATGTGTTTCTCAAGATCTCACCAACAAGAGGAGTTATCCGATTTGGAAAGCGAGGAAAGCTAAAACCATGATACATCGGGCCATTCGAGATACTAGAAAAGATTGGTCCTGTAGCATATCGCCTTGCACTGCCACCTGAACTATCCAATGTCCACAATGTGTTCCATGTTTCGATGCTCTGACAATACCTTCTAGATCCAGAATATGTCGTCGACTATGAGAACTTGGAAGTTCAAAAGGACCTCTCTTATGAAGAACAAACAGTGCAGATTGTCGTGATCAAATTCTCCAAAACAAGACCATACCGCTGGTAAAAGTTTTATGGAGAAATAATCGAATCGAAGAAGTGACGTGGGAAACTGAAAGTCAAATGCGAGCCAAATACTCATACCTCTTCGAAAATCAAGGTACGTGAAGTTTGAGGACAAACTTCTATTTAGGAGGGGAGAAATGTGACACCCTAACTATTTAATTAATACCACAACCAATCATGATAATATTAATACTAGTGGGAGTGATAGTAAACTAAAGTAAGATGAAGACAAAATAATAATAATAATAATAATAATAATAATAATAATAATAATAATAAGAAGAAGAAGAAGAAGAAGAAGAAGAAGAAGAAGAAGAATAGTAATGGAAATAATAAAATAACTAAGCTATACGTGCTATGTAAATTAATTTGCTATTGTGATTATCAAATATATGACGAAGAGAATTATTTGGGGGCTAAATTAATCACTAATCAGTGTAAGAAGATTGGCATGTATAGATTTAGTTAAACAAATCAAGTAATAATTAATTACGAAGATTTGTTTTTAATTGAAAGGATTTGCAAATATTGCTAAGAAGATGAAAATGGAGCCATCTGTACGTCTAGATCTAGGGGGGAAGGGGGAGGTGATTCATCACTTAGGGTCATTAATGAAGGGTGAGTCATCACCTAGCCATGTGTATATAAATAAGAAGGGGGCTGTGAAGTTGGGGCCAGCGGAAAAACAAAGAAAAAAAAAAATAATAAAAAAGAAAAGAAAAAGGGCATCAGTAGAAAAGAGAGTGAGGGAAGGGCCGAAAAACCAACGGACATATTTTACGTATGTTTTGAGTTACTATAAATTATTTTACACAATCTATATTTTACAAATTATGTTAATATTTTGATTATGTTAATTATTTTCTAAACTCTATTTGTTTAAATTGAAACCCATGAATATGTTTGTTTAACTTTAGAAATTATTTGATAATGGTTTTATACACAATTATGTTTTGTGAGTACTACCACGGGAGTCTCATGCCTTGGGGGACTTAAATAACCATTGGCCTCTGTTTGGCTACTTTGTAGTCATCTGTTTGTCATGGATCCATTGACCTCTATTCTGACTGTCACTCCTGTGACCTCTATTCTGTTCTGTTCTGTACCGTGGTTATGGTTATTTATTTACATAATTTTTGTATTTCAGTTTTTGCCACTTAACTAATTTGTTTATTCAAATTAAGTTATGTAAATGTTTTGGCTTAACTAACTATCCATGGTTGTTTTGTGTTCCCTATACTCTTGGCATAATATTTCTCACTCTGCTGTGTGCTTATAGTTGTTACCCTTTCAGGTGATGAGATGTAAGGAAGACCCTCATGTAGTGAAACCCGCACAAGAATTTGATGCTGATCCATTATTTTGTTTTCTTTTTTTCTTCCTTCTTTTCTTCCCTTTGTTTTTTTTCCTGATGGCCGGTCATTGAGTAATAAAATAATAAAAGCCCTATAGATGTATTCTCTCATATTAAAATAGTAGAATGAAGTAAATTTTCTATTTAATTATTTTTATTTGCCTCTGCCTGCACCATTTAATTTGCTACGATTAGAATAAATTAATAAATTGCGATTCTAAACCTAAGCTCTCTGGGGTTGGGTCGTGACAAGTACTTCTTTCTGAGTGTGTGTACCTGAAAACCACATTTATGGACTGTGAAAATAAGAAGGATGGAATAACAACATCAATATTTATAACAATGGTTTACGCACCTTATCCATCATTTCTGACATAAACTTTTGTCCACCAAATCCAAGTTCCACAAGATTTTAACCATCAAGCTGTGGAGTAGGAAAGAGAAAATAACTGCTAAATACAAGGTATCAAACAATCTTTATTTTAATTACGGTATAACTTTACTCCGTTAGAGAAGCATATGAACAATAAGTCATTAACTTTGTACAGAGACATTGCTATTTTTAATTAAGTTTGATTAATAGTCTCTACTAAATATAGCAGACAAGCATAAGCATGACCGCCAGTAATTGAAATACATACCATCAATAAAGACAATAAAGTACTAAATATACATATGCATGTATATATAGTTCACACAAAGAGTTAAAAATATGAACACATCCAAAGTATATCAGCTTCCATATTAAGAAAATGAGATACAGGAAACATAAAGTTTCGCTATTAAAATGCATCATTTCTACTAAAATGGGGAGAATAAATTTGTAAGAACATTATGCGTGATTATCTACTCATGAGCAAAACATACAATTTCATCCCTCATACAGGAAATTTTTTCCAATTCCAACCAGTAACCAATCACAACAATGAAGTATATACAAGACTCACCAAGAACATTAGCAAAGAACTACAGCAGCAGAAAATGTATGGTAGCCATATGACAAGTAGTACCCTGTTTCAAACAAGCAACATTAGTAGCTAGTGGTGCTACATGCACCAAACATAGGCTTAAAACAAAGAAATACAAATACATGAAAGCAGAAGATACCAAAAAAGCAAACGAAACAGACAAATAGACAACATGGTAAAGGTCAACCATTAGTGGGGAAAAAAAGACAAAAAAACTGAATTTTTAAATAACATAGATAGGAATTCATGGAAGTAAACACCCAAAAAGAACAAAGACTACAAACTTTTTGTCAGCTAGCGCATGCTCAAAAGCAGAGATAAACTGCTAGTTCCAAAATGTGAGCTCCTAAATTCGAGAACCACTTTTCAAACACACAACCTGTCATCATTGAATGAAATTTGGAAGACATGTTCTATAAAGACAAGCAAAAATTAGTAGCATCTTTTTTAATTTAACATCTGAATTGAAAAAGAAGAATGTGCAGAGAATAATTATAAGTATGCATACATAATGAAAAATTAACTAACTAAGTATGCACACATAATGAAAATTTTAAAAACTATCCCATAACAACTTAAAATTGAAAATTAACTAACTAAGAACAAAATAGGACTAATAATGCTGAACTACCAAATATATAAAACCAAATAATAACATAACAACTAAAATCTTCTTTACCTGCAGAGAACAAGGTAGTTACATAGCCCTGTTGCTATAAGATTCTACAAGCAGATAAGATAAAAACACATCAAAAGGGAAAAAACATAAAAATGAGAAGAAGAAAAAAAAAAAGCAAAAAACAAAAAAACAAAGAACAATTAAAAATGACCAACAAACATAGTGAAAAAATTTAATACCATTTCCCCCCTAAACAAACAGTAACAAAATAACAATACAAGAAAATAGTGCACTACCTCAAAATAAAGAAGACAAAAAACTCCTAATATTAAGCACAGAATCCCAAAGACCTTAGCACAGAATATGATCAACCAAATTAATTTTTAATTCAAATTGTAAGCCAAATTGTAGAATAAAAATGAAAAAAAAAAAAATTAACTAATGAGAAAGAAATACCAAGAAACAAATCTAATCTACCAAAAATACAAAACAAACCTCAAAACACCATTTTGTAAGAGCCCTCAAGAACCTGAAGTTCCCTTAAGGATTCTCTAATTTTAGATTCAAGAAATTAAAATTTTTTAGATAAAATAAACATCATCAAAACCATTTCATTATTCTTTTCCACTTATCAAATCCATTTCCGAAATCAACAACAAATCTAAGAAATCAACAACAATTTTTACCCAGGAAATCATATATATATAATAGGAACAAATGAGAATGATGATGAAAAAAAATTCACAGCAAACCCATAAAACTCAATAAATCAAAGCACTTATCAAACCCATTTAACAAATCAAACCATGGCAAGAAATCATATATTTATATATATATATATATATATATATATCAATAACAAATCAAAATGAAAACGAAAGGGACCTCGTCGGTCGCCACCTTCCTTTGCCTCGCTACTGCCTCCTCTCGCCTAACTGTCGAAGTCGTCTGCTGGAGTCACATTGCCTTTGTCTCCACGTCGTTTCGTCTCCGCGTCTCTCTCAAAGACGAGTTGGGTTAGGGTTATGCAACAAATGAGAGAGAGGAAACGAGGCTGAAAATCAAAGGGGGAAAAAAAATACAAAACGATTGAGAGGGAGAGAGAAATGAGCGCAATTGAGAAGAAGAAATATGGGAGAAAGTTTGGGGGGAATTTTGGGAATAATTTGTTTGTTTGTTTTTTTTTTTTTTTCCAAAACGTGGCAAACAGGCGAGTCTGAATGAGTCAAAATAGGTTTTGTATTAAAAATTTATTTCAATTTTTGAAAATTATTTTTTCAGTTTTTAATTAGTATTTTTTTTATATTTAGTGAGATTTTTCAATATTTTAATTAGTTAAAATATATTTTAATCGATTAAAATATTAAAAAAGTTCACTAAAAATTAAAAAAATAAGGATTGAAACTTGAAAAATAGTTTTTGAAAACTGAAACTAAACGAAATCGATTCAAACTCACCTATTTAATAAATGGGTTTAATGGGTTCGGTGGAGGTGGAGTGCAAGTGGTTGTGGTAGAGGAGTAATGGTGGTAGTGGAGCGGCGGCGCTGGAAGTGGAGTGGCGGCAACAGTAGTGGTAAAGTAAGGCAGTGGTAGTGGAAGAAAAATGGTAGTGGTAGCGGTGGTAATGGTAGTGATGGGGCAATGGTACTGGTGGTGGTGGTGTAAGTAGTGGAGAGGTAATGGTGGTATTGGTGGTGATGCAGTGGCGAGAGCGGCAGCGGTGGTGGTAATTGTGGTGGTGAAGTAGTAGTGGTGGTGGTGTAAAGTTGATAGTGGTAGTGATAAAGTGGCAGCGGTGGTAGTAGTGGTGGAAGAGAGTTACTGGCAGCAGTGGCAGAGTGGTGATGATGGTGATGGAAGATAGGTGGTGGTAGTAGTGATAGTAGTAATGGTAGTGATGGAGTGACAACGGTAATGGAGTAGTGGTGAGAGAGAGACAAAGTGATCGCTAAAAGTGCATTTTCTTATAGTGGATCGATAAATCGAGAGGGAGCTCGGTAAGTAGAAAAAAAGGCAGAGAGAGAGAGAGTGAGCAAGGCAAACACAGTGGGGGGGGAGAGAGAGAGAGAGAGACAGAGAGACAGACAAACAGATAGGCAAATAGAGAGAGAAAGAGAGAGAGACACACACACACACATACAAAGACAGAAAGAGAAAGAGATAGAAAGACAGAGACAGAAAAAGAGAGAGAAACAAGAGATGAGCGAGAGATAAACAGAGAGAGAGAGAGAGAGAGAGAGAGAAATAAAGTGAAAAGCGATGAACGAAAGAGAGACATAGAAAAAGAGAGAGACAGAGAGAAGAGAGATGAGCGAGACTGAGAGAGAGAGAAGAGAGATGAGAGAGATAGATAGGAGAGATGAGCAAGAGAGACAGAGAGAGAAGAGAGATGAGAGATGACGAGAGACACAGAGAGAGAGAGAGAGAGAGAGAGAGAGACATACAGACAGACAGACAGAGAAGAGTAATGAGTAAGAGAGAGAAAGATAAGAGAGATAGAGATAGAGATAGAGACAGAGACAGAGAGACAGGAAGATTAAAAAATAGGTGAAAAGAGAAATGTTATATCAAAAGAGTAAGACGACGTCGTTTTTTTTTTTTTTTTGCGACCGAAAAATACCGTTGCATTTATTCAAACCATTTTGTGACCGTATATATATGAAGCCATCTCAAAGCTACAATATTTTTTTTTTACTCTTTTTTTTTTTTTTTTTCCAACGGTACCTATTACAGTCGCAAAAAACTCATTTCTTTTTTTTACTACTGTAGCTGGTGCCGTCACAAAAACTTTATTTTTTCGTGACAGCAATCTCTACCATTGTAAATACTCTTTTTTTTTTTTCGCGACAGCATTTTTTGTCGTCACAAATACTTTATTTTTCCGCAAAAACAAATTCTGTCGTCACAAAAACTCACATTTTTCACGACAACAAGTTGACTTTTTGCGACGACAAGTGTGCCATCGCAAATGCTTCCATCTTTTAAGCCCACTTTTCTTGTAGTGATTGCCCTCTGTGATTTGAAAAATTACAAATACCTCCCTATCAAAATTTTTTATTTAACAAAATTAATTGAAAAAGTGAAATTTTAACTGTTCATCTATACAATAATAAAATTATCTAAATTTGAACATTCTTAAAAACTATTAATTAACTTAATAATTTATTAATAAAAGGACCTATTTATTATGAAATTAGAAACCTTAGGGGGCATAATGTAATTTCTAAAACTATAAGAAGTAATTTATAATTTAAGTAAACTTTAGAAGGCGTGTTTGTAATTTATCGAAAAGTTTTTTTACCAAATGATAACATAATTACTTTAAATTCAAACATAGCACAATCTGAACATCCGTCCTGACAAATGTATGTGCAATAAAAAAATAGTAGGCTCAACTTCCCATCTAAGTAGAATAATTTTTGGAGTAAATCATTAGATATTTTTTTTAAAAAAATAAGAAAGTTATAAAATTTTAAATATTATAGGCCAATGTCTATTTCTACTCTTAAATTGTTGATATTCCTAGTGTTAGAGATTATAATGGAAGTTCAAGTTTGGACAAGTAATTCTAATTTAATGCTCTATTTGTTTTGACAAAATACATTTTATATATTTTTTGACGTTTAATATGATAATAAATGAAAGTTAGCAAAGAATATTTTCTATAATCAACAGAAAATAAATTTATTTAAGTATTAAACGTTTTTCACTTTTAAAAAATAATTAATATTTTTTTGAATTGAAATTTTACTAACATCATCATCTCCATCCCTAACTCAACTTTAGGTAGGTTTGCAAACTAATTATATGTGCTGATTTCTGACCACACTGCCAAACAGGTACTCAGCTGGAGAACACGGACAGAATAGGTCGCGCCCGAACAACCTGTCACAGAAAGATAAGACTCCGGCGGTGGTTCGTCCACCCGGGGGCACTTCAACGATCAAGTCAATACTCAATTATCTCTCAAAGATAGCAAGCAGTGCTTAACTCACTAGCCAGAATACAAAAAGCGTACCTTAAACTCATGAGGGTGCCTTATTTTTATAGCTAGCATAAACCTAATCCCTCTAAAAGCCTAACTTTAATGGACTCTAGCTCAATGCTTATCCTGGACTCCCAGCCAGATAGAGATAAACTCCCTAAGAGCCTTATCTTTATCCAGACTGAGATCCTCCCCCATTCTAGGACTCTTGTCCCTTATTTGTTCATCCCGGATTCCGGCATCTCCTCAGATTACTTAGGCCTAGCTGAGATTACCTCGGCGCCATGACCAGGACACGTGGCACCTCGGCTGGCACTTCAGTGCCACCTTGGCCACGTGTTGTCATTCATAAAAATATGCCCCCACAACTGCCCCCTAGGTTCTATTATCTCGGCATCCTGAGGTGATGGAACCTATATCGTTTGTCCATATAGCACGTCGGCTAAAAGCTTACTCTACCCCTTTACTACCGAGGTCATTACACGTCGGCTCCATCTGTCCAAGACTACAATCTGCTTTACCAATGCCCAAAAACCAAAAACCAAGTTTTTTAAGTTCTTTAACCGAGATCGTCCTCCTAGCTGAGGTCTTTGCTTCATTAAATCAAGAACTCCAAGTGTTTTATTTGCGCATGAGCTGTCACGCACGGTTTCTCAATCGTTTCCACCACATTTCTTTTTCCCATTGATCCGTACCTGACACGCGCCATTAGGTCGTGTCGCTTCTGCGCGCGCCGTCTGACATACACGTCGTCCAAGGTATGCCATTTATGTTTTTCCGCCTTTTCATGTTTTAACAAAACATCTCTCTCTCTCCCTGTCTCTTCACTTTACATTATTGCTTTCCCTCTGCATTCAAGTTTTTCTCTCTCTAACAAATCCCAACCTCCATTGTTGTCTTTTCGAGCTTCTTGCAACCACTCCGTTCGCCTCCTTCGATACAGCATTCACCGCTCTACTCGATTTACCGTCATCGCCTGACTTCGGCAACTTCATATCGGCGTCATCTTCTTCGGTGAGTCGTTGTTCTTCCCCCTTTTCAATCTTCAATTTATTTCAAAAATTTTATTACTTTTAATTGTTGCCATTGCGAACCTGTTCGTGTTCTTTGAATATTTGCTTGCGTTTTGAATTTTGTCATTCATGTATTGAGCACGTTTGTTCTATGATTCTGTGCTTGTCCAATCTACCTTTGGGTCTGCACATGCACACACGAACCGCTCATACACTTGATGTTCTTGCGACTTGCCATTGTCTTCGACTTATGTACATCTAATTTTATTCAGTGTTCTTGAATTCTTATTTGTTTTCTTGAGTCTAAATCATTGTTCTTCTTTGTTTTTCTGTTTCCTTGTTGATATTTTCCATATTCTTGCCTTCAATTCTCTGCTTCTACATAGATTAGGCTTGGGTTTTGGTAGAGAAATCACAAAATTAGAAAAACTAAAACAAACTCCCCTTGATCTTGAAAAATCCTTGCCCCAGTTTCTGTTTTGGGTTTAGCCGAGGTCCCTTAAACCCACACAAACCACTTTCTTCTGAATTTGCTCACCTAAACTGTGTACCAATACCTCCCAAGCTGACATCATGGGAATGTTTAGGTGGATAGTAGACACCCCTACCAAGCTAGAGTACTTTAGGCAAGAGTTTTCTATACTAGCCGATGTTCAAATACGGTTGGCTGGAGAGAACGACTCTATTATACCCGGGAAGGACTATATGCCCTTTCCCGTAGTCTCTATTATCGAAGGAGGGGTCATATTCCCTCTTAACACCCTTTTTAGAGAGGTCCTCCACTATTACAAACTGAACCCCATGCAACTAGCTGTAAACTCCTTTAGGATCATAAACGGAATCGTCGAGTTGGAGCGTCGGCAAAATGCTAGGATCTCCTTATTTGATATTTAATACTACTACACAATGTGTGGCCTTAAAACCAAAGTTGGTTATACGTACTACCTCAAGCCGAGATCAACCTAATACAAGCTGATAGCCGACATTCCAGACTCTAATAAAGGCGCGACTAATGACTACCTGATTGTTTCGGGCAATTGGGAGTTCGCGAGACGACGAACTCCACCTCTTCCCATTGCGCCGCGGGGATTTTAGGGATGATATGGGTAAGGACTTAGTTTCGCTCCCTAGAGTCCCTCCTACTTTCTTTAATCATCTTTTCTGTCACTTTGTTTTTAACGTATGATCTCTTTTTTCCAGCTCTCCCCCAGCCAGAAAAGGACTTTTGCCAACACTACACGCTGAGCAAAGACTTGGTTCGTCTTCTCGGCCTTCCACTTGAGCTTCGCAAGGCTCCAATCCTCCTCAACTACGTCCCAACATACCGGAGTCCTCTCCCAACGTTCCTCAAAAGAACAAATCTTCACATTCTGCGACAACTCCCATAACTACTTCATCGCCAAGGCCTGATCAAGCCTCAACTTCTAACCCAGTGGAGCAACCATCAACATCCGCTCCCCAACTGATTCCTCCCTCCCAACGCCAACGCCGACGTTGAGCTCCACTCCTCGCCCCTGCAGGCAGAACTCGTAACTGAAAACGCCAAAGTGCTGAGGCGTCGGCTTACTATCCAGCTAATCCACTCACTGCTCTACCAACAATCCACTTTAGCACAAGGGTCACAGTCACCGCGACCGCCGATGTGATGGGACGCAACAAGGCTGTTGTCGAAGACCTCTTGGCCGACATTCCTAGCGTCGTCACAGTCCAATCCTCCCCCTCGCAATACCAACAAAAGGCCAAGCCAAAGAGGGTGAAAAAGGCCAAAGCTAAGGCAACAGTGACTCAGATTAATTCTGAGGACACTTTGCCGGTATCAAAACTGGCCGAGGTTGAGAAAAGCGCCTCCACTTCCAAGAAACGTCCTGCCGAGGCGGGTTCATTCGAGGCACCTTCATCAAAGAGGCCGAGGTCTGAGGGTTCCGATCAGCCTGGAACCTTCAAATCCAGCTCACCTTGGGCCCCGACATTCATGGTAGGCGATCGACCTTTTCTGGTCGATGACAGCGTGCTGGACAGTGTTGAGGTCGGCGCCGCCATCTCTACTGCTGTTCTGTTGCTAACCGACATCGACCGAATGGCTGAGCTAACATAATATGAAAACTATGCCCTGATGATGTAACACTGCGTATTAGTAAGTCCTTTACCTTGTCTTTTGAATTATTTTCAACACTAAGCCGAATTTTCACTAATCATCTATCTTTCCTTGCAGGCCATCCAGCAGGGTCACTCTTTCGCAATCAAGGCCCAGGACTGTAAGAATGAGTTGACCAAAAAGACCAAGGAGGTAGCCAAACTCCTTACCTCCCTCAACAAAGCCATGGCTCGTATCCGAGGTCTCCTGGACTAGACTAAGGTTACTGATCTAGCCCTAAAAAATGCCGAGGAACGCGCTGAGGCCGTAGAAAATGTTGGCCAGGTTGCTCAAGCCGAGGCAAAGGAGGCCAAAGAGAAAGAAGTCCAGGCCCAAACCGAGCTTCAAATAGCTCTAGCTACAAAAGAGGCAAAGATCAAGGCGGCGGACGAGAAGGCTTATTCCGAAGGGGCAGCCGACGTCCGCGAGGAGGACAAGAAACAAGTCAGATAGGCATGCAACAGGGGTTACACCCTTGGTTGGGTGGCTGCTCTAAAGGAGTTGGTTGTCCCCGACGATTCTCCCCTTCGTGACGAAGGCCGACTTGCAGTGCCATTCCCTCCCACTTCAAGCCAATCTGAGGCTAAGGCTGGGGGGAAAGAAGGAGAAGAAGAAGATGAAGTAGAAGAAGAAGACGAAGAGGCCGAGGTGGCAGTTGATGTTGAGGGTTCTGCTGGGGCTAAGTCCCCAACTCTAAATGAGCAAGTCTTAGACTTGACTCAGGATGAGGAGGACAAGGTCTCAAAAAGTGCCTCTCCCAAGAAGAATACATCCGAGGTGCCCATCGCCGAGAAGAGCCTCGATCAAACTTTACAAGAAATTGACGCCGAGCTCGAGGCAGAGAAGGCTGCCGAGAAGATTTCACAATTGTCTTCTGAGGTCGAGACACGTCCTGCCATCGACGCCGAGTAGTCTTAACTAGCAGCTTTTATTTCTATGCTTTGTAGTTTTTGCTTTTTGAACGATGTTATTGATTGGCTGATGTGCCTTTTTAGTTTTTGTAAATGAACAAGTAATCTCCTATACCAGGCCAAAGTGCCTTTTTGTATCTGATCAACTTTTTTTTTCTGAATGCAAGTCTTTATATTTTCTTCCAAGTGTTTGAATGTATGTCTTCTTTTCTTTATACTTAGAATAATTTTGCATGTCTTCAAAGTATACTTTTATTTTTATAACCTCTTCAAAGTATAATACCTTCAACGTAACTTCGTAATATTTTATCTCGGCCTTGGGTTAACACTTGAAAACATTGTAAAAATATTTTTACAAGTGTTGTTTTTAAACGTGCCATTTTGCTCTTACTTACCAAGACTTTTATCTTCTATACACCCCCAAGTTTGGCAAAATGGTTATCTCGGCAAGTCTGTATGTACTTCTTACAATATTACCTCAGAGTAATTTTAACTTGTAAATTTTTCTAAAAAGAAATTCAATAAGTCCAAGGTACTCTGAACTTTATTCATCATTCTCCAGCTCTCTGCCCCCTAATGTAAACTTAAGTTTCACTTATGTTCACATTAAGCATGTGCCTATGAACTTGTTGTCGAAGTTAGATCCAAACAATGACTAGCCGATGTTCTCAACCTTGGTTTCTCTGTTAGTCTTACTAAAAGGCACTTAGTTCCAATCTGAGTCTGATTTTGCCGACCTGGCAAATCTAGTTTAATCCAACTTAGTTCAACTCCATTATATGCAAATATAATTTCACCTCTGTCATATAATGAGTCTAAGTTATTCGTCATGTTTTAATCAGAAACATCGCCTACTTAGTTCAACTCTATTATATGCAAGTATAATTCAACTCTGCCATATAATAAGTCTAAGTTATTCTTTATGTTTCAATCAGAAACATCACCAACTTAATTCAACTCTATTATATGCAAGTATAATTCAACTCTGCCATATAAGAAGTCTAAGTTATTCATCATGTTTCAATCAGAAACATCGCCAACGTAGTTCAACTCTATTATATATAAGTATAATTCAACTCTGCCATATAATAAGTCTAAGTTATTCGCCATGTTTCAATCAGAAACATCGCCAACTTAGTTCAACTCTATTATATGCAAGTATAATTCAACTCTGCCATATAATAAGTCTAAGTTATTTGTCATGTTTCAATTAGAAACATCGCCATAGGTCTTTTCAGTCCAATCACACAATTTCAATTTCACCAAACTAAAACTTTATTAATACCTCGGCTAATAAAATTATAACATAAACAAAAAAATCTAATGATAGAAAAACTTCAAATTGCAAGTGTTCCAGGGTCTTGGTAACTCTTTGCCATCACTGTCCACAAGCCGATATGCACCATTGCCAACTACCGAGATGATTCTATAAGGTCCCTCCTAATTTGGGCCAAGCTTGCCCTCTCTGGGATCCTTCTTGTTGCCGACCACCTTCCTCGGCACAAGGTCCCCAACTTTGAATTCTCTTGGATTAACCTTTTTGTTGTAAGCCCTAGCAAGTTGCTGTTGGTATGCCCCCAGCCGAATTGCTGCTTTCTCCTTTCTTTCTTCCAATAGGTCCAGATCTCGAGCCAAGAATGCCTCATTAGCCCCATTCTCTACTCCCTGGATTTTGATCCCTAGGATGCCGACTTCTAATGGGATTACTGCCTCTGTGCCATAAGCCATGGCAAATGGGGATTCCCTAGTTGATCTTTTCGGTGTAGTCCGATATGCCCAGAGTACATTGGGCAACTCATCTACTCATTTTCCCTTGGCTACTTCCAACCTTTTCTTGATCCCAACCAAGATAGTTTTGTTGGACGCTTTTGCCTGACCATTACTTTGAGGGAAACTTGGAGTGGAGTAGTAGTTCTTGATTTTGTACTTGGCACAAAAGCTCTTGATTAGTTTACTGTTAAACTGTGTGCCATTATCTACTATTATTGCCCTTGGGATCCCGAACCTGGTGATGATGTTCTTCTATATGAAGTTCTTTACATCAATGTCCCGAATCTTTGCAAGAGGTTCAGCTTCTACTTACTTGGTGAAGTAATCTGTTGCTACTAGTAGGAACTTCCTTTGTCCAGTCACTTAAGGCAATTGTCCAACAAGATCCATGCCCCACTGGGCAAATGGCCAAGGGCTGGATACTGGGTTTAAATCTGCTGCTGGTTAATATATCAAAGGTGCAAACCTCTGACACTTCTCACACTTTCTGACATAAGCTTCAACATCTTTCTGCATATAAAGTCACCAGTACCCTTGAGTTATGGCCCTATCAGCAAGTGACCTGCCCCCAGCATGGCTTCCACATACTCCTTCATGTATTTCATACAGGAAGTCTTCAACTTGTGAATGATGCACACACCTCAAAAGGGGACCAGTAAAAGATCTTCTGTAGAGATGTCCTGCTGCTGTCAGACTGAACCTTGCCGACTTCAGTTTGATCTTGTGTGCTTCTTTGTGATCATCTGGCAACTTCCTATCTCTAAGGAACACTACTATCGCATCCATCCAACTTGGTCCCATCTCCACACACATTGCTTCATACTCTGTATTCGGTGGTTCTACACTTGGGCTTGACAAATAGTCAACCATTATTATCCTTACCTCTCTTGATTTTATTGCACTAGCTAGGTTAGCTAAGGCATCAGCATGGCTGTTGTCATCTCGACTAACTTGCTGTAGTCGGAAATCTTGGAATAAGGCTACCAGTCTGACAACCTCCTTTACATAGGCCATCATTCTTTCATCTCGGGCTACGTATTCGCCTGTTGCTTGGTTGACGATAAGCTGGGAGTCACAGAAGACCACCACCTCGTCGACTTCCATTGCTGCTGCCAACTTCAATCCTGCGATCAGTGCTTCGTATTCTGCTTCGTTGTTTGAGGCTTTAAACCCCAAATGAATAGATTGTTTCAGCATATCCCCATCTAGCGATACTAGCACTACTCCTGCCCCCATTCCCTAACGATTTGAACTCCCATCAACAAACAGGCGGAAGGAGTCACCGATGTAAATATCGCAGGGCCTGAGTTTCTCTTCTTTCTTCTGTTCTACAGTCTTCAGGTGGATTTCTTCTTGTTCACTTGGACTGTGACGCCCCAAGATTTGAGGACATCATAATAAAATTTAGAACTTAAAATTAATTTTGTTAATAGTTAACCCCTCATCAATATTGTCACCAATATTACTAGCATTAATTAACAACCCATAAATTAAAATTTTTTAAATTACAACTTCAATAAAAACTTAAAACTTAGTCTTAGTACATAAAAACAACACGAATATAACAAAAAAAAAAAAACTAGAAACTTAGAAAAATGGTTCATGGATCTTGGGCACTCTTCAAGCTAACCAAGGCTGAGTGTCACCTTGTAAGGCCTCGGTGTTTCCTTCGGTTTCTTCAGTACCTGGCAAAAAACGCCAGGGCAACGGGAATGCCAGTGAGCGACGAGCTCAATAAGATACTACAACCCGAAAATACCCACCCCGATAATAATACTCACAATTTATGAATAATGTGTAGTAACAGCATAACAAGTAACATTTAGTAAGCATAAAAGGAATGTTATCAGTTGAAATAATAACAATAGATAATAATAAATCAAAAAAAAAAAAAAAACAAATGGAAGCAGTATTTCATCATAAGGAATATGCCCACCTTTCTTTTTAAATTTTCATAGATTTAGTTTATCAAATAAATTTAAGTAACTCCCCCCGGAGTACTATTTCCACTCAACTGCTAAGTAATGGCCACAGGAAATTCTGACTCCCCCTTGGTCAAATGTTCAAATGTTACTTACTGTAACTACCAATGATGCCCACGCACCAGGTTACATACCCGAGTCGTGACATCATGGTCTGCCCCAAGGGAACAATCTATGTTGTGACACCCACACCGCCAACCTTATATCGCCTACACTGATAAGAGCCGAAATACCTTCCCGTGCCATGTTAGGGTTCGCAACTCACTTGCGCAAGATTCTAAACCGGACTCACCCCATCACTTTTAAATTTTAATGTATCATTGGTTAAATTTTGTGTTTCTTTACTTGTTGAGATATTCACAATAACTCAACATTTAATTACCAATAACGTTATACCAACTCATTAAAATTTTCAACATAAAATATTACACATGTCACACAATAGTAAACAAATGTACAAAATTTAAATAAACAATTTATTTAAACCATGGTATGAAATAATAATTTAGATACCAATAAATCATAATTACACACATGCATGGATTTTTAATCTACAAGATTAGACTAGCACAATATTAAATTTTAGTCCAAATAAACAATTGAAGAGAAAATTTTTGATTCCTCATGAATTTGCCAAAATTTTTAGAATGTATATCTCGCAAATAAAATTATAAATAAATTACTTATACAACTCTAAAATTCATATAAATCTACCGAATACTCAATAAACATTTTATGGTCATTTTTCAAAAGAATTTTCCAAAAATAAATTATAAATAATTCTTAAAAATTCCAAGAAAGTTTATGACAAAGATTTATCACATTTTCTTAAATTAATTCCATACTTAAATTTATAAATCAATTCCATATTCTAAAAATTTATTATGAAACTAGACTTCTCAAATTTCATTTTTTGTTTATAAATTACCAGATTTCGTTTAATATAAAATTTTTAATGATTTTTCAAACACATAGTAAAATCTGCCCATAGCTCCAAATTTGGTTAAAAATATGTATAAATTCGTACAAAACTCAATAATTGTTTCAAAAATTTATGGATGAAGTAGACATCATTATAAACAACTTTGTAGAAGAAATTATCTCAAAATTTTGAGTATAAAATTGTCTAAAAATTTGTACAACTTGCTGGCAGATTCAAGGACCAAATAAAAACATCAATCCTCTCTTTAATGATATAAACTACACATGCAAGCCTATTTCCACAATAACACCATGACTTTAAGACTATCAATATTTTCAAATCTTTGATATACACATCACAAAATTTACATTCATATATATAAAAATTTCTATCTATAAATTAGTCATTTTATCACATGAGTATAATCTGAAAATTTCAACAATTAAAAAAATGAGAGGGTTGAGAGGATTTTCTTACTTAGTTGTAGGATTAAAATGGAATAGTGAAATGGTAGGAAAATATACAACCTCCTTAACCTCCTCTTATTAACTCACTCCACTTCGCAGATTTATTTTCTCAAGTTTTCTTTGAATACTCTAATCAAAGAGTAGCATGCATATATATAAGCATGTTGCTGAGGCTCTCTCTCTCTCTCTCTCTCTCTCTCTCTCTCTCTATTTTCTCTCTCATTCTTTTCATTATTCTATGTAGCCACTTTCTCTCAATTCCAAGGAGTATGATGGGGTTGTGGTTCCTATATTAACATGCAAACAAGCATGTGGAAAGTTGCCACCAAAAATCTGCAAGGTTTGATTTTTTTTTTTTTTTTTTTTTGTGTGTATTGTGTGGGTTTCTTAAATTGATACACTAAGATTTTTAACTAAGGTATTTAGTAAGAATAATTATTATATTGAATCCTAATTAAAATAATTTATAAACAACAAATATTGAACACCCACAAAATTATTATTCTTAATAATGTCTTTGTTAATGATTGAATTGGGTTAATTTAAAACTAACTTTTACACTAATATATATTTCAGATAGACTCTGGATAAATTAATTAATTTATTTATTTATTTAATTTATTTTCTTTTAAGAATAATTAAATGTGGGTTTTCACATGGACATCCTAAACCGTGACTCAACGGAGCCCAGTGTGGGATGGCGCCAGGTGTGTACCCGGCCACGAAGTCGGCCAAAACCTAGCATTTGATTGCTGTTCTGGGTCTGAATTCCAGGTCATATTGGCCCAACACCACTGCCCATCTGGCTATCCTGCCGGTCAGATCTACTTACTGTAACAAGGACTTCAAAGGATGCTCAGTTAATACCACAATCTTGGAAGCCATTACTAAGGCCAATGTCAGTTTCTCCAAGGGGAAGTATCTAGTCTATGCATCCGCTAGGGTTTTACTCACGTAGTATACTGCCCTTTGTTCTCCCTTCTCTTCTCTGATTATTACTACACTTACTGCATGCTCCGAAACAGCCAAGTACAAGAATAGTTCCTCTCCAGGTACTGGATTTGAAAGCACTGGAGTTGTGGTCAGGTATTTCTTCAAGTTGGCCAAGGTGACTTCGCACTCTTCTGTCCACAAGAAATCTGTGGCCTTCTTTACTAAACTAAAAAAAGGTTTGCATTTGTCAAAACTTATGTTTATGAACCTATTCAGGGCTGCAGCCCTTCCAGTCAACATCTGTACTTGTTTTGCCAATGTCGGGCTCTTCAAGTCCAAGATGGCCTTGATCTGATCTAGGCTCGCTTTAATGCCCATTCTGGTAACCAAGTATCCCAGGAACATTCCTGACCCAACTCTAAATGCGCACTTCGACGCATTGAGTCAGAGCCGAAATGTCCTCAGGATATCAAAGACTACTTTCAGGTCGGCCAGATGGTCCTCAGGCTCTTTGGTCTTCATGACCATGTCATCAATGTATACCTCCACTGTTTTGCCTATTAGATGTCTGAATATCTTAGTTACCAATCTCTGGTAAGTTGCTCCTGCATTTTTCAACCCGAAAGGCATCACTCTGTAGCAATATAGCCCTTTTGGGGTGATAAATGCAGTCTTCTCCTCATCTGGGGGGTACATGGCTATCTGATGATACCCCTTGTAAACGTCCAAGAAACTCATCCTTCCATGCCTTGCAGTGGCATCTACCAATTGATCGATTTTGGGGAGCGGGAAATTGTCTTTGGGACAAGCCTTATTCAAGCTAGTGAAGTCCACGCAGACTGTCCATTTCCTATTTTTCTTCTTCACAACAATTATGTTTGACAACCATGTTGGATAGTTTACTTTTCGAATGGCTCTAGCCTCTAGCAATTTATCTACATCATCTTCTATTGCCTCAACATGCATCAAGGTCGGCCTTCTAGCTCGTTGAATGACAGGTTTAGCCGACCTATCTACATTCAGTCTATGGCAAGTAACCTCGAGGTTAATGCTAAGCATCTCGTATGGCGTCCAGGCAAACACCTCAATGTTTGCTCGTAAGAAGGCTTCTAGCTCTCTTTCCTCCTCCTCGGCCAATCCTGAGCCGAGTAGGAAGAAATGCTCTTCGTCCTTTTGCTAGACTAGGATCTTCTTCAAGGCTTCCTCACTTTTCTCGGCTAGTTCTTTGCCAACATCCTCCAGGACCTCCATGTCCTCGTCCTCAATCTCTACTGTCTCCGCTTGTCGTATGTTGCAGGTGAATTTCATTGCTACCATGGAGCAATTCTTTACCTGCACCTGATCCCCTCTGACCTCCTCAATTCCATGCTTTGTTGGGAACCGCAACAACTAGTGTAGTGTGAAGGGAACAGCCCCTATTGCATGCAGCCATGGCCTTCCCAGGATAACATTGTAAGGGGATGGGGTGTCAATTATTGTGAACTTTGTGTTTACCTTCTTGGTGCCAGCCTGCACCTCCAAACTTATTGCTCCCAGGGGCCACATCGGCATTTTGTTGACCCCAACCATTGGACCATTGGACTGCTCCAGATCATCTTGGTGAAGGCCAAGCTTCTTGTAACATCTAACACACATGATGTCACAAGAGCTGCCCTGGTCAATTAGAATGTGCTTTACCTGGCGCTTTACAACCTTGAGGGATATTACCAGGGCATCATCGTATAGATGTTGCACCATGTCTAGGTCGTCTTCAGTAAAGGACACCATTGGTCCTTGGTACTCGTCTGCCCTAGGTTTTTTCTGCCGAACCTGATACACATGCTGTAAGTGTTTCACCTTCTGAGTTTCTCCACGTATCTCGTTCTCATTGACCTTCGAGTGAATCACATTGATCACTCGAGGTCCGCCTACTTGCGGTTGTGGTGTTGGTGGAGGTGGTACTGCTGGTGACTGAGGCAGCCTCACTTGTTCTTCCCTTATTCTAGCCTCATCTACTAGGTCCCTTAAATGACCTTGTCTTACCAAATCTTCCAGATGTGCCTTTAGGGCTCTACACCCATGAGTCAAATGTCCATCCTTATTGTGGTAGGCACAGCGCTTCCCCAGACTTCTTCTCATAAATTCACCAAGAATCTTCTCCGGTACTCTATAATAGGGCTGATTCCGGAATCTTTCCAAGACTTTATAAACCGGAATTCGGAATACGGTAGTGACTGCCTGTACAGCCTCAGTCCCATTTCTTGTCTGTTAAAGTTTGTATTACCTTGGCCTCGCTTCGGCGAGCCTTTCTTTTCTCTTGTTTCGACGTCTTTGTCCCTAGCGTGTCTTCCTCGGCTCTCATATACTTCTCGATCTTGGCCATGAGTTCCTTCATACTTTTTGGCAGTGTCTTTGCCAGTGATTTTCGAAGCAGATAGTTATCGTTCAGGCCGTTCTTAAAAGACACAACCGACACCTCTTGGTTGCACCCTGGTATTCGGTTAAATACCTTATAGTACCTTTTGGCATAAGCTCTGAGGCTTTCATCCTCGCCAATTCTCAGAGCCATCAGGGAGTCCACCCTCAACGGCTATAGTTTGTTTTTCACAAACCTGGCCACAAACATCTCGGCCAGGCTTTCCCAGCTTTTCACAATTTCTTTCGACAACTTGTGAAACTAGTCTGATGCGATTTCCTCAAAGGGTGAGGGGAACACCTTGCAGAGCAATGTCTCATTCCCGGTGTACAGTGCTATTGAGTTCAGGTACAAGCCGACGTGAAAGTTAGGGTCAGACTTACTATCGTATATCTCGAATCTCGGCATATGGAACATTTTCGGGGCCTCAAATTTGTCCAATTCTACCAAAAATGACGTTCTCGGCTTGACCAGAGAGGTTACCTCGACATCTTGTCGCTTCCTCTGGAGGTAATCCCTCAAATCCTCCTTGGTTCGTCCAGGAGCTCGGTTATCAATGGATTTTAGCCTTTTTGGTGCGCTACTGTCGGTGTCATTATGAGTCCTCTTGGACCTCCCTCCATTAGTCATGTCGAAACAAAGCTCCTTCCCTTAAACATGCCGATGTTCTTTGGTGTAGGCTTCTTTGGTACGATGTGTCTTCTGAGACTCTCATTTCATCGACTCTCCCCGCCCGACCTCCCGTGAAGGCCAGTGAGAATGTTCCTTCGTCCTGTCACGCTGAGGGATTGCAAGAACTGTTTTCTGCCCCCCTTTCTAGGCATCGTTCTTGGCTGTTGGAATTGGCGTGTCTTGTAACAAAAAC
This sequence comes from Camellia japonica, assembly GCA_030407325.1. Lineage (NCBI taxonomy): Eukaryota > Viridiplantae > Streptophyta > Magnoliopsida > Ericales > Theaceae > Camellia > Camellia japonica. Next base: position 23,907,863 of record JAPPVO010000059.1, on the reverse strand, counting down.
GGTGGCTGCATGACATTATTCTACATCATGAAACTGACGACCGATTGTAGGTCTGCCAATTTGTTCGCCATTCCCTTCATCTCGCCGTCCCTCCGCAGGCATCTTTCTTTCCATACTTGGAGGTCGTTCTCATTATAATACTTGCCTCGGTCTCCCTTCTTTGGTACGTCTCCCTCCTAGCCGATGTCTTTCTCTCCTGGATTTTTATCCCGAGGCTCTTCGTTGCAGTTATCCTCATCTACATTAGGGTCTATGTGTTTACCACTTCCAGTAGGGATGTCGTCCCCAATCTTCTCTTTCTATCCGTAATTGGCCATCTATTCTCCTTTCTTTCCCACAGACGATGCCAAATTGTGTGTGCTGATTTCTGACCATACTGCCAAATAGGTACTCAGCTGGAGAACACCGGCAGAATAGGTCGCACCCGAACAACCTGTCACAGAAAGATAAGACTCCGACGGTGGTTTGTTCACCCGGGGGCACTCCGAGGATCAAGTCAGTACTCAATTATCTCTCAAAGATAGCAAGCATTGCTTAACTCACTAGCCAGAATACAAAAAACGTACCTCAGACCCACGAGGGTGCCTTACTTTTATAGCCAGCACTAACCTAATCCCTGTAGAAGCCTAGTTTTAATGGACTCTGGCTCAATGTTTATCCTAGACTCCCAGCCAGATAGAAATAAACTCCCTAAGAGCCTTATCTTTATCCAGACTGAGGTCCTCCCCCATTCTAGGACTCTTGTCCCTTATCCGTTCATCCGGATTCTAGTATCTCCGCAGATTACCTCGACTTAGCCAAGATCACCTCGGCGCCGTGACCAGGACACGTGGCACCTTGGCTGGCACTTCGGTGCCACCTTGGCCACGTGTTGTCATTCACAAAAATATGCCCCCAATACTAATAATTTAGTCGAGCCGAGCCGAGTTTTGCAGGGTTCAAGTTTGGCTCGTTTGTTTATTGAGTTCGAAAATCTAATTTGAGCCCAACTTGAACCTTGATAATGAATTTCTAGATATATTATTTTATTATTTAAATAAATAAACGCTCCGAGTTCCACAAACTGAACTTATTCAAGCTTGAGGTAGGCTTATTTAGTAAACAAACCTAAAATTTGACTTGAACTCTTTTATTTACTTAATAAATTGAGTCCTTAATGAGTTGAGTTTGTTTGAGATAGACTTATTTTATAAACAAACGTAAAATTTGACTTGAACTCTTTTATTTACTTAATAAATTGAGTCCTTAATGATGAGTTTGCAAACAATTAGTTCATTTGTAGTTGTGATTGCCGATTAAATTTGTAACTCTAATAATACATAAAATGAATAAAATAATCCATATATAAACCCACAATTAAAATCCATCTAGAAGTCTCTAGTGTTTCATTGTTAACAATAGTTATAACTAGTACAATTGTTTCCAAACAGGACTACAAAAGTAGAAGACTCAGAAGCTTTTCATCTACTTTTGTCACTCACTAAAACACTACCAAATCAAGCATCTTCTCTACTTTACGTAACAACAATGCTACATCCTACTAAAAGTGGTGCTCTAAAGCATCACTAATGAGTTGACATCCACTTATAAAAAAAAAAACAAGGCTCAAAAACACTATGGCAGTGGGTGGAATCCACTGCCACATCATTAGTGATACCACTAATTAGTGGTCTCAAACATTGGTCTGCACAAGATCTTCAAAGTCTTCCACAAATCTTTCTTAAAGCTTATAAGTATTAATTAGTGGTTTATGTAACACATCACTACCTAAAAATGACTTTATGTTCATAGAATAATCTAGTTTAACCAATTAAACGATGCCCAAACATTCCAAATATGCTGTTAACCATGTCCCAAGGACACGTGTCTGTTAGATGACTCATCACAAGTGTCCCATTAAACATATTCTAATCAACAATGTTAGGTATCATGAAAAATCTTTTATGAAAATAATCATGAAAGATTTATGATCCTTGAATTACCCTTAGAATAAAGCACTACACACTAATCAATGTAATCTAAAAGTCACAAAGCTTTTATGATTATTTTCATAAATTTTTTTTCATAATTCCTAACTTTTTCCTATTCTAATACTCCATTACCCAAATTAGCATCCCAGAAGCTTCATTGTGCTTATTAATTAAACATAATTAGTGACTTCACAATTTGTAAAGCATGCTAGAAAGGGATGACGTAGGTCAACAAATGTTGCATTCTGATTGGTTCAGAAGGCGTTTTCGACAACCCACTTAGAATTTTAATTATGGAGTGAATTAAGATTATGCTTTGTTTAACACTATGATTAAACAACGTGTTTGTCTTTTGTTTTTGTTTGGGAATCGTGATGTCCGAATATTGGCCCTGACGATATGTGTACGGTGCAAAAGAATATGGAGCACCCACTTGTTAGATCCTCATTGGTTGATTACATATATACAAAACTCATCTCAGAATTAATTATATAAAATAATTTTGATTATACATGTTAAATGATCGGACCTATTATAAATGATACAGTTTCACTTAAATTATTCTACTTGTATTGATTTTGTTGTGTGGTTGATTTCGTGTTCATAAACTTATTGGATTGGTTAAATAAAGGAACATAACATGGTAACACTTGGACAAGAACTATAGGGAAAAAGGACTAATTAAGGCCAAGTTTGACAACTTAAAAATAATCCATCTTTTTATCTTTTTTTCATCACATCACCTCTCTACTTTTCTGCATATCTTTTCGTGAAAAGAAAAAAAGTGCACTTATTTAGATCATCCCAAACAACCCCTAAATTTGTTTAAGGTATATGTTCAATAATGTTATATATTCATATTTAAGAAAATATTCAAAATTTAGAAGGTATGAATTAAATCTATATTTAAAATGTTTAGAGCACCCACTTGTTGGATTCTTGTTTGTTAAACGTCTTGAACACAAAGCGGTAACACTTGGGTCAAAACTATAGGGTGGAAAATATAGAGAGCCAAATTAACTATATTTGTTTAAAAGATTTAATGTTGTGCAATGCGATATATTCAGAAAAATTATTTTAAAAAAAAATTCAAAAAGTGAACTTTGTAGATCGAAGTTATTTTGATTACAACTCACATAACCACATCACACCAAATATAAGTTTACGCTATAAATTTAAACTTTAAATATATTTTTATAAATATTTTTTCGGGTTACATAACAGTTTTGTTTAATGTTATTAGAGTGATGACAATGGTGATGGAAAAGGACATGAAATGATTGATATTGAGGAGGGTATATAAGCAAAGCCTTGGTGCAGTGTTTGTAACAGGAATTGGAGACAACAGATATATACATATAATCAAATATACAACAAGAGATCAAAGTGGTGAAAATGGTTGGGTTGATGATGGGTTGGGGGCTTCCAGCTGAGCAACGGTGGAGGAAGGGACCTTGGACCCCTGATGAAGATAAGTTGCTTACTGAATATGTTAGTTTGCATGGAGAGGGAAGGTGGAGCTCTGTGGCTAGATCTTCAGGTAAATCAATTAGCAGTTCTTTTACGTGCACATAATTTAATCACAGAATCAGTTTTTCATCAATTGGGCTTTGCTCTATGTACCTTTTGGGAAAAGATATTAGGCACATCTATGGTTTTATTTTTTAGGCTATCTGGGTTAGCTTAATTTGATTGATAAAAGTATATTTGTTGTATTGTTGTTTAATATGATTGTTTAATTTGTTGATTTTGGGTTTTTCAGGGCTGAATAGGAGTAGCAAAAGTTGTAGACTAAGGTGGGTGAATTATCTTAAGCCTGGTCTTAAGAGAAGCAAGATTACACCTCAAGAGGAAGGCATCATCATTGAACTCCATGCCCTTTGGGGTAACAAGTAATGCAACTCTCTCTCTCTCTCATACGAGACTCGCAAAAAATACTTAAAAGATTATTTAGAATTTGAAATGTATAGACCAATCAATTCATTTTGAGTTACCATATTAAGTTTAAATCGACTATGTATACTCTACTTTCTAAACACATTTTGAGAATTTTTTATTTTTATTTTTTCTCTAAATACAGAGCATTTATGTTCTACTTCTTACTCTCTCTTTTTTTACTAATATAGATGGTCTACAATTGCTCGATACTTACCTGGGAGAACCGACAATGAAATAAAGAACTATTGGAGAACCCATTTCAAGAAGAGAGGAAAGCCCTCCCAAAAGCAAGAAAAGAGAAAAACTCGACTACTTCTTGATCAGCAGATTAAGAAACAAGAAGAACAAGAACAACAAGAAGAAGAACAAGGAGAGAATGATAATGACATTAATAATAAAGTCTTGTCACAAGCAGAAGCAATTGATCAAAAAATGACTGATGAGAAACGAGGCAAACAAGAGACATTACTCTTTATGTACCCCACTATGGAGAATCTGTGCTTCCCTATGATGTATCAAGATACTGCATCTTGGTCACACACCATGGATGACTTGTGGAGTGGTGGCTTGTGGAACCTAGATGAACCACATGGTCGCGTGGACCAAGCAAATGACTACAACAAAATCAACTGGAACTAATTTAGTTAGTCAGAATTGTTGTTTTTCTTAATACAGATCAAGTGTTCAAGTTTTGTCAGGATACGACTTTGGCCTCTCTGATGTATCCAAAATAAAAAAAAGTAAAAATTTAAGCAAATTTTTTATTTTGTGGAGGGAGTACAGCTAAATGATGCAGTGGAGGGTTCATTTTCTAAGATGGCAAGCATTGAAGATGATGCATAGGTTTCGAGCCTATTTGGTCTTTTAGTTTACTTGTAAACATTATTTAGGTTTGCACACAACATGATATCATTGGTTTAATCCTGTTAAAAAATTTAAGTTTCATCTCTTCGCGAAGTTTTTGCCATCTCCATTCCGCTTGTAACACTAGTAGTTTCATTTTTGGGTTAATTTTATTTTTACATTTTGTCTTTAACAATGTCATTTTGATCTATAATGTTTAAATTATCAATTTAATTTTTAATATATAAAAGGTGTTTCAAAAAGAGTGGACAAAGATAATGGGATTTTATGATTTGTATCATAGAGCTGAGTTTAAGAATTTGTTATTTTTCTTCCTCATAAATGACCGTTATCTAATTTCTATGCTTGTTTTATAAATAATTTTTACGAGCACAAAAAATTAGTCACAAAATGTTTATGTACAAACTCCATTAATAAATTTTATCAATTTATTGGTATTTTGTATCCGATTTCTGTGTTGTTTCATCATTAGCGAGAGATCATAGAGGATTTATTTTTTATTTTTTATTTTGTGGGATCATTTGGGATGTAGAGAAAATCACAGCCCAAGTAAAAAGCCCATGTTTTTCGCCCAAGAACTAGAAAACAGTAAATGGGCCCAACTGGCTCAACACCCCGATCCAAATTGGAATGAAATTTATAACTTTAATTATTAATATTTATAAAAAAATTAATTTATAATATTATTGATTTAAAATTAATTTTAAAATTTTACACCGAATTGAAATTCTTATAATTTAGAATTTTAGAGGAGATTTGGCTTTGGAATCGAAAGAAACTTCACGGAGTTGAATTAAATAATTACATTCCAAGGGTTCAACAGAGTCTGTGTGGACATGTTTGAACACATTAACAGCAAGCAAAGTGGCTAGTTATGGTTATGATTATGGATTTCTTCCCCAAAATCGATCCTCTCATTTCTGCTTCCCAACCAAGGTACCACTACTACTACTCCACTATTCTACTGTTTCTGGGTTCTCTTCTGTTTGACTCAATTGTGTTTTTTTTTTTTTTTTTTTTTTCAAAACAGAATTTTAGATTTGGGTTTGTGGGTTGTTGGGGTTAATTTTAATGTTTGAATCTGTGCAATGACAGTTAATTGTTTGGGTTATGGTGCCAATGGCTATGTGGTTCAAAAGAAAGCAAAATTGCAGATCACAATATAAGAATAGGAAAAAGCATAAATGGAAGATATATATATAAAATTGTTAGTTGAGTTTGGTAGAATTTTGTAAATATGATTTGAGAGTATGAGTTGTATTTTGAGTTTGTGAGTTTTAAAATTATGATTTGAGTGTGGAAAATTTGTTTGGTGAAGAGTTTTGAAAAGAGTTTTGAATTGAGTGGGGAATTTTTGATGTGACATATGATATTTGATACGAAAACTTACAACTCATAACTAAACATAAAACTCAAAATTCTATTAAAACACATAAAAAATATTTAAAAATTCGGAAAATATTTTTTTCGAATATATAAAAATTAACATATGTCAATTGCAAAAAAAAAAAAAAAAAAATCACTGTTTCAGTCAACCGGTAGGACGACCGGTTAGGTCAAATTTAAAAAAAAAAAATTCCAAAAACCGCGCTTGAGACAGAGTGTTTTGTGCAAAGTTTTGAAAATGTGATTTAAGAACACGTTCCAAATATCATACTTGAATCAAGGTGTAGAACCATAGTTTGAAGACACAACCAAACACAGTTGATTTTTTAGTTTGATTTTATCATTGAGCTTGCTGTAGAGTAGTATGTTTGCATTGATTTGAGTGTAGCTTCAAATTGGAATAATGACTTGAACATGCCTACTCAAAGTTGAATGTATAGATAGGGGCGTGCGGTTGGAGAATAAAATTACAAATTGAATAACCAACTAGTGGATTAACAATTGAAATTTGGGTGATTTTTGACAGATTAACGGATTAAAAAATATTCTAATTAATTATCATACATTTGTATAATATAGAATAATAATTTATATAATATTTTTTGAATATATAAAACAAAGTAATTTTACATAATATATTTCATATATATAACCACTAATTTGTAATAAATTTCATATCTTAAGTCTCTCTCACATTCATTTTTACATATATATGTATTAACTATAGCAATGTAGAGCGATTCGGTTGGCGGATTATAAATTTTAAAATTTAAATTACGGTTCGTGGTTAGAGCGGAGCAAATTAATGCGTATTAGTACAATTTTAACGGATTAGGCGAAATTTTACAAAGCCCTATTTATAAGTGTATATATACGCCACTTAGGATTTAACTATTAAATTCATTCAATATCAGTTTAAACTTTCATCGTCTAAGGTAAGCAATGACTTCTAATAAAATAATGAATTTTTAGTAGTAACCCAAATATATTGAATTACAGAGTTTTTTTGGGAGTTAAATGTACGGAAAAGATTATGCCTGATTTGATTTTCGTTGGGTCATTGAGCTTCATTTAGGCTGTGTTTGGGAAGGCAAGTTGGGGCTAAATTAGTCACGTCCGGACAAAAAAGGCTTATTTAGCCAAATGGAGACAAAACAGAAATCACGGGTTGGGTTCAAACCCTTATTGGGGTAAATTTACCAAAATACCCTCACTGTCCCCTCTGAGTCTGAGGCCCAACGCCTCACCACACACACAACCTTTCTAGGGCACACAACAAGAGAAGGAGGCGATTAATGTATACCAGCGGTGACGACATCTGAGGCAGCTTCGCAGAGGCGATCGGCACCATAGTAACAAAAACAGCGGCCTCGAAGAAGACTCGTGAACAGGTCGGCAAATCAAACGGTTGGGGCATACGTTGGCGGCGGCGAACAAGAATGAACCCTCTCAAACACCACCGATCTTCAGATAATGCTTTATGGCCGTTCTGGTTTCGTTTCCCTTTTCGCGTAAATCTGTCCCCTGCTTCCGATCTGCTTAGGGTTTATGTGTGGAATCCCTTTCTCTGTTAAAGAAAAAAAAATTCCAAATTTCAAAGGAAATGTGGACTCTGTTTTTTGAATATCCTGTGGGTTCATTACGGTTAAATTAAGTTGACACATTTTCCATTACAGGTTGGGTTCATTACCGATCTGTTTGTTTACCGTGGTGCTTGGGTTCATTACGGTTTCACACATTTTGGGCATATATATATATATATATATATATATATAAATATCTGTTCTTATATATAAATGTTCTTAATATAAATCTGTAAATCTGTTCGTAATGAGGGTAGATATATATACATTTGTTCTATATATATATATAGATCAAACCCATGGTAAAAATTTAAAAACAGATACATATGGCATTACCTCAACAACCTGTTCTTATACATCTGTTGAGATTCTTAAAACAATCTGTTTTCATTTGAGAAACAGAAATATGTACATGAGGGCAGATATATGTAAATCTGTTCTTATATATATATATATATAGATCAACCCATGGTAAAAATTTAAAAACAGATACATATGAAGAACCTTAACAACCTGTTCTTATACATCTATTGAGATTCTTAAAACAATCTGTCTTCATTTAAGAAACAGAAACATGTACATGAGGGCAGATTAATAAAGAAATCTGTTCTTATATATATATATAGATCAACCCCATGGTAAAAATTTAAAAACAAACACATATGAAGAACCTTAACAACTTGTTCTTATACATCTGTTGTTCTTATACATCTGTTGAGATTCTTAAAACAATCTGTCTTCATTTGAGAAACAGAAACATCTACATGAGGACAGATTAATAAAGAAATATGTTCTTCAGTTGTTATTATACAAATGTAAGGGAAGTAAATTAAAAAAGAATGAACATATACAAATGTAAGGGAGGATAAATGTATGATCAATCTACGCTACAAACTGCCAAATCGGACAATTTTGATGAAGTAGTTTATTCTTTTTGGAACTTCTTGTGTGGGAATTTAAACGTATCCAACAGTTTATGCTTCTATTCACCCAATCTGAAACCTTTGCACTTACTCGACGTAAATTCATAGGAAATACACGGTGTTCATGGCTTTTTATTATTATTAATATTTGCATTATTATTATTGGTTTGGGGTTGTATATCTCCAATGTGTGCAAGTGCATATGGATAAAAGAATGTGGATGAATAACATAAAATAGAAATAAGCCAAAATCGATTTTTAAAACTTAATTAACAACAATAAAAATTGATTTTTCACAAATTTAATTTGAAAAGAAGTTTACCACTGTAATACATGTGGATGAATAATAATTTCCAAAAATAACTTTTATTAATGGTTACCTAGCACCTTCGTAATTCTACGTTACCATTTTCATTCATGTACTCGTAATTGATTTACTTTGATCACGAATGTATAATTTGTAATTAATTGATTTTGCCATAACATGAATTCTTAATTTGATAATGTAAACACACGGTATTCGTTACTATGTTCCATATATTATTATTGTTTTTTTTTTGGGTATGTTTATATCCCATGTGTGCAACTGCATATGGGTTAATAAATAAGTTTACCACTATACAAAGGTATGGATGAATACTACTTTCACAAAATCAATTTCATTAATGGAATCAAATTACGACAGTAGATTTGTACATAATCATTTTGATTCTTGTAAATTTAATTGAATTCTAATTTGATTATGAATTTATAATTTACATAAAATTTAAAAATTTGAAAACTTATTCTTAATTTGATTCATGTTAACACACGGTGTTTGCCTTTTTTATTTGTTAGGTTTGAAAAGGAAATTAGAGATTTACCTTTCTATTGAGATTCTTAGACAATGAAACCATAATTCGTAGGATGCAGTACGGTTAATATTAAATGAATGAAATAATGAGTTTGTATACCCATCATATGAAATTTGTGCATCAGCGTGTTCATTTCATGTTTAACCTGAAGTATGGATATCATAAACTAATGACTACTATGATTCATTATTACTTTCGAATGTTTGTCGTTCATAGCATGGCTTCGTTTACCTCTAGTGCAACTTCCAGTACATGGCCACGTCGAATGTGTGCCTGTGGACATGGCCCCTGTATTGTTAAGATTTCAAGGTCTACCAAAAATCCAGGGCGTCCCTACTTTGCATGTCCCCGCCCTGTGGTGAGTGCCCAATTCATTACCAGTCATAACTGCATGAAACATTAAGAATCCATTGACTAATAGTTTCATCATTTGCACTCGTCAGCCCTGTGTCAGTTGGATTGGTTGGTGCAAAGAACCAAGGCGAGAGAGCACAGACTATGCGTCACCTAGAGACGAAATTGTCATGCAATTACGGGATGATATCATACACATTCAACAATCCTTGCGTGTCGTTAAGACCATTGTGTATGTGCTATGCATTGTTGTTGTCATTTTGTTGTTGCGTATGTAAGCAACATTAGGATGTTGGTAGTATGTACAACCAAGTTACGAGGTTGTTAGTATGTTAGTAATACGTTTTAGTATGACTATAATCTTGCTTTGCGTTCCTCCACTAGGAAAGGTTATTTGTATTAATGACTATCATACCTATGTGCATCGCGCAGTTCCATGTTTCTTTATTTATGTTACTAATGTGCAATGGTTATATGATGTCTAATTTAGTATCCTATTTATCTGTTTATTGTTCATGGGCATAGATTCTTGCATAATGCAACCAATTTAAATTATTCTGCTATCGACTTATACGTTTGTATATAACAGCCACATATAGTCATGTAACCTTTTGTAACCGTACATTAGTAATAGCTTCCATACGTACTTCGCCGCGTACTCAATCCAAAAGCAAAGGCATTGTCACAGAGAAATCAAGCAGTCTTGAAGAGACACAGACTCAATTCAGCCACAAGGCCTCATGGGACAATGACTCAATCCGAGTTTTCCTGCAATTGATTGCAAATGAGATTACAAAAAGAAATCGGCCATTTCTAGTCCTCAGCCAAAGTGGGTACAAGTTGTTGGCCAAGAAATTTGAGAAAAAAACAAGAAGAAAACATGGCCTCAAACAGTTGAAGAATAAATACATGAGTTTGAAAAAAGAGTGGCAAGCGTGAACAAAGTTGATGGATTCAAGAAAATGAGTGTCAGGGATAGGGTTTGACTGTGACACCGGTATGTTTCAGGCACCTGAGGAATGGTGGGACAAGATGGAATCGGTAAGTACATGTACAAACAAGTTTCATATTTGTCTGTTACCAGTACATTTTTAACCTTTTTAGTTAACTTTTAATTAATTATATGAAATGTAATGTCTTTCTCTTTCATAGATCTCCCTTTTTTGCAGATAAACAAGGTGTGTGCCAAGTTCAGGAAAAAAACCTTGGAACATCGTGACTTGATGGAGACGGTCTTCATGGGGGCATCAGCTACTGGTAAGCACCATTGGACCCCAGGAAAGAAACTTCTTGAAGTTGCTGATGACTCATCTGATTCTGTGCATAGTTTGGGAGCCCTACCATTTGCTGATCCGATACCCGCAGAAGTACAGGACGTGAATTTAGATTCTTCACTGGAGCCTGTTCCGATTGAAAAGGGAAAAGGAGAAAGACGCCATCAACAAGTGTTTCAAAGTCGAAGAAGGCAACAAGTGGAGCGTCAGTTATTGCGGAAAGCATGAACAATCTAACAGATGTGTTGCGTACGAAGAATCAGCAAGTTACGGTGAAACACCTCACAGGCAACGAATCGCTGTACACTATTTCGGAGTGCATACATCACCTGACGACTATTACATCCCTAATTGGTACGCCGCTATTCCATTTCGCCTCGACGCTTATGGATAACGCAGATTACCGAGATGTGATTATGTGCCAGCCTGATGACGACCACATCATAGGGTGGCTTACACAAAAGCAGCTCCAGTGTACTGCGTCGGCGCCGTTTGCAAACCTATTTGGGGCTCACTGGATGTGATGTAGCGGCGTTAAAATTGTTAAAGATGCCTGCCCTTCTCTGCTTTTGAAAACTTTTACTTATGTTATTGTTGGCACTGTATTAAAACAGGATGGTTGTGTTTGCACGTGTTTATTCCTTCCTTGTTGTTTTTTTTTTCTTGCTAGCTATGGTGAACAAAACTTTTACTTAAGTTTGTCGTAGACAGAAACAAAGGCATTTTGTGGTGCATTTTTTGGGAAAAGAATGGGATGCTTCTGTTTTAATTATATGTATGGCAATGAAATGCACAACGACGGTTTTCTTGCTAGCTTTTGTATGTCTTTATTTTGTGAGGGAAACTGCTACATTAGTTTGACGTAATTTTTTGTGGTTGTTACCACCATGGTCCCCCTGTAAACAATAACGACCAGGTTCACAATTTGTTCAATTCATATCATTATGCGTTAGTAATGACATTGGTGACGACATTACTTACATTAAAAACAATGTCGGCATTCTGTAATTGCAAACTGTTATTACATTTGAGTCAATGAATCACGTGCAAACTGATTGAAACAATGCCACTCTTGTAGGTTTCGCATCAACGAAGACGTAATGAATCCCTGGGATAGAAGCAACAATGACGATTTAAGAGAAATGCTTAATCAAATGGCCGTACAGCTGCAACAAGAAAATAATTGGACATTTCTACAAGCATGCCAGTATGCGACAGAGTGGTACGAAAAACACATGGCTGAAACGCCATGTCGCACTTCGATATTGACCGGGCATGCATGGATATGCGAACTATATGCGGGCCATATGGGTCGATTTGAGGAAAATGTTTGCATGCCGAATGAAGTTTTTGCCGCTTTGTGTGAGACATTAGTAAATGATTTTGGGTTAGCCGTACCGCAACGTCCACATGGCTTAGCTGTTGAAGAAAGCGTTGCAATGTTTATCCACGTGTTGCAAGGGATGCAAAATTGGCAAATCCAAAAACGTTTGTAACATTCGGGGGAGACTGTGTCTCGGCACGTGCATAACGTATTAACTTCCATGAAAGAGTTCACTGTTATTCATTGCCGGCCCACATACAGTCAGCATCGTATACATCCATACGTGCGGTCTAAATAGAAATACCTACCGTTCAAGGTACTACAGAAAAACATTATTGACATATAAGTACGAAGTGCAGTTATTTTGTTTTTATTATTAACTGGACGTGACGTATGAAAATAACCATTACGTGTTAACCGTTTAAGTAACAATACAATTGGGTTGTTTGCAGGACTGTATTGGAGCAATAGATGGAACACATGTAAGTGCATGGGTTACGGGGTCAGATGCGGCAACATATTTCGGTAGGAAATACTGTCACACGCAAAATATCATGGCCACATGCGATTTTGACATGTGTTTCATCTTCATTTCGTGCGGATGGGAAGGAAGTATGCATGATAGTCGCATCTTCAACGAGATACTAACAAATGACAATGTCCCATTTCCACATCCTGAAGAAGGTAACACAGTGCCATGAATTCTAAATTGATGGGGCTATAATTTTTTGTCAAACAACGTTACTTGAAAATGAAGCACAATGTTTGTTTTTGGTGTCATACATTGTTGTCCTGTTTGCAGGAAAATATTATCTTGTCGATTCTGCTTATCCAAATCGGATAGGTTACCGAGCACCATTCAGAGGCAGTCGTTACCACCAACAAGAATTTTGACGTACTCCACGGAACAGGACAGCAAACACGCCAAGGGAATTATTTAACAAAGTTCACTCGTCGTTACGCAGTGTGGTGGAACGCACTTTCGGTGCCTGGAAAAATCCATGGGGGTTTATTCGAGACATGCCTCGGTATGACTTTGCAAATGTGCAAGTTCAGTTAGTAGATGCGTCAATGGCATTACATAATTATATACGGCGAAACACAGGTAATCCAACAACTGTTCACCCAATCTGTGACGATGAAGAAGCTATGACAATAGTAAATGCCATACCAGAAGTTAAACATGACGAGGATGGTTTAATGGTTGGGGATGAGGACCCGCATATGGTATTGGTGCGCCTTCGCATATGCGAAAAGTTATGTTACTTGCGTAATAACGGAACGTTAGGAAATATATAATACAGACCTAATTTTCGTAGGGTTGTAACATTGGTAACACACGTGGAACAGACTGTATTCAAATATATTATCATGTACAATATGTATGTATTTACACGGGAATATAACTCCTTTCAGTTCGTGACGTGCCTAACTTTGAAAAAACAAAAACCACAGAAAAAAGCCTTTTCAAAAAAGAAAACAAGGTGAAACAAATAAGAAAAATAAATTCAAAAAACTAATACAGAAATTATCATGTGCGACGTCAATTAAAAACATACAAACACCAGTTGAAAACAACAGAAAATCAAAACAGACCTCATTTTTTGTCATATGCCACGACAATATATGATTTTTCACATCATTTTAAATAAATGACATGAAAATACGTTTTTCCAAAAAAACCAAATAAATTAAAAACAAAGTAAAAAATAAAAAAATATAAAAGTCAAAAACATGAATTACCAGTTGCCACATAATTAAAAAATAAGGAAAACACATGAAAAATCATTTGTGAAAACAAAAAACAAATTAATGTATACAAATTTAAAAAAATTTGACAAAAGCGTAAATGAAAAAAAAAGAACCACAAAAATAAGTCTCATCAAACAAACAAAAAAAACAAAAAAGAAATTTGCAAACAGAAATTAGCATTTGCCACGTAATTTGGAAAAAAATAAAACATATGAAAACCCATTATTCAAAAACAAAAACAAATTAATGTATACAAATAAAAAAAGTTGACAAAAACGTAAATTTTAGAAAAAGAACGACAAAGTTTACGGCTCATCCAAAAAAATAAAAAATAAAAACATAAAAAGAGAAATTAACATTTGTCACGTAATTTACAAATAAATAAAACACATGAAATCCCATTTTTTAAATATAAATACAAATTAATGTATACAAAAAAAAAATTGACAATTTTGTAAATTTAAAAAAAAGAACGACAAAAATACGGCTCATCCAAAAAATAAAAAATAAAAACATAAAAACATAAATTAGCATTTGCCACGTAATTTACAAATAAATAAAACACATGAAAACCCATTTGTCAAATATAAAAACAAATTAATGTATACAAATAAAAAAAATTACAAAAACGTAAATTAAAAAAAAATGACAAAAATATGCCTCATCCAAAAAAAAACAAACAAAAAAACAGAAATTAGCATTTGCCACGTAATTTACAAATAAATAAAACACATGAAAACCCATTTTTAAAATATAAAAACAAATTAATGTGTACAAATAAAAAAATGACAAAAACGTAAATAAAAAAAATAACGACAAAAATACGCCTCATTCAAAAATATTTTTTTAAAAAAAACATAAAAACATAAATTACCATTCACCACGTGATTTACAAAAATAAAACACATGAAAACTCATTTTTGAAAAATAAAAAAAGTTATTATATATCAATAAAAATAAATAAGACAAAAAACGTAAATTAAAGAATAAGAACTAATTAATGTATAAAAAAAGAAAAATGACAAAAACATAAATTTAAAAAAAAAAATACGTCAAATTCAAACTAAAAAAAAAAAAACATTTCGGTCCAAACAATCTGACGTGGAGGACCACTAGCAATGAGTTAACATGTAAAACACAGTTGAAGGGTAGTTTGGTAATTTAACATGAAAACACCTCATTAAAAAGTTAAAAAAGTCAAAAAATTCTTTCCAAACTAGACTTTTTAGCTCCAGACTAAAATAATTAAAAAAATTAAAAAAATAAAAAGCCAACCTACTTTTCAAACGGAGACTTAATAGATATGAAAGGATAGAGGTTAAATTACTGATGTGATCTTTTTTTTGTTTTTTGGGGTAGGTAAATGGTTAGTTTTAAAAATAAAGAAAATAAAATAAAATAAAAAAAGAAGAAGAAAAATGAAAAAGAAAAGAGAGGTATTACGACGATATTGAAAACATGACCCTGAGGTTCAACACAGTTACCGAGAAATGACACCAATGTCAAAAGCATGGACGAAAGTAGTAGTCCTACCTAGCATAAAAATATAAGGAGTTGTTTGGGATGATCTAAATAAGTATATTTTTTATCTTTTTATGAAAAGATGTGTAAAAAAGTAGTGAGGTGATGCGATGAAAAAAGATAAAAAGATAAAAAAATGAATTATTTAGGGGATGCCAAATCACCCCTAAGGCTCTATTTGATAAAAGTTTCTAATTATAATTTGAGAATATGGATTGTATTTTGAATTTGTGTGTTTTGAAATTATGATTTAAGTATAAAAAATTTGTTTGGTTATGATTTTTGAATAGAGTGTTAAATTGAGTTTTTAATTGAGTGTGGAATTGAGTTTTGAAAGTTTAATTTGACATGTGAAGTAAGAAAATTTATTTGGTTATGAATTTTGGAAAGAGTTCTCAAAACTTAATTAAAATTGTTATAACTCATAACAAAACATACTACTTTCACATTATTGAAAATTCTGATCAACACTCATAACTAAACTCTTTTTAAAATTCAATTAAAAAAATTTATTATCAACAGAAAATAACATTAATCAATTTTTTAATTGAAAATACTACAAAGGAAATAATTTTTTTCAAAATAAATATTCAAAAAATTTAAATAATAAATAGTTAAATAATTTAAATAATCTAAAAAATTTAATAAGTGAAAAATTAAAATAAATATTTAAAAAATTTAAATCGTAAAAATTTAAATTATTTTTCTATTCAAAAAATTTAAATAATTTAAATTTAAAAACAATTCTACACTCAAATCGTAACCAAACACATAAAACAAAACTCAATTAAGAAATTATTTTTAAAACTCATAACCAAACACATAACTCGAAACTCTATACTACTTTCACAACTCTACACTCAAATCGTAACCAAATACATAACAAAAAAATTAAAATATTTAACAATATTTTTATAAAATAGAGTTTGAATTTATTTTTATAAAATATTTTCAAATTTAAAAAATTAAAATCGTAATATTTAAAAATATTCAAAAAATTAAAAAATTAAAAAAATCATAACATATTTAAATATTAAAATATTTAAAAATCTTAACAAAATTAAAATATTGATTTGAATTGAGTTTTGAAAAAAATTTTGAATTATGTGTTTGGTTATGAGTTTTAAAAAGTAATGATTATGTTTTGAATTGAGTTTTGAAAAATGGGTATAAAATTATGATTTGAAAACTCAAAATAAACACCACACTCAAAATAATGAGTGGAACTATAATTTAAAAAGCTTACCAAACAGAGCCTAAATCCTCTCTCTTTCTCTCTCTCTCAAAACCTCCACCCCTGGGCCTCACTTTTGGCCGGCCGACCGCCGCCGTTGGCTATGGCGGTCGACTGGCCCAGCTCTCTTTTGTGTTTGTGTGCTGGTTTCTGCTTTCAATAAACTTGATTCCCACATTTTCTTTCCACTTTGGTGTTCTTTTTTGTTTTATCAGGGGGTGCTTCGGTTTGGTTATTTTGTATCTATAGGGGGTTGTTTATTTTGTTGTCTGTTTTTGTCTCAATCTTGGGGTTGCTCGTTTTGTTTCAATAGGGGGTGCTTGTTTTAAGGTCAAAATAGAGCAGTAGGAGGTTGGTTTTGGACCGGAATAGAGGATGGCCAGACCTGGTTGGAGCTTCATTCGGGCGCTCTTTTGCGTGTGGGAGTTTGAGGGATGAGCTCGGTTTCGGATCTATGGAGTTGCTTCAGTGCTTTTGTTTGGAGGGAACGAGGGTGTTGTAGTTGATCCAGATCTGTCTAAGATTTTATTCGAGCGCTCCTTTCCGGCCAGCGAACATCCTCGATAGGTGCAGAGGAGCGTGCAGCAGGTTGGGGAAAAGATCTAGCAGTAGTAGTAGGTGGGCATTGGGCGTTGGGAGTTGTCAGGCGTGGGAGTGTAGCAGTGGACGTTGTGAGTTGAAGCTGCTTAGGTGTATGATTTAGTTTTCAAAAATTGCAGGTGGGTGTAGACGTCCCCGAACGCCCCGGGAGGGTATGAGTCCCTCGTTCCGTTCATCTTGGGCTCACTACAGCTCAGGACTCTAATTGTCACGGTTCGTAATCTGAACCAAAGAGTCCAAATCCGGTAAATCGTTTTGAGAAAACAGATTTTTGAAAGAAGTGCCAAACATGAACTGCTTTGCCAGATACATAGTCGCCACCTAAATATTTTATTTTGGGAAATTTAGGAAACCCTGACTCGTGCCTAAGGCCACGTGTCCGTCATCACCAAAGTTGCCTCGGCTCGGGAACTTGGGTACGATTGGGGAAGGTTACTTCGTGAGCACCCCCGCTCGCCCGATCAAAGATCAGCCTCTACTAATCATGACATCCGGTTTTGAAAACATTATGCGTTCTTATTCCAGTTATTAGCCTAGATTTTACTATGTGATGCGCACAGCATACAAGTATAGACTGGATCGCCTGAATTGGAACAAAACATTTCATATTTGTTTTCGAAAGATGGTTTGCTACCCGCAAGTAAGCTTAAAATGCAGATTTTGCCACCCTCGGGTAGGCTTAGAAAACCAGGTTTTGCCACTATCTAGTGGGCTTAAAACTCACAATTGATGATTTGTTCCAATTTAAATAACCCAACCTTCACCCACAGGCATTCAAGCAGTTATATCACATAAGCAGATAGCATCATGGTAAGCATGCTATCATGGCAGTCACTCACACTCATGCAAGGATGCTAAAGCGTAAAAACTTACCGAGTACTCCAAGCCAAAACAGAAGCTAATTAGAAATCCATGCATGATCCTAACTATACAGAAATGCCTAATGCAACTATAGCAGGCTCGTCTAATCTAAACATGGCATATGGAATGCTACAGCTAACATGTATTCAACTTGGAATTGAAATACAAATGTAGTTAGTATGATGCGCCGAGCCCGGTGCATGCAAAACAGATGAATGAATGCAAACATGCTATCATACTGTATGCTAATTGAAACATGCCCTAATCTAACCATCATAAGCTGGTAAATAAAAGGGAGAAAGACGTGGGGTTGGAAGACATACATCACACGCACGCACACTTATTACAACATTGCCCTCGCGCAGAGGGTCCGAATAAATAATACAGTCCCGAATAAATAATACAGTCCGAATGAATAGTACAGTCCGAATAAATACAAAACCCTAATTAATTAACAAATTAACTAAGAAAAACAGTAAATTAGCATGCAAGCTAGGGGCTGCCTCAACTCTGCTCCGGATGATGAATGATGCATGTTCGGGTTGCTTGGCGCGGAAATCCATCGCGATGCCCCGATTAGCCTCTGTTTACAATTGAGCCCGGAATATTGCGCGAAGTTCCAAGAGATTGCCGGTTTTTTGATTTGCTGCAACAGAGAGCAGGAAATGGGCATGGCAATGTGTTTTCACATATGTATGCTTGACTACTTTTCAGGGAGCGTAGTCTTCGATCCTCGTGCCACCAATCGCGCATCTCGATGCGTGATGGCCGAGGAGTCGATTTGCATGACTCAATATGGAATGAATGCACATATAAACACAACAAGACCGAGACTCCATCATGGATAATCCGGAGTGTCGGTGACTGGGAATTGAGACACGTTCCGTCACTCGAAGTACGAAACGTCCCTCGTTTCCCGTGCTCGGGCTAACTCCTATCCCGAACACAATGCAATATGCATGGCATGTATGAATGCAACTAATATTCAACCTAGCATACACAATGCTATGAAATGGCATACACAATGCTCGATGTAACATGGCATACACGATGCTCTAACATACGACCTAGCATACGCAATGCAAAGGACTAAGATGACATACACAATGCATGATGGACTTACACCAACATGAGTGGACCTCAGCCACACTCACATCAGTGGCCATAAGATGGAAATGAGACACTCGAGATGCGTGCACACATGCACGCAAACCGAGGACCGAACCTAAGGCACGAATGCCACACTACCAAAGCATGGTAAGGCATGGAACATGATATGCAAACAAGAAAATTTCAGCACTAAAACATGATGCTAAACAGCCTCGAAGCATGGCAATATGGCACCCGATGCATGAGATGAAACCCGAAACTTAAAACTGGGCACATGGAATGACTTATAGCTATACAAAGCATGCATTATTTGAACATGAAGCATGAAGACAGAGTCAAGGAAGTCCCAAAACATGAACTTTTCCAGTTTAGAGTGTGGCCAAAAAGTGCTAGCAAGATGGCTTAAATTAGCATGCAATTTTGACTGGCAAACATGGTTTACATGGCAAGTGTATAAAGCAGATAAGAACTCATCAAACCAGCAAAAATCAGTGAATAAAACATGCCAAAATATGTCCAAATAACCTCTGAAAAGTAGCCAACACATGCACAAATGATAAGCTCCTTTAGAGGGCTATACAAGGGATTCTTAAGCATATACAAGATAGACATGTGGCAGCCCCAAATCAACTTTGAAAATCAAATATGATAGTCTTAAAACTCACCAAATTGACCCTGAAATGTGACTAAGAAGCATGCAAGATAGGGTCTCTTTGGAAGGCCAAAATGACCACCAAACAAGTCAAGGAGAGAGGGGGTCACCCCCCTCTAATTTGGAGGCTCAAAACAATGTTCTAGCCACTGAAAATCCACTGGATTTCAGTGGCTAGAAGGCCAAACAAAGCATGCAATTGGAGCTTAGGTGTAAGGCTCAAAATAGGATACAATCAAGCATACAAGGAAGCATGTGACCCCAAATAAGAAAATGCCCTTAATAAAACATGAAGATGATGTCAAAAAAAGCCTTTTTCTAGTTTATGACAAATCTCAAAAGTGAACACAAATAGGGCTTATCTATCATGCAAAAGTGGCCCTAAAAGAGAGAATAGAGATAAGGGACAGCAGCTGGCCCCAAATGGCAACGAGCCCTTCAACAAAGTTTAATAGGGGCTAAAAAAAAAGCACTTTACAGTTTACATCAAGCCACGAAAATAAACACAAGTGAGGCTAAACTATCATGCAAGAAAAAGGCCTAAAAGAGGGATAAAGAGACAAGTGGTAGCTTCTGGCCTCAAACAGAGGAGATCCCTTCAACAATGTTGAAGAGGGGCTCAAAACAATATATTTTACAGTTTATGACCAAGTCCAAAACAGCTCACAAATAAGCCTAAAATATCATGCAAAAATAGGCCTAAAAGAGAGTTAAAGAGGCAAGTGATAGTAGGAGACCTCAAACAGCAAGAGGTCCTTGATCAAACATAAAAAGGAGCTCAAAATATGACTATTTACAGTTTGGGTCGGAGCCCAAAAATGTAAGAAACAAAGGCTAAGATTGCATGCAAAATAGGAACAAAAAAGAGGGAAAAGAAGCTTACCCTTGTAGCACAAAGCTCCAGCAGCTTTTGGTTGAAGAAATGGTGCTCCTAACCTCTGGAAATAACCTCCAAGTGGCTGGAATGGAGTATGGAGGTGTGGTGCTATGGATTGGTGCAAGAACCTTAGGGTTTGGGGGGTTGAAGTAGAGAGAGAGGGAGATTGTATGCAAGAGCTCTAAACCAAATTTTGTAACCCTCTCAAATGCAGCTGGGGGTGCTGGTTATATAGGCAAAGGAGTGGAGGAAAGGGGGGGAAAATCAAATTCAAATTTCCCCCCCAAAAGACCCCCCCTCGGATACAGGATCTGGGGAGAAAAGGAGGGTGCAGCTGTAAGGAACCAGCTGAGGAGAGCATGGCCGGCCAGGTTCAGAGGGTTCAGGTGGCCGGCCGGCCACCTCCCCTGGCCGGCCGGCCAGGGTCAAAAGGATCAATGAGAATTAGTGGCCGGCCACCCCCAAAAGGTGGCCTCCCATGTGTGCACAACACAGATATGTGGAGAAAACCCTGAAAATGTGAACCAGAAGAGAGAAAAACCAACTTTTTAGAGGGGTTCAAAAGGGTCAGGAACAATTGCTGGCCGGCCATGTCATATTGGTGGCCTCCCAGGTGTGTACAACACAAATATGTGGTTGAGGGCCAAAGAAAGTGGCCCGGGAATGGTCAACACCAGCTTTCTTGTGAGGAAAACGGGGGACGGAGAGCGATGAAGGAATAAAGCTGGTCCTCAGAACAATTGATGGCCTCCCACCTTCCTACGACCTTCCTAACAGTGAAAATAAGGTCTCCGCCAAAAATGAACTGAAACCGATGTAAAACGAAGGTTCGGGGGCCAAAACGCGCAGCCCGGGGCCCCGAAAACAAGTTGTTAAGCACCGGAGGTGGCGTTTGACCACGAAGTTGGTCTCTCGAGCCACAGTGTCCCTCAAAAGGGAGAAAATGAGATGCATGCCAAAAACCGGAGCAAACGGAGGTGGTTAAGCGGTCCCGAACCGAGGCACACGGTCAACGACTCCGAAAAACAGGAAACTGGGCTCCAAACGGGAAAAATGGCCTACGACCACGAAACGTAGCTTACAGCCACTGAGAGATGGTCTATGAGACCTCTCCCTCCCTTCGAGAAGAGAAAACAGAGCCTAGTTCGCAAACCGAGGCAAAGCACAGAAAAGCTCGGAAGTTCGGAGGCAAGGCTCGCAGCCGAGATTCTGAAACCTCTGAACGAGCACGATATGCAATATCACCAAGCGCTCAATCGGTGACGTCTGAGTCTTAAGGTCGGTCAAAAATGGGGTGTCTACAGTGGGCGGTAAAGATTAGTTTAAAATTTTTTGGTTTTGGTCTTGGGTTTTGGCTTTGGCTTTGGGTTTTGTGGGCTGATTTTGTGGGGATTATTGTATTCTTTTTTTCTAGTTAAGTTCTTCTTAACTTTTTTGTTCAAAAAAAAAAATCATGAGGCCAAGGGGTTGGTTGTATGGATGCGAGTAGCAGTAGTAGGGGTAATTTGTACTTTCCGAATCTCTCTCGATGCATGTCATCTTCCTGCACCTTTAATTTCATGCTTTTAATGAAATTTTCCTTTACTGATGAAAAAAAAAAAAAAAAAAACAGAGCCTAAATCTCTCGCAACTTGAGATGCTAGGTGTAAAAATCCACCCTTTAGACACAAGCTAAAAAATAGCTAGAACAATGGAGGTGGGCAAAAAGTTAGAAAAATAAAGGCCGGGTGAAATCCAGCAATCGTCATCAATACACCAAAACTGGCCATAGTCTAACACTCACCCCAACTGGAGGATGATGAGCAGACCTCGAAATATTCAGCACTCATAAAAAATAAAGAGGAAAAAAATATCGAAGGAGGACTACACCCGCCACGCCCATTGAGAACTTGGCACATTGGAGAGAATTATTGTAGGACATGCAGCAACCTTGCTTGACCGTGCTAATGCTACTAGTGGTACACAGTTCCTTCAGACTTTAGGAAACCTTACTCATGGTGCCTGTCAAGAAGTTGTCATCATTACAAATTTCTCGTTTCCTTGACCTTTTCTGTGAGATAATTTGAATCCTATCTTTTGTTAGGATATATTTTAATAAGAATATGATTTAAAGAAACTGCAGCTGATAATTGACGATTGAAAGTGAATGTAGTTGTGGACTTGCAGACAGGCATACAATACAATCCCTTGTGAGAATGATTGCAACACATTGGCTGTTTTCAAAGAAAACATATCACTTATTGAAACAAGAATATAATGGAATCAATGTCAAAGGGTTTCTGCTATTGAAGAGACTCATGTAACTTATCCCAACCTCAACTACTGATTCTCCTTGCAAATTTTCAAAACTGAAACTTGCCCAACGCTCTTCTTGGCAATTGTCAACATCAGTTTTCTTATAATGAAAGAAATATATCTCATTAAGGAACTAATTACTTTTTGTATTAGAACTTAGCAGTAGTAGTAATTTTTTTTTTCTGTCCTTCCTGGACAAACTTTGTGGTTTTACACATCTTGCCGGCATTTCATGAACAACATATGCTCGAAACTAGAATTCATCTCTAAGAGGACCCAAGTGTTAAGTTTGTTGGGTCGCCCTTTTAGTGATTTACAACTGAAAGTTTCAAATTGAAATGAAAGAAGGATGAGTATTTTTTCTAGCATATGAGTTAATAACTTAGCCTCTTAATATATGAATTTTTAGCTACAAATAAGAATTGGATAACGTGCATGCATTCTGATTAACAAAGTGTTCAATGTGCTACCCCTGAATATGCAACTCTCTAGAAATGTGCTGAAGATGCGGTGATTTGAGGATGATAGCATGCTCTAGATGTAACGGATTAGTATTAGTTAAAGAAGGTGGACGATTCAATTTTGTTATAGTAAATAACCTTTATCAGTCATATGGGGGTGAATTAAAGCTATTTAAAATCCATCGCATGCACCAAATGTGAGACAAAAGGGCATTTTAACTGTCCTGAATGCTCTAAACTCACCTAGGATTGATCTTCTTCATGTCGTATAAAAATCTCTTCACTTGTGTGCTTGAACAAACTCCAATATTTCAATCGATGTCACAGATATAGCTTGTTATTTGTATCCATTTCACATGATTAAAAAAAAAAATGATAAATATGTTTGTAGCATTGGAAATATGTAGCTGTGATTTGTGTGTTTTGTACCTTAAAGATTATTTTATTATGTCACTGTCCTTACATGGATGACTAGAAATTTAACAACTTTTTTTTTTTTTTTTTGATCGGCAAAGAAAAAACTTTATTGATGAAAGAAACGCATACAGAGTATGGAAAACTACATCAATAAAGAGGAGCTCGGAGCTAAAAAAGCTCCAACCTCCTAGTTGGTGAGGGTCCAACGAAGAACAAAAACAGAAGCACAGAAAGAGAAAGGAACTCAAAAAAGAAAGGATAAAAAAAAAAAGAAGGATCAAATGCAGCCCAACTCTATGTGTTCCACCACAAAGCATCACCTGATGAAGAGCTCTGAATAAAAAACCAGTAGTAGACACCTTGACACCCTCCCTCATGTTATCAGCAGCAGAACAAATCAGATTAATCCAACATGACACACAATAATTCTGTCCACACACAATGCAGCCAACTCTATGTGTTCCACCAGCAGTATGCGGCAGCAACACATAATGAAGAACTCAATAATTCTGTCCACACACTCTCAGAGCAGCAGCCAAAACAGTCACAATCCTACCATGCCACTCGAGCACCATCTATCTTCCCTTAAGTGAGTGCCTAAACTGCTGCAAGTTTTCCACCACATCATGAACAGAGTACTGCAACTCATTACTATGGGCTTTGATCCACAATGCTACTCTAAGCTTAATCAAATCGCATGCCTCCTCCAAAATATGTTGCTTACCATTAAATAAACATTCATTTCTCAGAGTCCAAATAGGCCAGAGGACTGCAAAGGGAATAGCATTCCAGATTTTTGTTTCCAGCTTACCCCATTTGATCCCTCTCCACCAATCCATCACCCCTATAGCATTATAAGGGAGCACCCAAAGCATACCCCACCAATTCAGAATATTAGACCATATCATAGTAATCCATCCTAATCCCCACTAGGTTGGCTCCAAGAGAACCACACAATCATCTGCAGGCTCAAGATCAAGTTAGTAAGGTACCAACAACAACAAATAAACAAAGAACACAAAGACCCAAACAGACAAACCATTGCTCCTAACAACACAACCACCCTTACCTAATGTACAGGAGTGAAATATTCAGTGCTTTCCGTACTCCTTGGATTCAAGCTTCATGTGACGGCGTCTAACCTGGCAACAAAGAAACGATGAGCTGCCCGGCGGTGGTTTGCTGGATAGACCCTCCGACGGTCAAGTCAAATCACTTGAGGAAGAAGAATACTGTCTAGAGAGAGAGAGTTGTTTAGATTGCATTAATGGCTTACCTCTAACGTTCCTCTTCCATTCCTTTTTCTAGGCTGGCCATGTAGCCTCTGGATTGTACACGCACTACCTCTGCTGTCTTTCCCTAGACAGGTGGCAGTGCTCGCCTCTCACCACCTTACGCGTGTAAAGGCCAAATCCCCAACCAGTACATCCACAACTGCCAAACGGCATTGATGCGTGCCTGGAGCAGACTTCCTCTCCCTCACGCCATTGGCCCAGGTGGCACACTTCACCGGAGTACCACGACTGGCCTATCCCTCGCGGAGAACTGTCACCACAAGCAACACGACCGATCTATGTACCGCCGACCTGTCCCTTGGCAAGGGGCAAAGGTGTGATGCTCATGGCCGAGCTGCGTGGGATCGGTCAGTCCTGGCTGACCGACCGCGAGGCAAGCCGGCCTTTCGCCCGCTCTATCTCCAATCTTGATTACATGAGACTGGGCCATCTCGGCTAACGGGTTGGAGGCATGCCGACTCTCGCCGTCCTCAGTCTAGCCTAGGCTGCTTTAGCTCGGTTGCCTCACATCACTGCTCATCTAGTCGAATGCCTTCCAAGTCGTAGCTCGCACCGTGGGGCTTGACGAACCTACGTTACCGTAGCTCGGCCGTACAGTCCAGTCCAAATCTCCTCTCTCAATTGCCCCTTAATCCCATCCGAGCTAATCGCGATTGGGTTACCACCATGACGAGCTAACGGTAGCTGAGTTGCGCCAGTACCAAGCCAAGCATGATTGGGGCCAAAGCCGTTACCAAGCTGCCCCATTTTGGGTCGATCATCGAATTACTTCAGTATACTTGTCAAGGGTCGTACAGCCGTACTGACAGCCGTGCTCTCGATGCCACGTGGCCGCACACTTGGACCCGTACAACCCAGCTGTCCTCTCCACGCTCAAATTCAAACGACGGCGCGGCCGATTGGTTTTCCCCCATTTTTTCGTTTATATACAGACGAAGGGTCAAACCCCCCCCTCACTATTCATCTCCTCCTCAAAGCCCAAAACCCTAGCTCTCGAAACCCTCAAGCTTCCATCCTTCACCGTTGCTGAGAGTGCTGCCTTCGCATCATTTCCGTCCGTTTTCGTTCCTTCCGACGCTGTAATCAAGCTCTTGGTTGCTCATCTCTTATTGGCACCCATCACTGGTAAGTTTCTTCATCACTCTCTCGTTCTTCATGTCTGTGTTCTTTGTGTTCTTGAACTTAGAATGTTAGAATCTTGTTGGTGCCCTTTTCGGGGCAACACTTGAACACCCTAGAAAAACTGGAAGAATGGATGGGGCCTTCGTGCCTCTACTTCTCCTTACTTGAATGAACGAACTTGAACTTAGGAACGAACCTTGAACTTAGGATGAACAACTTGAATCTGGGTAGGACCGAGCTAGGTAGGCAATTTCGATCCACAAATAGAACTTCAGCCGAGAAAAAACTAGTTTGTGGCTTCTCGTTGAGGCTGCAACCGAGCTGGAAATAAGGATCAGAATTGAACTAGGAAGGCCAACTCGGCCAAGTAGTCGAGCTGAGATAGGGGTCGAACCGGTCAAACACCCAAAAACCTTTCACCGAGCTAAAATATCCACATTTGAAGCCGTGCAATTTATGCCGTGCTAACCCTTGGACTTGTTTCTTAACAATGCAGAACAAACTAGGACCGACCAGGCCCCTTCAGCATTACCACTGGTGAAGCTCAACGTCTGAGCAAACGCACCAAAATTTTTCACCGAGATACGAATTAAATAACCGAATAAAACTGAGATAGATGGGAAAGTACCGGTTCATGGTGAGCTCGCCCGGTGCGCTAGCCGAGTTTCGTAGGGAGTACAACATTCCAGACGATGTTGTTTTAGAGCTGGCCAAGAAGGGAGATACACCATGGGGCGACCTAGACCGGTGCCCCTTCACGATCGTATCCATAGTGGAGGGAGGGCTTCGCTTCCCGGTCCAGTCCTTGATCTGCGAGTTTTTGAGACAGACAAGGCTTTGTCCGACCCAAGTCTCCAACAACACGTACAAAATAATAAACGGCGTGGCCGAGCTGAATAGGAGGCTTGGTCTCAATCTCGGTCTCGCCGAGATATTACATCAATACAGCCTTAGCAAAAATAAGGGTGGGTTTTGCTGGTACCTGAAGGTCAAGAAGGGCCGAGCAAAACTCATAGAGGGTAACCCAGATAAGGAGACAAACGACGATGACTTCTTGTGGGTGTCCGGTCGTTATGAGGACACCGAGGCGCCCGTACCGGGCTGGTACATTAGAAAAGATTTTGGCAGTGCTGGTAAGTAGCTCGGCAAACTACACTACATTCTTTTTGCATTGATTTTCTTCTTGCCGATCTAACACTTGTCCTCTTTTTTGCAGATTACAAGCTCTTGGCCGACGACTACTCCCGAGCTAATCAAGAGGCCATCAGAGTCTGCTTCGTCATCCAGCCGAGGAAAGGGAGCCTCCAAAACTCCTCGGCTTCAAACCGACCTACCACTACACAGCACCACGCAAGAGCAGGGTGACTGACTTTCTTCGTGCGCCCTCCCCAGAACCAGATACAAATCTCCCATCGATCAAACTTGTTCCACTCACCGCCGAACAAGAAATGGCAAAAATCCAGGCAATCAAATCAATGATCACCGGAGAACCGAGCAACTCCTAGCCACCAGAGGTATCTGGGGGGACTTCCTCCACTCTCGCCGGGCAAAAGGAGGGGGCTGTACTGGCTCTTGTGAGCGAACAACCAACAGGCCGGTCGAAGAAGCGACCGAGAAAAGACCAAACCGGGCAGCATCTAGCCAACGAAGATTCAACCGAGCACGCATCCACCGAGTTGGGTGACCAGACCGAACAACTACTCAGCGGGCCATCCAAAACCCCAACTGCCCCCCCGGTCTGGGCGCCCGAGATCAAGTACAAAGGCCAGGCTGTCTCTGAGGCCGATTCAGTGTACGCTGACAAGGATTACTCCATCGATTTCAACATGACCAAGGGGCTGATCCTTCCCGCCGACATGAAGAAGCACGACAAGTTGTCCGACCTGAAGGTGCTTCTTTCGGCGGCAAAATCGATCGTTTTGGTAAGCTTTCCACTCTTTTTTCTTCAAGTTATTGACCGGTTTTTGCTCGATTTTCTGCATTCGTACAATCTTTCATTTGTTTTCAGGCCACACAAAAGAACTATTTAGCCCACGACCGGATGATCGCAGTGCGGCAGAGCCTACAGGATACCATTGCGGAAAATAAGGCCAAAACGGCCGAAATCGCCAAGTTGAAGGCCGCGCAGGAGGCGGCAGATGCCGAGCGTGCCACGCTAAGCCAGAAGCTGGACCGAGTTAAAGCGGACAAACAGCGGGCCGTGAAGTCGACGAAGGCTCGGTACCTCGCCGAGCTTCGTAAACTGCGCGACGCCCACAAGGAAGAGAAGGATAAGGCGGTTGACGACGCCGAAGACCGGGGATACGCGCAGGGCGAGAAGACTTATGAACGGCAGGTTCAGGCGACCAAGGACATCTTTTTCCAGTGCGGCTGGAAAGCTGCCGTGGAAAAAGTTGGCCTTGGTCAAGACGCTGAAATGTTCCAGAACCCACCTACTGCCTTCATACCGCACTACATGCAGGCCTACGCCAACGCCGCACAAAAGAGGCTCATTGATAAGGCCAGAAAATTAGCCGAGGAGAAAGCGGCGGCTGAACAACCCGCAGAGCAGACTCCTCATGAAGCTTCTCACAATGCCGAGGATGGGGAGGCCGAGCAGGAGGCTGCCATGGAAGGCGGTGAAGATGGAACCGATGAGGGTGTAACCGAGCTGACGACCCAGACGGCCGAGCAAACCGTTGATGTCGACCTCGACTAAAGTGATCCACTACTGTTTGTTTGGTGTTTTTTTTCTTTTCTTAATGTAACCGGGCTAGGCCCTACCTTTGTAATGTAATTTCCTTAATCAATGAAAATTTGAACTTTTTGCTCGTTGATCCTCTATTTCTGTTCGGTTTCGACGTGCAAAATTTCTTCACTCAAATGTTCATGAATCATAATTGGTAGGTCGGCTATGCCAAGCCAAAATTAGAATTCCTTCAATTTGTTAGCGAACTTGACCGTTTCATTTGGCTGAGCTAAAATCAGCGCACCTTCATGAATTGGGCAAAACGCGAATGCTTTGATTTGGGCGAGCGAACATCAGCTCGGACCTTGTAGATGAAATAAAATAGTAATATTTCGAGAGACCGAGGAAAAATCAGCTCGGCCCTATAGGGGGTTGGATGTATCGCCGAAATTTCATTCTGGCCGAGCAAAATGATCTCGGCCCCTTTTATTTTGATAAAACGCCAAGCATCATGGCCCTTTCGCCGAGCGAAAATCATCTTGGCCTTCTTAGATTAGCAGAACACCAATATGTCCATATGGCCGAGCAAAATCAGCTCGGCCTGTTCGAGTTGCGTAAAACGCCAACATTTCATTCGTCCGAGCAAAGTCAGCTTGGCTCTTGTAAGTTAGACGAGACACCAACATTTCGTTGGGCCGAGCTAAGTCAGCTCGGCTCTTTTCAGTTGGACAAAACACCAACATTCCGATTTGGCCGAGCAAAATCAGCTCGGCCTGTGGATTGGTCAGAATACCAATATTTCATTTAAGTTGGTTATGACGCCAACATCCCATTTGGGCGAGCAAAAATCAGCTCGGGCCTTATGCAAATTGGACAATACACCAATTATTTCACTGGACAATACACCAACTGTTTGTGCGGTCTGTTTCTATACCGGCGAGAGGAGGTCAGTTCGGCCCCTTTCAGGTTGGTCTCCCTGCCCCTAGCATCCTCAGAGGCCCAATATCCTTGCAAATCACATAGTATAAACAAAAAGTATAGACATTTTTCATTACAAAGAGCAGTGTTATCCTTACATCGAATGCCAGAAGGCTAAAGGTCTAGAAAGCTAAGCAACAAAAGCGATTACTTTTCAAAAGTAAAAGATCTTAAGGTTGGCTGCATTCCACGGTCTGGGGATAGCTTTACCATCTAAATCTTCCAGATGGTATGCCCCTTTGCCTACCAGGCCAGTCACCTTGTATGGTCCTTCCCAATTTGCGCCAAGTTTTCCTTCGCCAGGGACCACCGTGTTGCCCATCACCTTTCTCAAGACCCAGTCCTCGATTTTGAACAGCCTGGGGTGCACAGCCTTGTTGTATTTCTTGGAGAGTTCCTGCTGATAGGCCGCTATGTGGGTCAGAGCCTGTTCTCTTCTCTCATCGGCTAGGTCAAGCTCCAATGCGACTGCTTCATTGTTTAGATCTGGCTGGAAACTCTCAGACCGGATAGTTGGCATACCAATTTTCAGCGGGATAACGGCTTCCATGCCATAGGCTAAGGTGAATGGTGTCTCTCCGGTCGATCGCCTCGGCGTAGTACGGTACGCCCAGAGTACATTATGGAGTTCTTCAGCCCACTTCCCCTTGGCCTTCTCAAGCCGCTTCTTCAGCCCGTCCAGGATGGTCTTGTTTGAGGCCTTTACTTGACCATTTAACTGAGGATAGGCCGACGTTGAATTGTAGAATTCGATCTTCAGCTCTTCGCAAAATTCGCGAAAGAGTTTCCCATCGAATTGAGTGCCCTTATTTGAGATGAGGGCCTTTGGTATGCCGAAGTGAGTGATAACATTTTGCCAGACAAACTTCTTCATATCCTTTTCCTTTATGGTCGCCAGTGGCTCGGCCTCAACCCACTTGGTGAAGTAGTCAGTGGCAGCGATGAAGAATTTGCGATTGCCCGGTGCTGCTGGGAATGGTCCAACAATATCCAACCCCCAAAGCGCGAACGGCCAAGGACTTGTAAGGGGAAGCAATTCTCTAGCTGGCTGGTGGATCTAGTGGGCGAACTTCTGACATTTTTCACACCTGCGAACGTATTTCTGCGCGTATGCCTGCATGCACGGCCACCAATAACCCTGGGAAATTGCTCGGTAAGCCAAAGATCTGCCCTCAGTATGGCTGCCGCAGATGCCTTCATGGATCTCATAGAGAAAAGCTTCCACCTTGGCGGGGTGGACACACTTCAGATACGGCCCGGTAAAAGACTTTTTATACAAGGCTCCAGACGGGGAGAGCCAAAACCGCTCTGACTTGGCCCGGATCTTGTTGGCCGCCTTCTTTTCTTCCGGTAGAACTCTATCTTTTAGGAAAACGATGATAGGATCCATCCAGGAAGGACCCAAATCGGTGCAGAGTACCTCGGTCACGTCTGGTCCTCAATACTCGGCCGAGGTAAGAATTCTATCATCAAGGGGTTAGGAAAAGTTGTCTGAGCAGAAGCGAGTCCGGCCAATTCATCAACCATGTCATTTTCTTCACGGTTGATCTGTTCCATTCTTATAGCGTCGAACTTCTTGATCTCTGCGCACACCAGGGCCTGATACTTGGCCATTCTTTCATCCTTGGCCTCATACTCCCCTGAGACTTGATTGACCACCAGCTTGGAATCGCTGAATACCATAAGGGCTGACGCTTTCATTCTCAATGCGCTTCTTAGTCCGACAAGGAGGACTTCATACTCCGCCTCGTTGTTGGATGCTGGGAAACCGAGCGTAATTGCTTGCTCGATGATCAGCCCGTCCGGTGAAGTCAGTATGATACCCAGCCCGGCCCCATGCCTGTTGGATGCCCCATCGACGAATAGCTTCCACATCTCGCCAATGAACAGCCTCCAGCAATCAGAAGGGTTCTGGGAGCCTCTCAATTCCAAGTCTCTGACCGGCTCATTCGGGTCTCTTTCCTTGTCTCGGTTGAGTCCGTCTTCCAATGAGTTACCCGGCTTCACTAGTTCGGACGCCTTTTGCCCTTCTTTCACTTGTGAGCCAACACTTGTCTCCATTGCCTGATCCATGGCCTGTGCTAAATCCGCACCAGTCAAATCAACCGGGCAAACTGGATGCGTTCCAGGGGCGAACTCCGCCACAAATTCTGCGAGAGCTTGAGCCTTGATCGCGGTGCACGGGCAGAACTTGATGTCGTATTGTCCCAACTCCACGGCCCATTTCAAAATTCTCCCGGTAAAGTCTGCCTTTTCAAAGAGCACCTTGAGTGGAAACTCAGTTAGCACAACTATTGTATGGGCATGAAAATAGTGTGCCAGCTTTCTCGACGCCATCATCAGGGCCAGCGCTAATTTTTCCAGCGGAAGATATCTCGTCTCGGCCGGGAGCAGAGTCTTGCTTACATAGAAAATGGGCAGGTGCTGGATGCCTTCAGCGCGGACTAGGACGACGCTCACCGCATGCTCAGAGACTGCCAAGTAGAGATACAATTCTTCGCCCGGCCGAGGCGTGACTAAGATAGGGGCTGAGGAGAGGTACACTTTTAAGTCTGCCAGCGCACGGTCACATTCGTCGTCCCAGAAGAACTTGGTCTTCAAAGTTTTGAAGAAGGGCCTGCAACGATCTGAAGACCGGCTGATAAACCTGTTCAGCGCAGCTGCCATCCCGGCCAGATGTTGCACGTCTTTCGTAGAGTTTGGGCGTTCCAGGTCTTGTATAGCCTTGATCTGTGATGGGTCGGCTTCAATCCCTCGGTTTGTGACCAGAAAACCCAGAAACTTTCCGGTGCCGACTCCGAAGGCGCATTTGGAGGCATTCAAACGAAGCTTGTGGCGTTTAAGTATAGCAAGCATCTCTGCTAGGTCAAAGAGGTGCTGAGATTTCTCCTTACTCTTCACCACCATATCGTCGATGTAGGCCTCCATGGTGCAGCCCAACAATGGGGCGAACATCTTTGTCACCATCCGTTAAAAAGTTGCTCCGGCATTTTTCAGCCCGAACGACATGACTTTATAGCAATACAACCCTCTGGGAGTAGTGAACGATGTGATCTCTCGGTCCGGTTTATACATGGCTATCTGGTGGTAGCCGCGATATGCGTCCAAGAAGCTAAACCTCTGATGGCCAGCGGTTAAGTCCACCAGCTGGTCAATTCGAGGGAGAGGGAAGCTATCCTTTGGGCAAGCACGGTTGATCGTCTTGTAGTCAACGCAGACTCGCCACTTACCATTCTTCTTCGGAACCACCACCGTATTGGATATCTACCGAGGGTATTGCACCTCTTCTATGGCCCCAGCTTCCAGCAGGTTCTTCACTTCCTCTGCCACTACCTCGGCATGGTGCAAGGCTGAGCGGCGTGTCCTTTGGATGACTGGCCGTGCATTAGGGAAGATATTCAACTGATGGCAAATGAAGCTCGGGTTGACGCCAGGCATATCGTAAGGCGTCTACGCAAAAGCCTCCAAATTGGAAGTCAAGAAGTTGACATAATCTAACCGCTCAGCGATAGACAAAGATGATCCCAAGAAGAAGAACTTAGTTGGGTCGTTCTCGTCGATGCGCACTTCCACCAAATCCTCAACCAATTTTTCCTCAGCCTTTCTTCCTACGTCTTCGAGGACCTCTTTTCCCTCGGGTCCGTCAATCATTTGGATGAACCCCTTGGCTGCTCGGTGTAGACGTCCCCGAACGCCCTAGGAGGATGATCCCGTTCTGTTCATTTGGGGCTCACTACAGTTCAAACTCAAATTGTCACGGTTCTTAATCTGAACCAAAGAGTCCGAATCCGGCAAATCGTTTTGAGAAAACAGATTTTTGAAAGAAGTGCCAAACATGGACTGCTTTGCCAGATACAAAGTCGCCACCTAAATATTTTATTTTTGGGAAATTTAGGAAACCCTAACTCGTTGCCTAAGGCCACGTGTCCGTCATCACCAAAGTTGCCTCGGCTCGGGAACTTGGGTACGATTGGGGAAGGTCACTTTGTGAGCACCCCCGCTCGCCCGATCAAAGATCGGCCTCTACTAACCATGATATCTAGTTTTGAAAACATTATGCATTCTTATTCCGGTTATTAGCCTAGATTTACTATGTGATGCGCACAGCATACAAGTATAGACCATGTCGCCTGAATTGGAACAAAACATTTCATATTTGTTTTTTGAAAGATGGTTTGCTACTCGCAAGTAGGCTCAAAATGCAGATTTTGCCACCCTCGGGTGGGCTTAGAAAACATGGTTTTGCCACTATCTAGTGGGTTTAAAACTCACAGTCAATGCATTGTTCCAATCCAAATAACCCAACCTTCACCCACAAGCACTCAGGCAGTTATATCACATAAGCAAATAGCCTCATGGTAAGCATGCTATCATGGCAGTCACTCACACACATGCAAGGATGCTAAAGCATAAAAACTTACCGAGTACTCCAAGCCAAACCAGAAACTAATTAGAAATCATGCATGATCCTAACTATACAGAAATGTCTAATGCAACACATGCAAAAATGCAACTATAATAAGCTCGGCTATTCTAAACATGGCATATGGAATGCTACAACTAACAAGTATTCAATTTGGAATTGAAGTACAATGCAGTGAGGTACGATACGCCGAGCCCGGTGCATGCAAAACAGATGAATGAATGCAAACATGCTATCATACTGTATGCTAATTGAAACATGCCCTATTCTAACCATCATAAGCTGGTAAATAAAGGGGAGAAAGACGTGGGGTTGGAAGATATACATCACACACACGCACACTTATTACGATATTGCCCTCGCTCGGAGGGTCCGAATAAATAATATACAGTCCCAAATGAATAATTACAGTCCGAATAAATACAAAATCCTAATTAATTAACAAATTAATCTAGGAAAGCAGTAAATTTGCATGCAAGCTAGGGATTGCCTCGACTCTGCTCCGGATGATGAATGATGCATGTTCGGATCGCTTGGCGCGAAAATCCATCGCGATGCCTCGATTAGCCTCTGTTTACAATTGAGCCCAGAATATTGCGCGAAGTCCCTAGAAATTGCCGGTTTCTGATTTGCTGCAACAGAGAACAGGAAAGAGGCATGGCAATGTATTTTCACATATGTATGCTTGACTACTCTTCAGGGAGCGTAGTCCTCGATCCTCGTGCCACCAATCGCGTATCTCGATGCATGATGGCCGAGGAGTCGATTTGCATGACTCAATATGGAATGAATGCACATGAAAACATAACAGGGCCTAGACTCCATCATGGATAATCCGGAGTGTCGGCGACAGGGAATTGAGACACGTTCCGTCACTCGGAGTACGAAACGTCCCTCGTTTCCCGTGCTCGGGCTAACTCCTACCCCAAACACAATGCAATATGCATGACATGCCTGAATGCAACTAATATACAACCTAGCATACACAATGCTATGAAATGGCATACACAATGCTCGATGTAACACGGCATACGCAATGCTCTAACATGCAACCTAGCATACGCAATGCTATGAAATGAAATGGCATACGCAATGCATGATGAACTTACACCAACATGAGTGGGCCTCAGCCACACTCACATCAGTGGCCATGAGATGAAAATGAGACACTCGAGATGCATGCACACATGTACGCAAACCGAGGACCGATCCTAAGGCACAAATGCCACTCTAACAAGGCATGGCAAGGCATGAAACATGGCATTCAAACATGCAAATTCCAGCACTGAAATGTGATGCAAAATGATCCCAAAACATGGAAACATAGCACCCGATGCATGAGATGGTCCTGAAACACAAAACTAGGCACATGCATTGACCTATAGCTATACAAAGCATGCATTATTTGATCATGAAGCATAAAGACAGAACCAAGGAAATCCCAAAACATGAATATTTCTAGTTCGAAGCATAGCCAAAAGATGCTAGCAAGATGGCCTAACATAGCATGCAACTTTGACTATCAAACATGGATTACATGGCACGTATATGAAGCAAGTGAGAACTCATCAAACCAGAAAAAATCAGTGAACAAAACATGCCAAAATATGCCCAAATAAACATGGAAATGCAGCTAACACATGCACAAATGATGGGTTCCTTTAGAGGGCATACAAAGGGATTATTAAGCACATGCATCAAGGACACTTAGCATGGAAAAATAAACTCTAGAAATCAAATATGATAGTCCTAAAACTCATCAAATTGGCTCTGAAATCAGTCAACAAGGCATGCAAGATAGGGCCTCTTTGGGAGGCCAAAAAGACCATTAAACAAAACAAGGTGAGAGGGGGTCACCCCCCTCTGATTTTGAAGCTCAAAAATGCATCAAAGCCACTGGAAATCTACTGGATTCCAGTGGCTAGAAGGTCAAACAAAGCATGCAACAAGATCTTAGGTGTAAGGCTCAAAATAAGAGACAATCAAGCATACAAGGAGGCATATGACCTCAAAAAAAAAATGGGACCTTAAAGAAACTTGAAGATGAGATTAAAACAAGATATTTTTCAGTTTATGACAACTCTAAAAAATGAACACAAGTAGGGCTAATCTATCATGCAAAAATAGCCCTACAAGAGAGATTAGAGACAAGGGACAGTAGCTGGCTCTAAATAGCAAAGAGCCCTTCAAAAAAGGTGAAGAGGGGCTCAAAACAAGATACTTTACAGTTTATGGAAAGTCTCAAATATGCTCACAAGTAAGGCTACAATATGATGCAAAAATGGCCCTAAAAGAGAGATATAAAGCAAGAGGCAGTAGCTGGCCTCAAACAGTGAAAATCTCTCAACAAAGTTAAAGAGAGGCTCAAAATAAAGTACCTTATCGTTTGGCTCGAAGCCCAAAAATGCTTACAAACAGGGCTAACATATCATGCAAGAAAAGGGCCAAAAGAGAGATAAAAGGGAAAGGGATAGTAGATGGCCTCAAACAGAGAAAAACCCTTGATCAAACATGAAGATGAGCTCAAACTAAGGCTATTTCCAATTTGGGTCGGAGCCCAAAAATGTAAGCAAGTATGGCCTATAGATGAAGCAAGAAAATACTAGAAAAGGAAAGAAAATGACT
The DNA here is from genome assembly GCA_030407325.1 of Camellia japonica. Classification (NCBI taxonomy): domain Eukaryota; kingdom Viridiplantae; phylum Streptophyta; class Magnoliopsida; order Ericales; family Theaceae; genus Camellia; species Camellia japonica. The sequence goes on along the minus strand of JAPPVO010000059.1, from coordinate 23,870,502 downwards.
CACCCTTGTAGAACCAAACTTCAGCAGCTTTTGGACTAGGTTTGTGAGCTCTCAACCTCTGGAAATTAGCTTCAAAGGGCTGGAATGGAGTGTGGAGGTGTGGTGCTATGGGTTGTAGTGCAAATGGTGCAAGAGGCTTAGGGTTTTGAGGGTTGAAGGAGAGAGAGATGGAGGTTTATAAGTAAAGGCTCCCACCACTTTTTGTAACCCTTCAAAATAGAGCTGGGGTGCTGGTTTTATAGAGGGAGAGAGGCAAAGAAAAGGGGGGGAAAAACCAATTCAAATTTCCCCCCAAAAACGGAGACCCTCGGACAGTGGGTCAAGTGGAAAATAGCTGGCACAGCTGGAATACACTCACGGAGACAAAAATGGCCGACCAGGTGCAAAAGGGCCAGGTGGTCGGCTGGCCACCTCCCCTGGTCGGCCGGCCAGTTCAAAAGGTTCAGGTGGCCGGCCGGCCACTTTACCTGGTCGGCCGAGCAGGTCAAAAAAATCAAAGGTGGCCGGCCACCCCCTAGGATGAAGCCCCAGAAGTTAGCTTTCCAATGCCGCAAACCTTGCATTAAAATTCCTTCTGTGGAAAAAGTTATGCCAGTTTTGGTGAAACCGCGCAGATTCGGTCCAACCAGATTGATCCCCTACTTCAACCAATCATATCTTCCCCGCCCGGACTTTTCCTTAGGAGATTCTTGAGTGTAAAATGAAGCCCCGGAAGTAAGCTTTCCAACGGTAGTGGACTCATATCTTAATTCCTTTTGTGCAAAGAGTTATGCCCGTTTCGTTGAAGCCGCGCAGATGTTTTCCTCCTTCCCGGATTCATGCTGAACCACTTTTGACCAAAAAAGCTGGTTTTTTAGAAAAATTGCTGGCCTCCCACCCTCCTACAAGCTTTCTAACAATGAAAATAAGGTCCCTGCCAAAAATGGACCAAGACGGATGCAAAACGAAGGTTCAGGGGCCAAAACACGCAGTTTGGGGTCCCGAAAACAGGCTGTTAGGCACCGGAAGTGGCGTTCGACCACGAAGGTGGTCTCCCGGGCCACAGTGTCTCTCAAAAGAGAGGAAACAAGGTGTATGCCAAAAACCGGAGCAAACGGAGGTGGTTAAGCGGTCCCGAACCGGGGCACACGGCCGACGGCTCCGAAAAACTGAAAACCGGGCTCCAAACGGGAAAAATGGCCTACGACCACGAAACGTAGCCTACGGCCACTGAGAGATGATCTATGAGACCTCTCCCTCCCTTCGGGAAGAGAAAACGGAGAAAACGGGACCTGGTTCGCAAACCGATGCAAGGTACAAAAGAGTCCGAAAGTCCGGAGGCAAGGCTCGCAGCCGAGACTCCGCAACCTCAGAACGAGCACAATATGCGATATCACCAAGCGCTCAATCGGTGACGTCTGAGTCTTAAGGTCGGTCAAAAATGGGATGTCTACACTCGGCTGCCATTTATTACAATGAAGCATTGTTTTGCCATCACCTGGTCTCCCCAAACTTCTTTTATTTGTCCGGTTGGTGCCGGAAAGCGCAAAACCTGATGATAAGTCGACGCTACTGCTTGCATGGCGTGCAACCAGCCCCTGCCCAAAATTAAGTTGTAAGTAGATGGGACCTTGAGCACCCAGAATTCCACCTGCTTCACAACTGAACCCGCTTTGACCGGCAATATGATCTTCCCCACCGGCCACTCTGGCTGTGAGTTGAATCCAACCAAAGGAGACGTCGCAGGGGCCAAGTCCTTGTCCTCCAGCTTCATCTGCTTGAAGGCGTCATAGTACATAATCTCGACCGAACTCCCCTGGTCGATCAAGATTCTCTTGATGTCAAAGTCTTTGACGCGAAGAGTTACCACTAGGGCATCATTGTGGGGCATCTGGATCCTTTCCAAATCCTTGCTTGAAAAGGCAAGGACGTCTTTCTCCTCGGTCTTCCCCTTCTTTACGGCGGGCTGAACGGAGAGCACTTCCCTCATGTGCTCGGCCTTCTTGATCATCCCTCTCAGCTCGCAGACCCTGGCCGGTTCAATGATGCCATGGATGACGTTGATTACACCTTGCGGCGCCGCGTCCAGGGTGGCTTAACCGTTTGGTTCGGTCTGTCCCGATGGTGTGGCCTTCATACCCCCATCTATGTATTGGTCAAGATGCCTGGCCGCCACTAATTCCTCCAAGTATTGTTTGAGCGACAAGCAGTCCTCTGTTCGGTGCCCCCGTTCCTCATGGAAGGTGCAACGGTATTTTGAATTGAAGCCTCTCTGCGCACTCCCCAACTTGGCCGGTCAGCGGACAAAAGGCTCGCTTCGGATCTCGCTCAAAATGCGGTAGATAGGGATTTTAAAGACCGTGGTGATTCCAGTCCGCGCCTTCAATTTTCTCTTGGCATCTTCCGCTGCGTCACGGAGAGCATCAGCTCGGTCGTTTCTGCGACCTTTGGTTCTGTCATCGCGGTTTAGGCCACGACGTTGATCTTTTGACCGGTCCTTTGGGCGGTTATCCTCCTGCCCGACCGAGTGAACTTTTCCCGCCACCTTTCTGTCCGCCGCGACCGGATTAGCCTTCTCGGTCGCAGAGGCGGCATCCTCCTCTACACGGATGTGCTCATTGATCCACTGCATCAAGGACTTTATAGTGGTGGGCTGGTGAATCGTAAGCGAATCTCGCAACCTATGTCCGACTGGGAGACCCTGCTTGTACTGAGTGATCGCCAGATTGGTAGGGCAGTCGGGGATCTCGTTGTAAGTTTCCCAGTGCCTCGCATTGTATGCCTTCAATGAACCCCCAGATTCCATCCTGACGCCCAGGAGATGGTCGACCTCCTTCGGTGTTCGAGTGTTGGTTTTGAATCTGGTGACGAAGGCTTCCGCTAGTTGCTGCCACCCCTCGATACTCCCCTCCGGGAGCCTTTCGAACCACTTCAAGCCCAGCTCTCCTAAACTTGCTGGGAATATAAGGCACATCAAGGCGTCATTGCGCCGGTGGCCACTATTACTTACCGGTAATGACTCACGTGCATGTACGGATCCGTCTTGCCGTCGTACAAAGTGAACTTTGGCTGATGGAATCTGGCGGGGAGTGGCGTACTCTCGATCTCTGGAGACAGCGGCGTGGCTATTAGTCTTGCCAGCTCTTTGTCCACCAGCGCAGGGGCCAGCACCCGGGGCGCCGGCATCACCACTTCTTCGCTACAACGAACCAGAACGCTCAACCTCTACAACGCCGGCACTCTCTGAGCCTCTCGACGGCGCGCTCTCTCCTCCAACACATCCCTGAGGTCTCTGGAACGGGTGGAGACAGAGTATCGCGACGTCGACGACGGGCGGGAGGGACGGTAAGTGCTGTCGCGAGTGAGGGATCTGCCCTCTCTTGGGTCAGAATTGCCAACCCCATAGTTCCTAGTGATGGAGAGAGAATGAGTACTCCCCTGGCGGCGACCGCTAGAATGCGGGGACGGGGTGCGCTCACTAAGGTTGCCCTCTGCAGCAACACCCTTCCCCTTAATCTGGCGTTTCAACATCTCCATCTCCGCCGCCATCTTGCGAAGGAGGGCGTCTTGGTCTTTGAGTTTGTGCTCCAGGCGCTGCGCACAGGACTCCCCCCGCCGCCGACAGCCCTCTAGACTCTTCGAGCGATCAGTACTCCTCTCGCTTTTGCCTCGTGCACCTCGCGAAGAAGTTTCTAAGGCCGCCATGGCTGGGATATTCGGGGGGCCTTCTCTCCGTCGGACAGACTCTGGTGTGACACCATCGACGACGAACAGTGGAATTTCGTCGTTGTGAGCCATGGAAATGGTCGAAGAAGCTCGAAGAACAAGGGTGCAGTATCAAAGAATTCCCACAGACGGCGCCAATTATACGAGAGTGAAATATTCAGTGCTTTCCGTACTCCTTAGACTCAAGCTTCATGTGACGGCGTCTAACCTGGCAACAAAGAAACGGTGAGCTGCCCGACGGTGGTTTGCCGGATAGACCCTCCGACGGTCAAGTCAGATCACTTGAGGAAGAAGAATACTGTCTAGAGAGAGAGAGTTGTTTAGATTGCATTAATGGCTTACCTCTAACGTTCCTCTTCCATTTCTTTTTCTAGGCTGGCCATGCAGCCTCTGGATTGTGCGCGCACTACCTCTGCTGTCCTTCCCTGGATAGGTGGCAGTGCTCGCCTCTCACCACCTTACGCGTGTAAAGGCCAAATCCCCAACCAGTACATGCACAACTGCCAAACGGCATTGACCCGTGCCTGGAGCAGATTTCCTCTCCCTCACGCCATTGGCCTAGGTGGCACACTTCACCGGAGTACCACGACCGGCCTACCCCTCACGGAGAACTGTCACCATAAGCAACACGACCGACCTATGTACCGCCGACCTGTCCCTTGCCAAGGGGCAAAGGTGTGATGCTCATGGCCGAGCTGCGTGGGACCGGTCAGTCCTGGCTGACCGGCCGCGAGGCAAGCTGGCCTTTCCCCGCTCTATCTCCAATCTTGATTACATGAGGCTGGGCCATCTCGGCTAACGAGTTGGAGGCATGCCGACTCTCGCCCCGTCCTCAGTCTAGCCCGGGCTGCTTTAGCTCGGTTGCCTCACATCACTGCGCATCCAGCCGAATGCCTTCCAAGTCGTAGCTCGGCACCGTGGGGCTTGACGAACCTGCGTTACCGTAGCTCGGCCGTACAGTCCGGTCCAAATCTCCCCTTTCACCTAACACAAGAAAAACACAAAAGTTGCCAACAAATTTCTCAACCCCCCTCCCAATACATACACGAACTTGGTTAAGACTATAAACAAAATCACTGATCGTCCACGCCTTTGATGATGATATCAACAAAATAGCCACCCTAGTTTGAATCAAGTTAGAGAGTTCCTAAACATCAACTTTAGCATCATTGAAGACACAATCATTTCTTAGCTTCCATATAGACCACAAGGCAACAAGAGTGACAATCCTCAAAATCTTCCTCTCTTGCTTCTTCAGCTTACCGCCATCCCACTAATTTAGTAAACTAGCAACTGTACCAAGAATGACCCATTGTAGCCCCCACCACTTTAATAAGGAAGACTAAACATTCCACACAAGGGGACAATGTAGCAGCACATGAAGCATTGATTCCTTCTCTTTTTTACAAAAGTAACACAAGGTGGATATACCTCTCGTAAGAACCCCAATCCTTTGTAAGAACACGAAGTTTTAATCTTGGCTTGTTACCATTAACTTATCTTGGTCTTTCGTTGGGGGCTAATCCTAGGAGGAGGAAAACATGAAAACCAATTCTAGACAAAGTTAAAAGTAGACCGGCTGGTTAGAAAAGAATGATGCTATCCTTCGCAAGAAGATTGACTCTAGTTAACTCAGTTTTATCTTGCTTACCTTTTTTTTTTTTTTTGGGTAAGTAAGTAATAAAATAAAGACAATGAAATATACAAGTTTACAAGGGGCATACCCCAGGTACGCCCAAACAACAAATCAATAAAAGATTACATAACCAACATAACCTACTAAACGCACCTCCTAAAGATGGGGGAAGAAACACAAGAACAACAGAAAAACAAAGTAACCCAACTTTGCCCATATATCCATTTGTCCCCAAGTAACCCCTACCATCAGAATAATAGATGGAAACTTGGGTTGGATATATGGGCAAAGGTACAAATAAACACCACAAAGCTATATAAACATAACAAACAAATACACAAAGCTGCAACCCACAAGCCCGATCCAAACTTGTCTCTGTTTAGAATGCCTGAGGGTGTGGCTAAGGAATTTGAGAGAATCAAAGCAGCTTTTTTATGAAGAGGTTCGGATCTTAAGAGGAAAGTGCACTTAGTCAAGTGGGAGGAGGTGACTACAAGTATTGGTCAAGGAGGCTTGGGCATTAGAAAGATTAGGGTAGTTAACTCTTGCTTATTATTTAAATGGTGGTGGAGGTTTGCAGGAGAGACAAAGACATCGTGGAGGAGAGTAATTTGTAGCAAGTATAATCAGGAGGAGTGTAGTTGGCTGCTTTCTTGTGCTGCTAGTAATAGACTGCCAAGATTATGGTCTGATATAATCTTAGTGCCCAATTTCAATCCGGATCTGCTGGAGAGGTTTCAGGTCAATTTTAAAATAATGGTGGGAGATAGGAGTAGGGTAAAGTTTTGGAAAGATAAGTGGTGTGGTTCCTATTGTTTGAAAGAAGATTTTCCCAGATTATATAGCCTGTCAAGGGAGAAGAAAGGTTTACTCAACATGTTTTCCAATCTGAAGGAAGCATCAGGGGTGTGGAATATACTACCTAGATAGGAGTTTTTTTTAATGGGAAAGACTGGAAATGTTGCGGTTAGCCTCCGTCCTTGAATCTGGCACTGCAGTTAGCAGGGAAATAGTGGATTGCCCACGATAGGAAGCCAATTCCACAAGTATGTTCTCAGTGTCTTCTTTGTACAGCTCTCGTGGAGGTCGGGTTTATTTCCAGATTTATTAATTTGATTTGGAATAATGTTCTTCTTCCCAAATTGCAATTCTTTGGTTGGCTCGTGTGGAAGCATAAGATTAAAGCTGCTTGTTTTTCCTTGTTTGTGTAGAATATTTGCTATGGATGTTTTCTGGAATAAACAAGGAACCAAAGTGGGTTCTTTGTTAGTTTTAGGTTTGGACTTTGGATTTAAGTGATGCACAACACAAATCTATGGTTTATGTTCTTGTACAAGTCATTTTTGATGACCAAACATTATGTTTCCCTGTGGTTATAAATATTGTGATCTGAATTATAGGCTCCTACAATTTTATGATGCTAGATTTCTTGAGGATTCGAATTGGAGTAAAATTGGCAGTATAACATAATAACAATAGGATCAATAAAATTGCAAGTAGAATTGTGTCCAAATATAAGTAATTTCGTTGAGTTGGAGATTTTTAACCTTTTTTTTATTATACGCATCATTGCTGATAATTTTACACCTTTTTTATTAAATAAAAAAATTACAAAATATAATTTGACAATTCTTGGTCTGACCCACTACATTTTTTTTTATTTGATCAATTAGAAGGAAATTAACTACAAATATAAGGAAAAAAAAATCAAACTAAACAATTAAAATGTAATAAAGTGACCGCCTAAATAGGAGTGTATAGAAGTGATCAATTGAGTTAGTTTAGATACTTGCTTATCTATGATAAAATCTGAGTTTTAACAATCATATACCTAACTCACATTTCTAGTTTTGAACACACCTATCCACAGATTTTGATGTTTTCAAGCATGAACCCTTGAGCTTGAGAATTAAGAACAAGACTAACTTAGAGCAACCCAATCTTTGATTTTTCTTTTTTTCTTTTTTTATCAACAAAAAAAGAATTTTATTGATGAATAATAAATTAACCATACATTAATAAAGATGATGGATGCAGAAGTATCATAGCAAAGAAATATGATATTAATTAAGTTGGCACCATAAAACAAGTCCAATCAACTGCAGTATTGCATCAAGTTGGTGAACAGTTAACCAACCAAAAACAAAACAATAACAAAAGTAACAACACCATTATTCCCCAGCCATCAGCAGCAACAGCATTATCCATACTCAAATAAGTCAAATCCTTTCAGCAGCATCACTAACAATAGTAGCCAGTACCAACAGCCATCCAAGTCCAAATCCAAATCCAAATCCATCAGCAACCAAACAAGCCAAACCCAACCCAACCACAGAGATGAAGCATAACAGCAAAACCCAACCCAATCTTTGATTTAAAAGCCATGTTTAGTTATATCTTCACAATAAAACTCCTGTAATCAAATTTTGAGTCAATTTTTTTGACAAAGTCAGATCTTGTGCTAATTTGCCACATTAGTAAGGGACAATCATGAGCAGTAGATGTTTTTGAAAAACAAATCTAATAATAAAAAAATAATAAAGGAGTTGACTGCATCAAAATAACATGAAAACTAAAAATGAATTTTCACACTCATAAAGCCATTTGAGAAGATTCACTTTATATAAATTATGAGGCAGTTGGATTGTGGATTGCTGGAGAACCAAGTGCACCATTAATCATTGTATATGAACATAGAGGGAGGCACTAAGAGCCACAATAGCCTTTATGTCCTCAATGCCCTAGCCAAAAAGGTAGTCGGCATTTTCTCATTGGTGGGTCTGTTCAATTATATGTAATCGTGAGGTCTGATTATGCATATTTTTCATGTGAAAAAAATGGGAAGAGGAGTCCCCGTTGAGCTGCTGCTGTGATGTGAGGGCTCGAGTCAGTTCATCCGAAGTCTCTTTCAATAATTTAAATTTTTTTTTTTCTTTTTTTGTGTGTGTAGAATGTATTAAGAACATTATTGGGAAAATTACCCACAAGTCCTATTTGAAATAGGTGTACACTATTTAATCCAACAACTTTGTCCTACTTTTTCTTTCTTTCTCTCTGTGCTTTTTGCCTCACTCTTTACGTTTTCCTCTCTCTTTTTTTCTACATTTTCCTCTCATCTTCTTTGTCATGGACGACGACCGGTGATCACGCCTTTCTTATTCTCTTTCTCTTTCTAATATATAGTTACCGGTGACCGACGACCACCATTGATCGGAGTTCACCGGCAACTACCAACCATCGAAATCAACTCGTGACTTCATCTCCATCGACGGTGAAGAAGATGAGCAGATTTACTCAAATCTGATGAGTAGATCTACATGAGATCCGACTAGATCTAAACCAAAATAGTTGCCGAATTACAATATTCTTTCTATATCTATTTTTCCCTTTGATTTCTCAATTTTTCTACATTTTCTCTGTTGCACAAGTCTGTTTTTCTGTTTTAATGGAAAAAAAATTTCAAATTCTGAATAAGTTGTTTTCGAGTATTAGTTACAGGCGGTGAAAACTGTAAAATTTTGCAGTTTCAATTTTTTTTTTGGTGGTGGAATGAATCATGGTTGATCTACTTAGATCTGATGTTGATCTACTTAGATCTGATGTAGATCTACATCAGATTTGGCTAGATCTAAACAAAAAAATAGTTACCGGAGTACAATCCTCTCTCTATATCCGCCTTTCTCCTTCGATCTCTTATTTTTTTCTACATTTTCTCTGCTATACAGTTCTTTTTCTGTTCTAATGGAGAAAATTTTTAAATTCTAAATAAGTTATTTTCGAGTTTTAGTTACAGGCGGTGAAAATTGTAAAATTTTACAGTTTCAAATTTTTTTGGTACTAGAATGAATCATGGTTTAAAACTGTAAAATTTTACAATTTCAAATTTTTTTGGTACTGGAATGAATCATGGTATAAAATTGTAAAATTTTACAGTTTCATAACATTCTATAGAACTGTAAAATTTTACAGTTTCATAACATATTTTTTAGTTTGATTAATAACGATAAATGCTTAATAGATTTTTACTTTAAAACTGTAACATTTTACAGTTTCAAAACTTATTTTCAGTTTGATCCATATTGGAGATTATTTGCTTAAATCTTACAAAAATTAAAAAATAGCATATGTTTTTCCCATTGTTTTTGTTTTTTATCGTTTTATTTTTTTTCTTTTAGTTTATCAATATTTAGCACATTTTGCTATGTTTTTTCGCTCTAATTTCTCCATTTGTTCTTCTTTTTTTTTTCCGGCAATATTTTAGACATTCTGGTGAGTCTCCAGTGATGTTCTTAACGTCCAGTGAACGTTCTGAACATTCCGGCGATTTCCATTAACGTTCTTAACACTACGGTGAACTTCAGGCAATACTCCGGCGATTTCCCGGTGATGTTGAACATTCTGACGAGTCTCCGGTGACCGTTTGACGGAAGTCTGACAGTAGTAGGATATAACAGTGTCTGTAATTAAAAAAAAAAAGAATGATTTTTTGGTAACAATTAAAATATATAAGACTAATTGGTGCAAGTGTCTTGTTTTTGAATTAGATAGGTCTTGAACTTTGTATATGGGACTTATTGATAAGTTCCCCATTATTATTTATATAAAAAATTAAATTGATCAGATATTAATCATCATATAATCAAGATTAATAGTTCAGATTAACAAGGCAAGTTTAGAATGCCCCCCACCTAAGCATTACAACTGCCCGAACAAATGTATGTATTAGATTTTATTAATTTCTTCGTTTTGTAGAATTGGTATTTTAAATTTTTTTTTACCATTGGCATAATCTTAATCCATTTATTGAACTAATAATTAACTACCAGCAGCAAAAATAAATGGTAAAGATTTGAAATATTGCGGATGGCCTCATGGAGTCAATCGTATTTTTCATTAAAAAAATTATAATTTACTCAAAATAAGTAAATTAAGAAAAATTATATTCATACAAAAATGTTGTTAAGAATAATGTGACAATATCATTATGGTAAATAAATTCATAATAAATCACATCATTATGTATGAATATTTTATTTGTATAATATTAATTATTTAATGATATTAGAGCATTTTTTTCATACTATTTATTTCTCAAAAGTACAACAAAACGTATTGCATCTCATTATTTTATCTAATAAATATCATATTGGAATACCAGGTTAATTTGTCCTAGGATAAGGCCTTGTTTGGAAATAAAGTATTTTTTTAATTTTTTGATTAAAATATGAGATAAAAAAATTAGTATTTTTAGAATGATTTTTTAATTTTTATAAAAATATATACAAAAAATAGAGAGAATTAAAAATCTTTAATTTTTTAGTATAAGTCATTAATTTTTTAATTTTTTAATGACTTATTAATTTTTAGACTAAAATGATGGGAGACTTATTTATAAGTCATTTTTCAGAACCTTATGCTAGGCTAAGTCCTGTGTAATTTCTTATAGAGTCTCAAGTCCTATTTTCATAAGAATGTATTCCACAAGATCCTAATCTTTTTACCCCCCATTTTCACACCTTCCCTCTCTCGCTCTCTCTCTCACTCCCAACCACCGAATTGATATCAATCTTGTGCTGCTTCGCAAGCTTCTTTGCGAACGGTGTCACCACAATTTTGCGGAATTTGATGAGTTCTATTAATGGGCTTGAGAAATTAGATGGAATGGAATCCATTAATCCAAGTTTAATTGGTGAGAAAATGAAGCCACGGAAAATTAAAAAAGAAAAAGAAAAACTTGTTGCTATCCTCTTTGGATCAAGAGAGAGAAACTATCTAGTTTACCATGTTGAGTTCTATAATATTGTTTCCGAAATTAAAACAACAGAACTTTACTTCTATTTTTCATTTTTTTTTCTTCTCTGGGTTCTTAGCAACCAAACAAGGGTTAGTACTAATGAGATAAAAGTAGAGACAGAGAGAGAAAGACTAACCTTTTGGATGAAAGGTATAGAGATGATGCAGTCAGAGTCTTGATTGGTTTTGGGAGGGAGGTTGTTGTGATTCATATGATGATCACCATCTTTTATATCTAAAGTCACTCCATTTACTCCTGTTGAAACCTCAGCCATCTCTCACGGTTAGTTATCACAATTCAAGAACACACAGAGAGAGAGAGAGAGAGAGAGAGAGAGAGAGCTCAGGTAATCTTTTGTGGGTTCTTTGTTGTAATGATTTTTTTTTTCTTTAAATGCCTATGTTTTCTTTGATTTTTCTATATAAAAAAAATAAAAAAATTCAAAAAATAAATAATTTTTTAAATTTTACAATTAATAATACAAAATAAAAATATATTAAGATTATATATCTATTTCAAAACAAACGGATTAAAAAAATAAAAACTTATTAAGTTTGCGAAACGTAACGTGACACATTACGTTACGTTTATGTAAATGTCACATTACGTTTATATAGGTGTCACGTTACGTTACGTTTATGTAGGTGTCACATTACGTTCATATTGGTGTCACGTTACGTTTATATAGATGTCACGTTACGTTACGTTTATGTAGATATGTCACATTACGTTTATATAGGTGTCACGTTACGTTACGTTTATGTAGACATGTCACGTTACGTTTATATAGGTGTCACGTTACGTTACGTTTATGTAGATATGTCACGTTACTTTTATATAGGTGTCACGTTACGTTTATATAGGTGTCACGTTACGTTACGTTTATATCAATTTCATATATATAGTTTTATTACTAATTTATGATATTAACAACTAATATTGAGAGTAAATGTGTCAACAAACTTCCCATAGGACTTATGGGAACATAAATTTTTTAATAGAACCATATGTAGTATAAGTCTCCCTAATAGGACTTCAAAATAATTTTTTCTAAAATGATAAATTGCCAAACGAGTAGTAAATAAAGAAAAAAATCTCCAAGAAATATGTAATGATTAGTAATGAGTTAATTCGACGCCAGCTATTCAGGCACGATAACGAAGGTTGAATCAAACGGCTAATATTTGGTTAGTTATGAGTTATAGAGTATAATTCCACGTCACATTTTCGGCGCCCGATAACAAAGGTGCAATCAAACGGCTAATCAAAGAGTAAAATCAAAACTCTGTGGTCTGTCTGATGCACGGTGTTTGAACAGTGTCAAGTTCCTTCGCGTCAGCCCACGTGGTAATAGTCCTTTACCAGTCATGTCTAGACACGTGTCAGGGGCAAAGATACTGTAGAAGTCGACGCCGACGAAACAGTCCGACAACTGAATATGATTCACTGTCAATAGTCTGTTTTAACTTGTTACTGTATATCCACGCAATCAGACGCCGACACGTCACTTCTTGTTTAGTGTTTGACAGTATACAATTTTTGGAAGCTCTAGACGAACAGACAAAATACACGGGGGACACAACGGAGTTGCCGGGACACGTGTTTTATGCTGCCACATCGGACTCATGGTGTAAGATATAAGTAATTTTAGATATTTTAAAAATTTTACTAAAAATTTTATCAAATATGGGTGTGAGATTTATATAGATTTCACATTATGTGAGTTTCATATTTATGTAAAACATTTGATAGTATTTTTAGAGTCTCTAATATTTTTAGTAAGATATTTGGTAGTAAAAATTTTGGTAAGGCCTCTTTTGAAAAAATTGTTAAAAATTAAAAATTAGTTTTTAGCCTATTTCGAATTATATTATCTTTCTATTTAAAAAAAAAAATTAAAAAGTTAACTTTTAATCAACTTGTCGAAACAATCCTAAATCTTGTGGGGCCTTTAATAAATATATATATATATATATATATTTTGAATTTTTTTTGGTCAAAATATCAATTAGAAAAAGAACGCTTGGGCAAAAAAATTCAATTTTAAATTTTTCCTGTCCACAAGTTCAAACACTTTTTTTATTATGTCCATAAGGACAAACTATCTGTTACGACCCGCTCCCTATACCAAAAGATTAAGTATTGTGATGGCCAGTAATTGAAGTTACCTTCAACCAATTCTTAAACAAATTACTAAACGCGAGTGAAAAAATATTTAAGTGAGGGTACTAAAATAATCATTGGAACTTTTGTAAGAATTTTTCCTTAATGTGGCTTATGCATAATTATACTAGATTCATCTCATTAAGTAAGATACATGTACATCAATTAGATGGTGACTAATTATTGATGAATGCACCTATATATATACAATGTATAGAAGACTAATGCTAATGCACATTGAATGTGATGGATTCATTATGAATGAATCTTAGAGATGCACATTGTATCTATTATGAATATGTAAGATACATTAGTCTTATCTAATGAATTCATTAAATATAAAAGATGCATTATGTATCATGAATGTATAAGATACATTAATCTATTTAATGAAGTTCATTGAATGAATGGTTCTTTGATGGGAAGAATATTAGTATAAATAGTGTAAGGTCCCAAACCATACTCTCCATCAAAAACTTAAGTTGTCACCACAAGAAGGCTCCCATCGCCTAGAGAGAGAGAAGTGGTTTGAAGATCTTAGACAAGTCAAGAACTTAAAAATCAAGATCTTCCATTCAAGGTTTCTCTTTCTTAAAAGAGGATTTCATACTATCATGGATCAAGGTATGTATTTACTTAAGTTGTATAGTAGAAATTCATATTGTTTTCATGTATGGAATTGAATCCTTAATGGTTTTTAGTTTATGTTCCGCAAAGTTTTCTATCAACTTTTACTTTTATAACAAAAACTTTTTGAAATCATAAGGAACAACTTAAATTTTTGGCTTGTTACAATATCATACAATGACCAAAACACCCATCTACTTCCACCTTACACTTTTATTCCCTTACCCTCGTATCACTCTCACTCACTCTTTTCCTCTCTCTTGCAAACTCATAAATCGATGACATCCATCTCTTCGTCGTCGCTCTTTGCTTCATCGCAATGTTTTGAAAATTACACTGGTGAGTGAACCGGAAAATGAATCGGGTGGACGGGTTACCGATTCAACCGTCGGGTCGCAGCGGTCCAACCGTGACATTATAAATATATTTTAAAATATCTATATATTAAAAATATAAATATAAAAATGAAAAAAATAATTAAATTCAACAAAATAATAGAATTTTTAAATATCACTTACAATGAAATTGTAATTTGCAATAATAATGTGACATACATTTTTTTTTATTTGTTGAAGACCTTTCTCTAAACGGGTTGCACAACACTTTTGACAAGCAAAAATCACAGCACAATCTATACATATATCAAAGTTAAAAAATAAAACATATTATAAATACAATCATAATAATGAAAGTAATAAAAACATTATACTAAAAGCAATTAATATTACCTATTTGTCAAATAAAAACACAAACATAATCAAATCAAAATACTATTGTTTACTACATCAATTAAGAGTTAAATCTCAAACACAAACATAAACCAAGCATAGAGATAAAATCTATAGTTCCAAATCTTAAAACACACTAATGAGCATCTGTCATTCCTAAATGAAAGTAGATAAATAAATATAAAACAAGAAGTCAAAACCAATCCACTACAAACACATCATGTCATAAACATTGCTTGGTTGTGTTTTTTCAAAAACACTTTTCAGAAAATTATACTTTCTTATTTTTCGTATTTTTTTGTTTTTATTGAATTTTTTTAATATTTTAAGCAATTTTTTTTTACTTTTTAGGCATACCTAACATAAATATACCTAAAAAGTAAAAAAAAATTGTGAAAAAAAACCTTTTAAAAATTCACTAAATACCAAAAATACAAAAAAAATATGAGAATTTAGTACATTTTTTGTATTTTTATGTATTTAATAAATTTTTAAAATATTTTTTCATAATTTTTTTACTTTTTAGATACATCTGAGTTTTCACTAAAAACAAAAAAACACGAAAACCAAAAAACTGAGTTTTCAAAAAACTTAATTCAAAAAACTCAAACCAAACACACTATTGCTGTTTTGCCTAATTCCTTGGGAAGCCCTTCATTAGCCAAGCATCGTCATCCTCATTTTAATTGTTGCTTGTGCCAAGTTCACTACTTTGAGCATTAGATCTATCATTCACGTTGACATCACCAAATGATCCAAGGTTAATATCATCTCCAACCTTTAAGACCACATCATCCTCGTCATCTTCTACAATAGTTACAACAAAAGCAATAAGTAATCAATTTAATAATAACAAAAACATTGTTATATAATAATGAAATAATTAATTACTAACCATCACACAGACCATGACATTGCCTCTTATTTTGTGGAGTCGAACTTTCTTCATAAAGCATTTGTTCCAACTCATCAAAATCAAGAAGAGGAGGCTCTTCTTCATCTTCAACAATCCAAAACTCTGTTTTGTCAATACTTTCAATATCAACCGGATCATAGTTCTTCATTTTGTTGAAATGCCTATAATTTTCCACTACAAGAATCTGCACTTTTAGCGACCACTTTCCACGACCAATATAAAAGTTGGTAGCTAAAAGTTACCTTTTGACGACCAAATATTAATTAGTCGCGAATTATCATTATTTTTGGCGACCAAATATGAGTTGGTCGCAGAAGGTCATATTTTGGCGACCAAAAAATGAGTTGGTCGCAGAAAGTGATATGGTTTTGGCGACCAACTACAAATTTGGTTGCGGAAGGTCACATTTTGGCTACCAAAAAATAAGTTGTTCGCGGAAGATCAAAAATAAGTTAATTGTGGAATTAACGACCAAAATTTTGGTCGCCAAAAAACTTATTTTTAGTGACTAAAAATATTTTAATCGCCGTATATTGAGTTTTGGCTACTAAAATTATTTAGTCGCCGAATGAAAAATGAAACATTATTTTTTATCTTTGGCGACCAAAATTTTGGTCGCCAAAAACTTATTTTCAGCGACTAAAAATATTTTAGTCGCCATATATTGAGTTTCGGCTACTAAAACTATTTAGTCGCCGAATGGAAAATCAAAAATTATTTTTTATCTTTTGGAGACCAAAAGTTTGGTTGCCAAAAACTTATTTTTAGGGACAAAAAATATTTTAGTCACCGTATATTGAGTTTTGGCAACTAAAACAATATAGTCGCTGAATGGAAAATAAAAAATTATTTTTTATCTTTTGGCGACCAAAATTTTGGTCGCCAAAAAACTTATTTTTAGTGACTAAAAATATTTTAGTCGCCGTATATTGAGTTTTGGCTACTAAAACTGTTAGGTTTTATTCTTGGCAATCCCGTTTGACAAGGATTTCTATAAGAGATTGGTTTTCTTCCAAAACTAGGATTACTTTGGAGTTCTTTAAGAAATTGGTTTTCTTCCAAAACTAGGATTACTTTTGGATTTTCTATAAATAGTTGGTTTTCTCCCAAAACTATTTAATTCCTTCAGATCTTCTTTTTGGTTCTTAAGGTTTATATCTGGGGATATTTTGTTAGTTTTCTTTGATGTTTTATTGAGTATTCAACTCATGGTTTAAAGAGAGTACATCAAAGGTTTTGTTTGTTATATACAAGAGAGAGAGAGAGAGAGTTATTCTTCGGTGGATTCTGAAGAATTCGAGCCTGAAGCTTCAGTGGATTCTGGAGTGGCTCATCGTAAAGACAATTCTGAGGTGAAGATGGGGTTGGAAGAGGCACATAGAGGTTCGTTCAATTAGGCGTGGATTCGCTAGGTAATTGCGAGTATACCTGTGTAATTCCTTTAAATCTTCTTAGTGGATTGTTTTGTAGCTGTTGCCCGTGGTTTTTTAATCACAGTTGGAGGTGTCCAATTGTGGTTTTTTCACGTAAAATCGTTGTGTCGATTTGTCTTTTATTGTTTGATTGGGATTGTTATATTCTGCTTAAAATTGGTACATAATCACAAATCAACATCTAGGGGATTTCTAGATTTTTCAATTGGTATCAAAGCAGGTCGTTCTATTTTTTTTAAAAAAATTCTTTTAGAACGAGATCTTGTTTGATTTGTAATAATGGATTCAATTCGTGAGGGAAATTCTATGGTTCGACCACCCTTACTTAACGAATCCTCGGAGAGTGATGATGAAGAGCTTGAGCAAGCTTATGAAAAGTTGTATAAGGAGTCTCTTAACTTATTCAAATTAAATGACAAACTCACAAAGAAACTCAAAGCATGTGAAAGTGAGAATGTCAAACTTAAGGAGGAGATTTCCGAGGCCAGGATTAATGCCATCAAGGTAGCTGATGATCGACAAGTTCTTTGTGCAAAACTGTTGACTTGTGAGACAGAAAGGAATGAGCTACTGCAAACCCATGCCATGTATGAAGAAAAAATTGAATCTCTCGAGATGTCACAAGTTACTTTGGAAGAACTAATGATCAAGAAAGAGGAAGAGCTCAAGTGTGCTATGATTACCATTGGTCTTTGAAACAAAGGATCAAAAACTTTGGACAATATCATTGGGTCTCAACAAATTTGTTCTGACAAGAGTGGCATTGGCTTTGGTGGTAAGAAAGAGCAAAAACAGAGTGCATCAACATCTCATGATACAAGAACTCAAGGAAAGGGAGAACAAAAAATTCAACATAAGGATGGACCTCTCAAACTTCCTAGAGTTGGTAAGGTAAAAGAAAAGAAGGTACACCCTGTTTTTATTTGTCATCATTGCGGTATGCATGGTCATATTCGTCCTTATTGTTATAAGTTGCAGAGGAGAATGCATTTGCCTAGACCCAAAAATAGGATGTTGGAAACCAAGTCGAGACGGGTTCCCATTGAAAGCAAAGGGAACCACAACGTCAAGACACCACCCAAGAACCGCAATGCTCACAACTTTGTTTATACTAAAGCGGTTTGGGTGAGAAAACTTGATTTGTGTTAATTTGTTAATTTGTTTTAGTTTTTGGATTTCTGTGTGTTTTTTTAATGAAAAAAAAATATGTGTGCATGTTCGTTTTATGTCTTGCTTTGTTTAGAAAAAAAAAAATCCCAAAAAGATTTTCTTAGTATGGTTTTGCAAGCTTGAAATTTTTGAGATGTCCTTGGTGCATATTGGAATTGATAAGAATATCCATTACATGTTAATATGTGTGTGCTTTCTGTGGTCATTACTCATTTTGGAGTGTGTGTTTTTTGATTAGTATGTCTCATGCTGTACACACTCTTGGATTAGCAAATATCAGAGTCTTCCGCCTTAGTGATTATTTTTTCTCTATGGACTTCTGGCATTGTATCTTTTGTTTTTCTAGAGGAATTGACCTATACTAGCATATCATGGGTGATGTTGAGTCTCTTAACCATCTTCCATCTTTTTGCATCTCCATGGCTTTCCCCTCTATTCTTTGTAGTCTAGCCATAAGGAAAAGGCTACCTCAGAGTCACCAACCAGGCTATCCTTATTATATCAATGCTTCTCTGGTTCGGATTCCATACTCTTGAGCGTGTCAGCTGCCAATGAGTGTGCAAAAGAAAGAAAAAAAAATGTGCAAAAGAAAGAAAAGAAAAAAAAATGTGCAAAAGAAAGAAAAGAAAAAAAAAATGTGAAAAAAAAAAGACTCATTGATTGAGGGGGAGCCTCTGTCTTTACTCACCAAATACCCCTTGATTCCTAGTGGTTTGACTTTCCTTAGTTGTGCTTAGATTCTCTTGTCGGAGGTCCAGCTATCAGATCACTACTAGGATTTGAATCTTGTGTTTGTCGAACTCCAAGAGTCACACACACACTTTTCTCATGGGATCTATGCTTTTCATATAATGCATCACTTTCTTTTATGAGGAATTTTCTAAAGGCTGTGCACATTGTGTTTTCAAGTAATTGTGCTTCTTGGATAATCTTGTGTGTTTCAAGGTACAAATCTGAAATTTCTTGCTTGCTCCACCATATTATTTTGTCGTTTTTTTTCTTGTTCATTGTTTTTAGTGAGGGGAGTTTGGTTTATCATTGCAAGAGTTTGTTATCATGAACACTTTGTTTTGTTTGGTACGGAAGATTGGCATTAGTTGGTTTGCATGTTGCTTTGCATTGGCTTCTTTATTGTTTGAGCTTCCTTTGTCAATTCGTGAAAAAAAAATGGGGATTAATGTTGTCCGGTGTGTCTTAGGATTTCATGTATTCATGTCATGTGTCGGGTGCATAAGTCTTAGTTTTCATCTATCCATGCTACATGTTCTTAAAATCTTCAAGCCGCATCTATTCATGTTTTCCATCTCATGCTTCAAGATAATCTAGTCATATGTTTATTTTTCATATACTCTTGTGTGACTAATAGTTGTTTTGGAGATTGTGGCACTAATAGTTGTTTGCGGATCATGACTTTGAGAAAGAAGTTTGTTTTTGTTGGCTCTTGAGAAAGAAGTTGTTTTTGTTGGCTGTAATGGGTTGGGGTGATTAGGATTTTTTTGTTAGGTGTGTTTTGTCACGGCATTGCCAAAGGGGGAGATTGTTAGGTTTTATTCTTGGCAATCCCATTTGACAAGGATTTCTATAAGAGATTGGTTTTCTTCCAAAACTAGGATTACTTTGGAGTTCTTTAAGAAATTGGTTTTCTTCCAAAACTAGGATTACTTTTGGAATTTCTATAAATAGTTGGTTTTCTCCCAAAACTATTTAATTCCTCCAGATCTTCTTTTTGGTTCTTAAGGTTTATATCTGGGGATATTTTGTTAATTTTCTTTGATGTTTTATTGAGTATTCAACTCATGGTTTAAAGAGAGTACATCAAAGGTTTTGTTTGTTATATACAAGAGAGAGAGAGTTGTTCTTCGGTGGATTCTGAAGAATTCGAGCCTGAAGCTTCGGTGGATTCTGGAGTGGCTCATCGTAAAGACAATTCCGAAGTGAAGATGGGGTTGGAAGAGGCACATAGAGGTTCGTTCAATTAAGCGTGGATTCGCTAGGTAATTGTGAGTATACTTGTGTAATTCCTTTAAATCTTCTTAGTGGATTGTTTTGTAGCTGTTGCCCGTGGTTTTTTAATCACAGTTGGAGATGTCCAATTGTGGTTTTTTCACGTAAAATCGTTGTGTCGATTTGTCTTTTATTGTTTGATTGGGATTGTTATATTCTGCTTAAAATTAGTACATAATCACAAATCAACATCTAGGGGATTTCTAGATTTTTCAAAAACAATGTAGTCGCCGAATGAAAAATAAAAAATTATTTTTCTATTTTGGCGACCAAAATTTTGGTCGCCAAAAAACTTATTTCTAGCGACAAAAAATATTTTAGTCGCCGTATATTGAGTTTCGGCTACTAAAACTATTTAGTCGCCAAATGGAAAATAAAAAATTATTTTTTATCTTTTGGCAACCAAAAATTTTGGTCTCCAAAAAACTTATTTTTAGCAACTAAAAATATTTTAGTCGTCGTATATTGAGTTTTGGCTATTAAAACAATGTAGTCGCCGAATGGAAAATAAAAAATTATTTTTTCTCTTTTGGCAACCAAAATTTTGGTTGCCAAAAAACTTATTTTTAGCAACTAAAAATATTTTAGTCGCTATACATTGAGTTTCGGCTACTAAAACTATTTAGTCACCGAATGGAAAATAAAAAATTATTTTTTATCTTTTGGTGACCAAAAGTTTGGTCGCCAAAAACTTATTTTTAGCGACAAAAAATATTTTAGTCGTCGTATATTGAGTTTTGGCTACTAAAAACAATGTAGTCGCCGAATGGAAAATAAAAAATTATTTTTTATCTTTTGGCGACCAAAATTTTGGTCGCCAAAAAACTTATTGGCGACCAAACTTGTTGTCGCAAAAAAAAAAATAGAGAGTATTTGAGACAGCAGAGATTGTTGTCGCAAAAAAATAGAGTTTTTTTGCGATGGCACCAGCTGCATTTCGCACACAAAAAAAAGAAGAGTTTTTTGCGACGATAATAGGTACCATTGCAAAAAAAAAGTAAATATATATATATATTGTGGCTTTGAGACGTCTTCATATATATATAGTCACAAAATGGTTTAAATTAATGCAACGTCATTTTTCTGTCACAAAAAAAAAAAATTAAAAAAACAACGTCGTCTTACTCTTTTGATATAACATTTCTCTTTTCACCCATTTTTTCATCTTCCTGTCTCTCTGTCTCTATCTCTCTTCTCTTTCTCTCTCTCACTCATCACTCTCTGTCTGTCTATCTCTTTCTTTCTCTCTATGTCTCTGTCTCTTTTCTCTTTCTCTCTCTCACTCATCACTATTCTCTGTCTGTTTGTCTGTTTGTTTCTCTCTCTCTCTCTCTCTCTCTCTCTCTTTCTTTTTTTGTTTCTCTGTCTGTTTGTCGTCTTACATCTCTCTTTCTCTCTGTGTCTCTCGTCCATCTCTCTTCTCTCTATCTCTCTCATCTCTCTTCTCTCTCCATCTCTCTTCTCTCTCTCTCTCTCTCTCTCTCTCTCTCTTTCTTTTTTTGTTTCTCTGTCTGTTTGTCGTCTTACATCTCTCTTTCTCTCTGTGTCTCTCGTCCATCTCTCTTCTCTCTATCTCTCTCATCTCTCTTCTCTCTCCATCTCTCTTCTCTCTCTCTCTCTCTCTCTCTCTCTTTCGCTCATCTCTCTTCTCTTTATCTCTCTCGCTCTCTCGCTCATCTCTCTTTGTCTCTCTTTCATTTATCTCTTTTCGCTCTCTTTGTCTATCTCTCGCTCATCTTTTGTTTCTCTCTTTTTTTGTCTCTTTCTCTCTATCTCTCTCTCTCTCTCTCTCTCTCTCTCTCACATTCATCACTCTTCTATCTCTCTTTCTCTCTCTGTCTACCTGTCTGTTTGTCTGTCTGTCTGTCTCTCTCCCCCACTATGTTCGACTTGCTCACTTTCTCCATCCCCTCTTCTCTATTTACCGAGCTCCCTCTCGATTTATCAATCCACTACAAGAAAATGCACTTTTAGCGACCACTTTGTCTCTTTTGCTCATCACTTTGTCTTTGTCTCTCTATCTCTCTTTTCTCTCTGTCTTTCACTCATCTCTCTCTCTCACCACCCATCTCCTCTACCACTTTCACCATTACTGCAAATGTCATTCCACTACCACCACTGCTACCACTGTTGCCACTCCACCTCTACAACTACCATTATTACCACCATCGCCACCACTCCACTACTACCACCACCACCACCACTACTACTGCCACTACTACTACCATTATCTCTCCTCTACCACCGCCACTCCATCTCCTCTACCACTACCACAACTTCACCACCACTCGTTCATCTCTCTTCTCTCTATCTCTCTCATCTCTCTTCTCTCTATCTCTCTCTGTCTCTCTTGCTCAACTTTCTTCTCTCTTTATCTCTCTCTTTTTCTATGTCTTTCTCTGTGTCTGTCTCTCTCTTTCTCTCTCCCATTGTGTTCATCTTGTTCACTCTCTCCCTCCTCTTTTCTCTATTTATTAAGCTCCTCCAATGTTGCCACTTCACCTCTACGACTACCATTACTACCACCATCACTACCACTCCACTGCCACTACCACCACTACTACCACTACTACTACTACTATTACCTCTCCTCCTCCACCGCCACTCCATCTCCTCTACCACTACCACAACTTCACCACTAATCTCATTCGCCATCACCACCACCATCACCTCTTATCCACCACCTTCACCACTACTGACGCTCCCTCTCCTCTACCACAAAAAATTAGCTCTTGATTTTTAGTAACAAAAAAAAAAAATGGGCCACAAAAAAATATTTTCCATTGACCATAAAAAATTAACTTTATTTTAACGGAAAATATTTTTCATTAAAATATTACCCCTACTTCTACCAAATAAAAAAAAAATTCATTAAAATAAAGTTAATATGTCTGTCTCTAGCTCTCTACATGTCTCTATCTCTCTAAATTTCATTAACCTTATTTTAATTGAAAATATTACCCATACTTTTACCAAAAAAAAAAAAAATTCATTAAAATAAAAATGAAACAAATAAATTTTCAACCTTAGTAACTAAGAAAAATATAAATAAAAAAAAATCATTAACTACAACAAAAAAACAAAAAAAATATTTTAACAAAAAATAAATAAAACTATCGCCTATTCTAACTCTCCTCTTCTTTTCTTCTTTTTTTCGTTTTCCCGCTCTTTCTATTTCCCTCCTTTCTTTCCCCCCTTTGTTTCTCACGATCTCAAATCCCCAATCCCTAACAAAAAATCCCCAAAATACGATACTATAGGGAGAGGGAGAGGGAGGAAGAGAGAGAGGGAGAGAGTTGATCGGAGATTCTCAAAAATGGCGAACTATCACTTCGTGTACAAGGACATGGAAGGAGCTTCGACTCAATGGGACGATATTCAGAGAAAATTAGGAAACCTCCCTCCGAAGCCCCCTGCATTCAAGTCCCCCATCCTTCAAGTCCCCCGAGGACGAAGACTCTAAACACAAAGACAAAGCCCGCCACCGCGACTGCGACTACCACGACGACTACGACTCTGTTAAGTTCTCTCTCTCTCTCTCACTTGTTTGTTGCTCTCACTCTGCCCCTTTCTCTCTCCTTCTAATTTTCGAAACCCTAACAAGTGATTTTTTTAAGGCTAGGGTTGGTCAAAGTCGTCTATCTCTTATGTGATTTTGATTTTGATTCGATTTGTTCATTTCCAAGTTCTTTTTCTTTAATTTAATTTATGTGTAAATTTTTCACACCTTCAAACTGCACGCAACTATATGCTTAATGCCTACTGATTTTTCCTTCTCTTCTATTTCAGTCCCTTAATTTCATTTATCAAAAAAAAAAAATTGCGCCCTTTAATTTTCTTATGGTGGTTTCATCAGCAATCCTCTTATAATGCAGAAACCTTGCTGGAAAAAGCTTCACTGGTGGCATCCATTATTCCATATCGCAGATGACTTCCCTAAAATACCTGTTAGTCAAGCATCCGAAATTTGATTTTTATTGTTCATGGCAAAACTATTTAAAACTTCACACTTAACCACTGGTTGTTACATTGCGCTTTGATTGTAGAAATGTTGGTCACAATCAACTTCGGGGCCAAGTGAATGACATGTTTGGTGAGCTTTTATCTGTCTCCACATTGTAAGTTTACCTTCCATACCTTTTTTCTTTGTGGAGTTCTCCCAATTATGCATACCTTGACATAGTTGAGGCGTTATCAACAGCATTGTCTTTCATTATGATGTACAAGACTAAATGATTATGTTCTGTCTTTTTTCAATTCTTAAACACTTTGGTAGTCATTACTTTCCATGCCACAGATGAGAAGCTTTATTTTGTGTTTTGTTTATTTTTTTGGGGAACAAATCAATATTGGTTGTTGTAGCATTCTAAAGTATGTACTTTAGAAAATGTTACAAGTGCTGACTAGCTCTTCAAAAGGTGGGGTGTATAGCGATCCTGGTTTTTCCACTCTTTATTTATTGTATTCCAGACTCGGTTCCGTGGATGTGTTGTTGTCTCATTCTCACTTCCATCATTTACTCTTTGTATTTGAGTCTTGGGTTGTATTGGGCAGGTTTGAAACAGGTTGGTTGTGCTTTGAAACCAAAAGTTGATGCCCAGAATTTGGCCTTCACGCTCGAGCGGGGCTTTTGACGCTCGAGCGGGCCCTTTGATTTTGCTTCTCCGCTCGAGCGTGAATTTTCATCTCCCAGTATTTATCTCTAAAGGTCTTCGTACGCTCGAGCGGGAGTTTTGACGCTCGAGCGTGACCTTTTGATTTTGTTCCTCCGCTCGAACGGGGAGTTTGACGCTCGAGCGGGGACCATCGCCTGCAAAACTTCTGTGAGTATGCATCTGACGCTCGAGCGGGTGTTTTGACGCTCGAGCATGAGTCTGTGTCTGACGCTCGAGCGGGGCGACTTTTATATCACTTCGGGATTTCACTTTTTGGATCACTTTTCAACATCATTTCTCTCTCTTACTTTTCGAAAACCACCATTGGAGAGCACCTCACTCTAAAACTCTAACTTCTCTCTAGGGTTTGATCTAGTAGGAGTGACCTTCTACCCTTGGGCCTTTGTAAAAAGTGTGGAGCTCGTTGAGGGCTACATTTTGATCCGAAAATTTTGGTGTTTGGAACACTTTGAGTTTCATCATCTTCTTCCTTTGAGCTCCGAATTTGAGGTAGGGATAACTACTTATTTTTATGATCTTTGACATAAGTATTTAGTCATTTTGATTAATGTCGAAGTTGGGTGATTTTGGGTGTTAGGGTTTCAAATGAATAAAGAGGGGTTTTGTTATTTTGACTCATAAATGTGTATTTTGGGTCTTATAATGATAGTATTGATGTTATTGAAGTTATTTTGGGCCTTTGGGTCAATATGAGAAAAGGGGAAAAAAGCCCTAAATTGTTATGACAAATTAATTCATGTAATTAATTTGGGAAATTATGGAAACATAAATTAAGTTGGAATTAATGAAATTGGCATAATATGAGATGGGATAGTGGAGTGGGATTTATTAATCGCTCACCCCTTTGGGAATTATCGATGGTTTATCTGTTGATGTAATTATTATCTGTTTAGAAATAATTATTTTGGGCTATCGGTGGAGGATAGTCTTGATTGTTGTAGACAATGCATGATGATTAGGCGAACTAAAACTAATCAATTGAATATGTCATTGAATATAACGGTTGGAATAATACATCGAAATTGTGTATTGATTGAACGTGTATATGATAAATGTTTATATACTTTGTATTGTGCGGAAGGAGATAGGGGATGTACTCCACGGTTTAGGGGAAGATAGGGGATGGACTCCTAAACCGGATATTGTTTGGGAGGAGATAGGGGATGGACTCCATCGATACAACAAATATGTGTATCTATTGAAGTATTGATACAGCAAATCTGTGTATCATATATGAAGTACGGAAGTGTTTTATTTGAGATTGATACAGCAATTATGTGTATCTAATGTGAAGTATGAAGTGTTTAATTTGAGTTGTTATCTCAATTGAAATGGAAGTATTGTTGATATGAGATGTAATCTCATTTAAATTGTTTGGCCAGGTTCTGAGCCATAGTTATGAATTGAGAAATTGGATAAGAAATGAAAAATGGAATGAAACATGGACACTTTTGTCATGTAATTGAAATGGGTTATGAATTGATTTATGTGAGTTAACATTTATCAAATGCTAATGTTTTAGTTATTGCTCATATTATGTTTAGCATATCTCTACTGGGCGTTGGCTCACCCTATATGGGATATCATTTTCAGGTACAGGTAGTATGCCACCTCCAAGGACGTAGCTTGGAAAGCTTGAGGCTGTTGGACTCTTTTTGTTGTTTCTATTATATTACATGTATATCAAGTCAAGGGCTTATCTTGTGTAGAGTTAGTACTATTTTTTTCTAACCAAGTGTTGACTTGGAAAGTTGTAAGCCCGTAGGGCATTTACTTTTGTTGTCAACATGTAATACTTTTGGACTAAATACTTTGATGAATAGAAATATGTATATTTGTCTTATGTTTATGGATGTCGCGAATGCATGATTTGTGGGTTTATTTTGAGGGTGTTACAACTTGGTATCAGAGCTTACCGGGTTCGAATAATTTGGATACGTGGGAAGTGATTAGCATCACAATGGGTTTGTCTCGCTTGTTAGAGACTTAGATGAAGTGTTATATGCTTATGTGATAACATGTTTATGTGACTACTTGGGTATGGGATTTAGTTTCTAGGATGTTGATTGGATCCTTGGGTTTCTGAGAGTCCTGTTGGAAAAGCACTTGATCAATGCTGTTTCTAACCGGAACTCTAGCAACGCCTCGGGACTATCATTATCCGAAATTCGTAAGTGCTTATGTGATTATGTACTTACGTGGAATAAATTACTGTTGCCCATGCATTAGGACGCGAGTGTTATAGCTTCGGCACATTTGTGAATGTGCTAATGTTCTTCGTTACCTTTATTAGGGTATCAGGACGAGGACGTAGAGGTAGGCGTGGTAGGCCTAGGAGGCAGGAGATGCCTATACCGGATGAGATTCCGGAGCAGCCAGAGGGGGTTGGTCAGGCCAATGTGGCCGAGCTAGTAGGTCAGCAGGCCATAGGCGCCTTAGCCCGCGAGATGGAAGGAGCTTTGAGGGAATCCTTGGGCATTCTCAGAGCTGAGAATCAGGTCCAGGCCCATGTTGCTGAGGCAGGGCCTTCTTTTCTGAAGAGGAAGTTCTTCCGGTCTAACCCGGACGAGTTTGTTTGGGATCCGAATGAGCCACTGAAAGCGGATGAATGGCTCGAACAGATGACGAAGACGTTTGAGATGCTTGGCATCGAGGACGGGGCTTTGAAGGTGACCTTGGCATCTTTCCAGCTTAAGGGGGATGCGGGTCAGTGGTGAAAGTTCGTGAGAGGTCATGTTGGAGGGACGTGGGAGGCCTTTGTTGATGCTTTCCAGGAGAAGTTCTTGTCTCCAACTGTCAGGAAGAAGTTGAGAGATCAGTTCTGCCAGCTTAAGAAGCTGAGTTCTTCAGTGGCCGAGTTTGAGGCCGCATTTACCAGTTTATCCAGGTTTGCACCTGAGCTTGTGGCGTCTGAGGAACGCCGTTGTCTTGAGTTTGAGAAGAAGTTGAGGCACGGGCTCAAGATGAGAGTTAAGGGGTCTATGACTCGAGAGTATGGGCGTCTTGTGGATGCTGCAGCCCATATGGAGATTATGATGCAAGAGGAGGAGGAGAGGCAGAGAGGCTCCAAGAGGAGTCAGGATGGTCAGGATGGTCAGGGGGACGGTAAGAGGCAGAGGGGTTCTAACCCTCAGCAGTCCCAGGGTGCATTTGCTAGATTGACCTTTCCAGTGCCGAGTGCAGGCTCTGAGAGAGGCAGTCAGGGAGACGTGACTTGTTACAAGTGTGGTCAGCTGGGCCACAAGTCTCCAGCTTGCCCGTAGAGGGGAGGAGGTCAGAGAGTAGCTTCATCTTCGGCTCGACCTCAGAGCCAGAGTCAGGGCAGAGGTCAGCTGCTTTCGTGCTACCAGTGTGGTCAAGCGGGGCACCTGAAGAGGTTTTGCCCACAGTTGAGTGGCACATCTGGTGCATCTGGGTCGAGGCAGAGTTTTCAGCCAACTCAGTCAGTTCAGGCCTCGAGGGCCAATCAGGGGGCTTCATCGTCCCAGTCTGTGCAGCAGTCTTATGCTCCTAGAGGTGAGCAGGTAGATCAGGGGCCTACAGGGCGTGTGTATGCTGTTACCGCGCAGGATCTTGTACCGGCTCCATCTATTGTGAGAGGTACCTTTTTGTTTTGCAACTCGGTTTCCAATGTGTTGATTGATACGGGCGCATCCCATTCTTTTATATCTGCTGCATTTGCATCTATTTTGGGGTTGGAGTTGGCACTGTTAGCATCTCCTATTTGTGTTGTATCACCTGTTGGGGGTGAGTTGATTTTGAAACAAGGGTATCGGGGCTGTGATATAGAGGTCGCCGAACGCCAGCTTCCATTTTCTTTTGTAGTAATGGCTATGTCGGGTTTTGATGTTATTTTGGGTATGGACTGGCTATCGTCATACCGGGCAGTTATCGATTGTTACCGCCAGATGGTCACAGTATGTACCTTGAGCGGGGATTGTTTCCATTTCTTGGGGGATCGGGTTGGTAGTGTGTTGCCACCGGCGTATGATCCGCGAAGGCGGAGTGAGCTTAGTGGTCTTCTCGCTAGCCTTTTGAGTAGTGAGTGTGATGAGACCCAGATTGTATTGCCAAGAGTGGTTTGTGAGTATTCAGATGTTTTTCCAAAGGATCTCGTTAGTTTGCCACCTCACCGAGAGATTGAGTTCTTTATCGATTTAGTGCCCGGCACGGCGCCGATTTCTATGGCACCTTACCGTTTTGCCCCAGCCGAGTTGAGCGAATTGAAGGTTCAACTCCAGGAATTGCTAGATAAGGGCTTCATTCGTCCTAGTGTTTCGCCGTGGGGAGCACCGGCCCTCTTTCCTAAAAAGAAAGATGGTGCCTTGAGACTTTGTATCGATTACCAAAAATTGAATCGGGCTACGGTTAAGAATAAATACCCTATGCCTCGTATAGATGATATGTTTGACCAGTTAAAGGGGTCCCATTGTTTCTCTAAAATAGACTTGAGATCGGGTTACCATCAGTTGAGGGTCAGGGATGAGTTTCTGGTGATGCCATTTGGGCTCACCAATGCACCGGCAGTATTTATGGACTTGATGAACCAGATATTCCGGGAATTCTTAGATCGTTTTGTAGTCGTTTTCGTGGACGACATTCTGATTTATTCACCTTCGGAGGAGGAGCACGAGGAACACTTGAAAGTGGTGCTTGAGTTGCTTAGAGCCCATAGGTTGTATGCCAAGTTTGGAAAGTGTGAGTTCTAGCTAAGAGAGGTCAAGTTCTTAGGCCATGTAGTCTCTGAAGAAGGGGTGTCTGTTGATACATCCAAGATTAAGGCAGTGCAGGATTGGGCACAGCCTAAGAGTGTTTTTGAAATCCGCAGTTTTCTGGGATTAGCTGGGTATTACCGCCGGTTTGTGAAAGATTTCTCCAGGCTAGCTTCACCGTTGACTAGATTGACGCGAAAAGGGGTCAAGTTTGTATGGAGTGAGACTTGTGAAAAGTCGTTCCAAGAGTTGAAAGTTAGATTGACCACCACTCCGGTTTTGATTATCCCGGAGAGAGGTTTGGGTTATGCGGTTTATTGTGATGCCTCACGAGAGGATTTGGGTTGTGTGTTGATGCAAGAGGGGAAAGTGGTAGCCTATGGCTCACGTCAGTTGAAAATACACGAGAGGAATTACCCTACTCATGACCTAGAGTTAGCAGTTGTAATTTTTGCTTTAAAGATTTAGAGGCACTACCTTTATGGTGAGAGATTCGAAGTATTCTCGGATCATAAGAGTCTGAAGTATCTGTTTACACAGAGGGACTTGAATTTGAGGCAGAGAAGATGGATGGAGTTCATTGAGGATTACAACTTCGAGTTGCACTATCACCCGGGTAAGGCCAATGTTATGGCCGATGCCCTTAGCAGGAAATCCATTAGTGATGTAGCTTGTGTAGCCATCCGGGAATGGGAGATGTTGGGTGCACTTGGGGAGTTTGATTTGCTTCTGGGCGAATCCGTTGAGGCTGCGGCCTTGTTTTCTGTCGTTGCGCAGCCTACACTTGTGACTCGAGTGTTAGAGGCACAGAGAGGTGACCTTGAGGTAGAATCCCTCCGAGGGAAGATCTCCAGGGGAAGGTTGAGAAGGGTTTGGCTGTGTATCCCGACTTGAGTGTGAGGTACCGAGACCATTTGTTTGTGCCGGAGTCTTGTCGAGAGGAGGTACTCCGAGAATTTCACCATTCACGTCTTGCAGTGCACCCGGGAGGCACCAAGATGTATCGTGATTTGGGTCGCCAGTTTTGGTGGCGGGCTATGAAGAAGGATGTGGCTGTTTTCGTGTCTAAGTGCCTTACTTGTCAGCAAGTGAAGGCCGAACATCAGAGGCCAGCGGGTTTGTTGCAACCCTTGCCTATTGCCAAGTGGAAATGGGAGCATGTCACTATGGACTTCGTTGTAGGTCTTCCGAGGACTCAACGGGGTAGTGGTACTATTTGGATGGTTGTAGACCGGTTGACTAAGTCAGCGCACTTTATCCCTATGCGCGTGAGAGATTCGGTAGATCATCTTGCCGATTTGTATATTCGGGACATAGCGAGGTTGCACGGGGTCCCAGTGTCGATCGTCTCAGATAGAGATCCTCGTTTTACTGCTAGGTTGTGGCAGAGTTTGCAGAGTGCCTTGGGCACTAGATTGACCTTTAGCACGGCTTATCATCCTCAGACTGACGGGCAGTCCGAGCGTACTATTCAGATCCTTGAGGATATGCTTCGAGGTTGTGTTCTTGACTTTAGTGGGTCATGGGAGAGGCATTTGCCCTTGGTGGAGTTTCCTATAACAACAGTTTTCAGTCGAGTATCGGTATGCCACCGTTTGAGGCCTTGTATGGCCGACCTTGTAGGTCTCCGGTTTGTTGGGCTGAGGTGGGTGATGCACCTTTGTTGGGCCCGGAGTTGGTGAGGGAAACGACGGAGAAAATTGATATTATCCGTAGGAGGCTTGTTACAGCCTAGAGTTGCCAAAAGAATTATGCCGACCGTAGGAGGAGGCCTTTAGCATTTGAGATGGGTGATCACGTCTTTTTGAAAATATCACCTAGGCGGGGTTTAATGAGGTTTGGGAAGAGTGGGAAGTTGTCCCCTCGGTTTATCGGTCCCTTTGAGATCCTTGAGAGGATTAGGGAGGTTGCATATCGTATAGCCTTGCCGCCGCAGTTGTCCGGGGTGCATGACGTGTTTCATGTTAGTATGCTTCGGAAGTATGAGCCGGATCCATCGCATGTATTGGATTGGACCGACTTAGAGGTAGATGAGGATGCCTCATATAAGGAGAGACCGGTTCGGGTCTTGGATAGGCGGGAACAAGTCTTGCGAGGCAAGACCATTCCTTTGGTTAAGGTTTTGTGGAAACATCACGGAGTGGAGGAGGCCACTTGGGAACGTGAGTTGGAGGTCCGTGAAAAATATTCGGACTTGTTTGTTAATGTGTAATCATGTTCTGGAAATTTTGTAATATTAATGAACCTTAAGAGCATTGAATATGTCTTAAGTTGTAAAACATTGTATATGTTTTGATTTATGGAAGTATTGTGGAACTTGCCTTGAAATGGAAGTTTATTTTAACATTGTATATGTTGATGATGTTGTAGAAATGGAAATATATCATGAGCATTGAATATGATATAGAATTGTGGAATATGTATTGAAATTCGTAAATTTCAAAGGAAAGCATGTTAATAATGCATAATGAATTATATATTGTAATTTGCCCCTTGAGAAGGGATGGAATGACCGGTAATGGGTCAAGTTGTTGAGTAATGAATTGTAATATTGTTGAGAATTGAGAAAAGCTTGTTTTTGAAAACTTGTACTTAATTTCGGGGACGAAATTCCTTAAGGAGGGGAGGTTATAGCGATCCTGGTTTTTCCTCTCTTTATTTATTGTATTCCGGACTCGGTTTCGTGGATGTGTTGTTGTCTCATTCTCACTTACATCCTTTACTCTTTGTATTTGAGTCTTGGGTTGTGTTGGACAGGTTTGAAATAGGTTGGTTGTGCTTTGAAACCAAAAGTTGATGCCCAGAATTTGGCCTTCACGCTCGAGCGAGGCTTTTGACGCTCGAGCGGGCCCTTTGATTTTGCTTCTCCGCTCAAGCGGGCGTTTTGACGCTCGAGCGTGAATTTTCATCTCCCAGTATTTTTCTCTGCAGGTCTTCGTACGCTCGAGCGGGAGTTTTGACGCTCGAGCGTGACCCTTTGATTTTGTTCCTCCGCTCGAGCGGGGAGTTTGACGCTCGAGCGGGGACCATCGCCTGCAAAACTTATGTGAGTATGCATCTGACGCTCGAGCGGGTGTTTTGACGCTCGAGCATGAGTCTGTGTCTGACGCTCGAGCGGGGGTTTCCATGCTCGAGCGGGGCGACTTTTATATCACTTCGGGATTTCACTTTTTGGATCACTTTTCAACATCATTTCTCTCTCTTACTTTTCGAAAACCACCATTGGAGAGCACCTCACTCTAAAACTCTAACTTCTCTCTAGGGTTTGATCTAGTAGGAGTGACCTTCTACCCTTGGGCCTTTGTAAAAAGTGTGGAGCTCGTTGAGAGCTACATTTTGATCCGAAAATTTCGGTGTTTGGAGCACTTTGAGTTTTCATCATCTTCTTCCTTTGAGCTCCGAATTTGAGATAGGGATAACTACTTATTTTTATGATCTTTGACATAAGTATTTAGTCATTTTGATTTAATGTCGAAGTTGGGTGATTTTGGGTGTTAGGGTTTCAAATGAATAAAGAGGGGTTTTGTTATTTTGACTCATAAATGTGTATTTTGGGTCTTATAATGATAGTATTGATGTTATTGAAGTTATTTTGGGCCTTTGGGTCAATATTGAGAAAAGGGGGGAAAAGCCCTAAATTGTTATGACAAATTAATTCATGTAATTAATTTGGGAAATTATGGAAACATAAAATTAAGTTGGAATTAATGAAATTGGCATAATATGAGATGGGATAGTGGAGTGGGATTTATTAATCGCTCACCCCTTTGGGAATTGTCGATGGTTTATCTGTTGATGTAATTATTATCTGTTTAGAAATAATTGTTTTGGGCTATCGGTGGAGGATAGTCTTGATTGTTGTAGACAATGCATGATGATTAGGCGAACTAAAACTAATCAATTGAATATGTCATTGAATATGATGGTTGGAATAATACATCGAAATTGTGTATTGATTGAACGTGTATATGATAAATGTTTATATACTTTGTATTGTGTGGAAGGAGATAGGGGATGTACTCCACGGTTTAGGGGAAGATAGGGGATGGACTCCTAAATCGGATATTGTTTGGGAGGAGATAGGAGATGGACTCCATCGATACAGCAAATATGTGTATCTATTGAAGTATTGATACAGCAAATCTGTGTATCATATATGAAGTACGGAAGTGTTTTATTTGAGATTGATACAGCAATTATGTGTATCTAATGTGAAGTATGAAGTGTTTAATTTGAGTTGTTATCTCAATTGAAATGGAAGTATTGTTGATATGAGATGTAATCTCATTTAAATTGTTTGGCCAGGTTCTGAGCCATAGTTATGAATTGAGAAATTGGATAAGAAATGGAAAATTGAATGAAACATGGACACTTTTGTCATGTAATTGAAATGGGTTATGAATTGATTTATGTGAGTTAACATTTATCAAATGCTAATGTTTTAGTTATTGCTCATATTATGTTTAGCATATCTCTACTGGGCGTTGGCTCACCCTATATGGGATATCATTTTCAGGTACAGGTAGTATGCCACCTCCAAGGACGTAGCTTGGAAAGCTTGAGGCTGTTGGACTCTTTTTGTTGTTTCTATTATATTACATGTATATCAAGCCAAAGGCTTATTTTGTGTAGAGTTAGTACTCTTTTTTTGTAACCAAGTGTTAACTTGGAAAGTTGTAAGCCCGTAGAGCATTTACTTTTATTGTCAACATGTAATACTTTTGGACTAAATACTCTGATGAATAGAAATATGTATATTTGTCTTATGTTTATGGATGTCGCGAATGCATGATTTGTGGGTTTATTTTGAGGGTGTTACAGGGTGGGGTGGGAGGGGGGAAGTAATTCAACCTCTTAAAACTTTTTTTCTTTTGGGCCTTTTGTATTATGTAGTTTCCATGGATTGAACTAAGCATTACAGCTTTTCTGTCCATCCTGGATATTGCCTGCTAAGATTTGATAGACGACTTATTGGGATAGATGTGGATGAATAAATAATATGCCCCATAGACACATGGAGGAAGTTTTCTCCCTATGCCTTTCTTTGTTCATGGTTCAATGTTCTGGTGTCCAAGGAGCCGTTTTCAAGATGTAGAATAGTAATAGGGTACCATGATTATTTTTATGTACACTAAGGGGCTACAGGATGTTAAATTACTTATTTCCCCCATTGAGGTCTGTTCTACGGTAAAGCCCTCAACTTAACTTAAATGTAACATTTTTGCTCACAAACCTCGTGTACTCGCAAATAATTTGGTTGAACTAAAAAGACATAGGAAGTAATTAGCTGTTTTGATAGGAGTTATTTAGGTGAAGAAAGACATGATTGATCGTGTTGAACCTATAATTGTGTGCTTTGACTTGTTCATTTGAGTTCTTATTTGTATAAGGGTGGCAACCTCTCTAATGTTGTTTCTTTAATCAATTATTATTTATCAAAGAAAAAAAATTGAATTTTATTTGAAGACATATTTCCACTTGCTTTTAGTAGAAAAATTAGGATTTTTGTACAAGCTACATCCATGAAGAACACACACTATGACGTTTCTGACTTCAACTCAATAGTTATGAACTGCACTATGATGTTTGTGACTTTGGCTGAAGTTTTTAGAACTCCAAACTAAGGGTGGTTTGGGTATGACTTATTTAGTGTTGAGCTTTCCCTTGCACTGCTATTTTTAGGGTCCTTTCCTCTGTCTGTGATAGGTGAACAGACGAAAGCTTTCGTGATGTCTCTTTATATCCATGTTAAAGATCATTATTGTCCTATTGTGGGTTCTCGGTGTTTGCAACTTCTTTGATATCACCGTTAAACAGGGTTCATGTGGCTGACCCATGAAACACAAATAGGGATTATTTACATTGTTTGTTTTTCTACTAAGTTATGGCTTTTGAAAATACATTTCCTTAGTCATGATACTTAATAGAAAGGGGATTTTTTTTCCTCCAAATATTGTATCCAAATTCTAGCTGTAATCTGTAGAGTCAAGGATCACAAATCCATGATTCAGTAGTACGTATTAGATGCAGGCCACCATTGTTTACTTCCCTTGATGTATTTCAATTTAGATTGATCAAAACCTTTCTTTGAACTCAGGTACACCCAGTTATCTTAAAAGAAATGTTTAGTGATGAAACTCTAACTAAGATATTAGTTTTTTTTCTTATGAATGCCCACTGCTGAGTGGCTTGAGCCTAATAATTTTCTTTATACCATGTACATAAGCTGAGCTGAAACTATAAAAGGGGCTAAATTTCTGTAGGTCTTATTAAAACACAATGTTACTTGTATTTCCATTTGTTTGAAACTACTTGAGCACTGTATTTAATTATAACTCTATGGCATCATTTTTGCAGCGATTCAAACTCCATCTGCAGTCATCACAAAAACATTTGAAACTTCAGCCACAATAAACCTAAGACCTCCACCTATTGATCGTCACAAATCATTTGATGAAAGATGATTTCTCAAGGAAACCCATTGTTCCCATTGTTCCCAAGAAAGTCCATACACCTCCAGTAAATGCTATATCATATTCAATAGCAGACCTGAGCCAAAAAGTCCATACACCTCCTTCTGGGGTATAATTATGTGGGTCATGTACTTCTCTTGAAATGGTTATTAGTTCTCCAATTCTCTTAGATATAGGTTGTCTCAGGTTTGTTATAGTAGATTCTTTTATTAGTATATTCTATAAAATTGCAATTATTGCTCTTTATAAGTTTAGTTTTGATACGAGGATTGGGCACACATCAAAAGGTTAATAGAATAAAAATGTTAAAAGGTTAATTCAAAGGGTTAATAGAATAAAAATGTTAAATCTTACCAATCATCATTGCTTTTATTGTTTTTGACTTTCAGGTTATGGAGCATAGACTTGGCCATTTGCCTTTTACTGAGAAGCAAGTAGTCACTTCAACAGATGTGTTTTAGGAGAAAAATTAGTAGCAAGGCATGCACTCAATTCAAGTCTCTTCCTCTCTCTCTCTCTGATGAAATTTGGAATATAAGTTGACTACTTCCTTTTTATCTCAAGTTTCCTTCAATTCTCTGAATTTAAACTGAGAACTTTACATGCTTTCAATTTTTATTTGTTTGTGTTTTTTACATATAAGATTGTGTGTTTTCTCTTGCTAGCATATAATTTAGTGTCTCCTCATGGTGTCAATTTTATGAAAAGATATTCCTCTACATATGGCTAAACTAGATTTTTAAACTAGCTATAAATTGTTGGGATTAATTTATGCAGAGTAATGACTGATGACTGTGAATGTTGTTTCATTGGGGTGTGATTTATTCCTTTTTTTATATCATCTTTTTTGAAAGCATATATTTCCTTTGCTTTTAAAAAGTGTACATGAGAATGAAATAATGTGGCCAGCTCACGTTTAGTCTTCTTACTCATTTGCTTTCTTTCTTGTTGAATAATTTTGTAGTTTTCTGTGACACCTAAAATTAACCATTCATGACAAATTAGTTTTAACTTTAAACTGCATTTAGATATTAACATTTAGCATCATACTGTTCTCTTGTTTGTCTTTACTTTCTATGTCATAAAGAGGGAGTGCATATACTTTTATTGAAAAAGAAAACAGAAAAAAAGATAGTGGACTACAACATATTTCTATCTGCAGCAAATTGGAATTGTTCACATTTTTTTTCCCTTTTGGTACATGTAACTGTTTTATGTTGTATTCTTAAGTTGCCTATCCCAAAACATAAATTTTGTTAATTTGTTGGTATACTAATGCAGGTCAATAAATACTGGGGTTGACTTCTACACGAAATTGTGTGGAGTTTCCATTATTCGAAAGTGAGCATTGAATCAAGTATTAATAGAGGCACTTTTGGTTCTGGAAATAATTTACTGAAGAACCATGACAGCTCGAGTATTCTTCTGTTATGATGAATGAATAACCATTTATTATAAAAGGAACCTTTATATATGTAGCTCACATTTAAGCCGAGGTCCTAGATTTGACTCTTACCCAGGACATCTATATATTGTACTTTGCCTTGTCCATGTTATGAAACTATTGTTATTATTATGCTATAGTATTCACCTTTTAATGGATACCTTTCTGTTTTAGTGTAATGGAAAAGGATTCTCCATTGACATCTTCTCTCTCTGTTGTACGTTAGGGTGTTATGCGAGAAGGCTAAGGGGATTCTATTGGAAGAAAGCAATGTGACCATCTTTTTTCTTGACTCTTCCCGATAGGAATAAACAAACGTGTCCAATATGCCATATAATGTGGAAGTAGTAAAGAGTTCAAATTGATTCTTATTCTTCACTTTGATTCTTATGTTTATAAATATATTTTTCTGCACTTATTACGCACATTATCCCATAGTGATTCTTATTCTTATTCTTATAAATATAATGTGGAAGTAGTAAAGAGTTCAAATATATTCTTATTCGTATTCCTCTTGTATTTTTCTG
This sequence comes from Camellia japonica, assembly GCA_030407325.1. NCBI lineage: Eukaryota > Viridiplantae > Streptophyta > Magnoliopsida > Ericales > Theaceae > Camellia > Camellia japonica. Next base: position 23,832,494 of record JAPPVO010000059.1, on the reverse strand, counting down.
CACTTATTACGCACAATATAGAGAAAGAGAAATGAAGGCCTTTTCCAAGTTGCTGTTCTCATCTGTCCAGGATAGCACCTTTTTCGAAAGCTGTGGTGTGGCTGACTTTATAACAACTGGCTGTAAGTAGCCGGATAGATTTCTTTGCTTTCCTAGTTCTACAAATTTTGCCTTCATAACATTGGTTGCTCATGATAGAAACATGCAACCTTATTATGTTGTTTCGATATGGCAGTAGGGGGAAGAAACAGGAAATGTGCGGAGGCTTTTGCTAGGAATGGCGGGAGAACGTATGCATCTGTTAGATCCATTTAGTGCTGAAAAACTTTTAGTAGAGATTAATCACTAATCATGTTTGGCATCATTGGTCTTCATCTGCAGGTCTTTTGATGAGCCTGAAGAAGAGATGTTGCAGGGCCAGAAATTACAGGTAAATACAAAAATAGTTATAGTGAAGAGCAACACTACTATTAGTTAAAGAATAAATAAATAATAGCAGACTGCTAAGGTTAATGTCTTGTGCTTGAATTCTTATCAAAGTAAATGTGTACAAAGAGGTCTTTTGATTTTTATTTTGGTGGTAGGGCCTGGTTGTTTTTCATTGGGGGTTGGGGCATTCTCTGAAAATGGACCGTTTAGGCCTAGTGGGAAGGCACTGGTCAGGAATGAATATAGCTGGAACAGAGGTACTATCTATACTATACTTTATATATACCCTTACAAGTTATATAGATGATTTGGCTTCTAAGAATTGATTTCATGTGATTGTGTGCTTATTGATCCACAAAAACAAATATGTTGTATTTGGAGATTGTGCTTATTAAACCTTATGCTAATTTCTCTATGAGAGCAATTGTAGAGTGCACTTAATTTTTGAATGCAGATTGCAATCTAGTTATCAAAACACATCAACCATATATATATATATAGATTATATAAAGTGAAGAAGTAACTGAAAAATTAAATATTGAGGTGGTGAAAGGGACTTGAACCTAAGACCATTAGTTTGGTAAACAATACTTTTATTACTTGAGCAATACCAATGTAAATAACACTTTTAAGCAATAGACACGCTACATGTTTTTAATTCAAAATCAAAATTTATATTTTATAAATTTAAAAGTACATCTATCAAGTGAGCACACACCCACTAGTATATATATATATATATATGTGCGCGCGTGTGTGGAGTGGAATAATAGGACACTTCACTTGGTGACTTAAATTAACAACAATTTTGGGAGCTTAATATCATAGAAAATTCTTTGTTATTGAAAAGATTAAAAAATATTATTTCAGTACCCATGACCAATGTGATGAAGCCTAGTAATCATTTTTTTATTTTTTCTTTTTATGATATATCGAACGAAAAATTATTTAATATTCTTAAAGTATCATCGTCGCATGTGCATGTAATACTTTCGACCAATGAAGTCACATAAAAGAAGATGAATGATATTGACCTTATCTCTCACCTAACTAAACAAGCTGAGTTAGGCTAGCTTCACTCATCCCATTACTAGTACTCTTATTAACATTAAGAGCACTACATCAGTATATCGAGTCATTACTTCGGAAGTAACAAATAATTAGTTATATAGAAGACTCTAGCATAGGGAGTGGACTCAAACACTTTACCTCCTAGTGATGTGGCCACTTACTAAATGTTGGATTTTTGTTATGCTAAACAGTGTGTTATATAGTTTACATAATTCAATGGTTTGTCAAATTAAAAGTGGGGCAAAAAAACAAGTGCAAAAGGGAGGGGAAATGATTCTGACTGAAGCTGTGGAAGAGAAAAACAGATCAAGTAAGAGCAACAATGGTGCTGGTGCCACAAAGAAGAACAAAATCAATCAAACCCTTAAACGGTATTTTCGAAACATCGATCTTTCTGTTAGAATATCTTTTGACCAAGAAATTTTTTAAAAAAAAATTACAATAATTCAAAAGATTTTAATGGATTTTTATTTTACATTTTTATTAGGTAGTGTGAGAAACCTGTCTAGTATGACAGAACAGATGAGCAAGGCAATGCTTAATAGTGTTGGCATTGCCACCGGGACTGTGATGGCACCGATGGTTCAGTTGCAGGTGGGGAAGGCTTTCTTAGCCATGGTTCCAAGACAACTCCTCTTAGCCTCACTCGATGCTATCAGTAAGTAATAATTCTATTATCAATACAGAAATCAATAACATATTAAAAGACACAATATACATGATTTTACAAAATTTGTTAGTAGGACCTGCTCTTAAAAAAAAAATCTTGTCTGCAATCCATATATACATTTTGTATCCGATTTTTTGACTAGTTTATGTGTCATTAGATTTATTCCAGTGAGTAAAGACTACTTTAAAGTTTTGTGATTCAAAGAAAAGAATATGAAGTAATCACATTGATTTATCTTGAAACTACAGACAAAGTGTTAGATGCAGCTGAAGTTGCTAAAAAACAAGCCCTCTCTGCCACCTCTGCTGCCACAACCAGAATGGTTTCTGAAAGGTAAAAGACTTAATAGTGACTAAAACATGGTTTTATATAAATAACAGCAGATATTGGTGTACATTCACATTTTTGGTTACTTTACAAAAATAGGGAATAAAACACAATTACCTTTCTAAGTTGTTAGAATGAGAATTTAAAAAGACTACAAAATTGGGTAATTGTGTAGTAGTTCCAGAGCACCAACTTAAAATGTAACAATTTTTCGACAAAATTTGTCCCATTGAATCAAATTTTCATAAAATCAATTTGTCTAGTTTATCAGCTCAATTGTTTCCCTCTTTTTTTTTTTCTATATGAATTTTTCCAGTACTTTTTCATTTTTTTCTCCTATTTTTCTCTCTAACTCCATTTGAATTTTCATTGCCTGGCTTTCACCATTGTTGAGCAAACAGGTTTGGAGAAAATGCAGGGGAGGCAACAGAAGATGTGCTTGGGACCGCCGGACACTGTGCTGGCACTGCTTGGAATGTCTTAAAGATTATGAAAGCCATCAATCCAGCTTCATCAGTGTCCTCTGGAGTACTAAAGAGCGCAATCAAAGATAGGAAAACTTAAATCGTGTGTTGTCAATTTATGTATCTAAAACATAACATGCTAAACACTGTCTCTGTGATGCATCTAGCAAAAATAATCCTTCTCTAAATTGGATCAAAAATGGTTGATATATGTATTTTGTTAAATGTTCATGATTATATTTATTTGTTGGTTTGAATGATTTTTGCAAATTATAGATTATATTGAATAAATTGGATGGATTATTATAAATTATAGGTTTATTTTGTTGGATGTTGGCAACCAAATTTTGGTTTTGTTTTTTAGTTTTAGCGACCAATTGATTAGTCAGGAAAGATAAGTTATACTTTTGCCGACTAAATAAAGTAGTCGGTGTATCACCAAGCACATTTGGCGACTAAATAATTAGTCGTTAAAATTATTAATTTTGGCAACCAAAGGATTTGGTCACGAATAGGTCTATTGCCGACTAAAGTTTTAGTTGCGCAAACATTTCTTTTGACGACAAACATGTTTGGTCGTGAAATGTGACAATTGGCGACCAAACAATTTGGTTGTGGAATGTGACAATTGGCGACTAATTATTTTGGTCGTGGAATGTGAGAATTGGCGACAAAAATTTTTGGTCGTAGAATGTCGCAATTGGCGACCAAAATTTTTTGGTCGTGGAATGTCACAATTTGCGACCAAACTTTTTGGTTGTTCAATGTGATAATTGGCGACCAAACTTTTTGGTCGTGGAATGTGATAATTGGCGACTAAGATATTTGGTCGGGAAAATATCACTTTTCGCGACCAAAGTGTTTTAGCGACAAAATGGATTGTTCACAGTAATGACATATTTAGCGACCAAAAATTTAGTCGGCAAATCTAACTTTTCCCAACCAACCAAAATTTTGGTCGTGAATTACTTTTGCCGACCCTCAATTGGCGACAAAACTAGCGATCAAAAAATTTGGTCGCGGATAACTTTTGTCGACTAAAAATGAGCTTTTAGCGACCAATTTTTTGGTCGGCAAAAGTGTTATTTCTTGTAGTGTTCACTTAAAAGTAAGACTACTTGAATAAATATTCTATTTGTAAATGCATGACAAGGTAAATGGTTCATTTACCTATTCTTCAACTGCAAATTATAATGAATGTATACAAGATCATTAAGCCTTTGATGTTTCAATCTATTCCTCTTCTTTGTATGTATACGTTCAAAAACACTCCAATTCCTTTCACATCTAGAAGAGCTACTAGTTTGGCTAAGAATTCGAATTGCCAACTTTTACAAATTTGGAGCACTATGACCAAATAACCTCCACCATTCATCTTATTATTAAAAGAAAAGAAGAAATAAATAAATTAGATCTAATGTTACACTCAAAGAATTATTAAGCAATCACAATGAAAAAATCAAATGTAATAAATAATGTTACCTGGTTGTGTTGTCTTGGATGTAATAGTAGCAAGCTCTCTTCCAATACTTTCTAATGTTGGACAATCTTCACTGTATTTAAATAGATTAAATACTGTTGTGTACTAAACAACAACCAGAATATAAAGAAATAAAGGAAATGAGAGAATTTGTTTGATTACAAAAATCAAACTTGAAATAATAAATAAATAAACATATTTTATTTTGTTACAAAAACAAAATTAAAAACTGATTTTAAATAAATAATAATAACTCCGAAAATAAATTAAATAACTTACTTGATTAATTCTTGAATATTATTCTGATCAAGTCCAGTGTTTGACACTGTGTCCTTAAGATAGATTCGTCCTCTCCACGGTACTTTCAGAATGTGGACGTCTATCTCCCAGGATGAAATGATCAACTACAAACAATAGTAGCACTACAAATTGTTTGCCTAACGAACACACTAAGTGTTTACACTCTTTCTTTCAGAAATTAAATGCAGCAAAATGCAGAGATTTATAGCAGAAGATGGAGTACGAAAATTGGAGTTGTTTAAATCCAAATGGGGGGCTAGTCTATTTATAGGCAAAATTGTGGCTGTTAGTTTTGAATTAAACAGGTGCAAAACCTATTCAATTTAAACATATAGGCACTATTTGGACAGGTTGAAACCTGTTCGGTTTTGAATTTAAACAGATTTAAATCTGTTGGTTTCAAAAAACGGAAGGGACCTGTTTGGGTGTACAGTAAAAAATCAGACCAGTTTATTTCCGGTTTAATTTGAATTCTGGATTTTATTTTACCAAAAAATAAAATTAAATTCAAATGTTTTTTGCCCAAAAAGATAGGTATTGGGCCGAACAAGCCCAACCACACACCACGCACCCGCGCCCAAGCCCAGCCCGCCCGACCGACCGGACGAACGGCGGCGGCGCGCGTGTGTGGTGATTTTTGGGTCTAATGGGTCTAGCCCATTTTGCCCATAACCTCCCTCTCTAAAACACTTGGGTACCCCTTGGGGCACACCCCAAGTACCAAACCCATGCCTTATAAACCTATTCAAAACTTCCCACCAAATCAATGTGGGACAAGCCTTATTCAAACCTTTAAGGATTTTCCACCCAAAACTCCATTTTCATGGAGCACACTTTGGCTTCAATTTTCCATTCACTCGGTAATGGTTTTGAGCAACCAAATATACCACGTGAATCACAACGCGGCATAGAACGCGTTATCACTTTGACCCACGAAAATCAACGCACGGATCCCACCTAAATAATAGACCAAACTTAGGAAAAAATTCTGGTTTTACCCAGAATTTTATAACCATTTCCAACAATCCCCCACATGAATGGAATTTGATGACAACGGAAATGCAACAATATGCAGACTTTATCGAAAGAGTATAAGTCGAAAATATCTTGCACCAGGATAGGTAGCTTTCAGCCTTGAACCTTCCCTAGTGATAACCTATCGGACTTACTGGCTAACCAATGGACGCGATGCCTTGAATTGTTCAGCCGTTTGTGTAAGCCAAGACAATAGATTTCACACAAAATATCTTCTAACACATCGTGGTTCTCACTATTGTGTTCATTTTGGCCTTGAACGCTCCTGGTTTTCATGAGTGTTTCTAGAGAATTTAGCCTCTTTCATTCTCATAGAACCGGCCCCAGTTCGATACTCATATAGGTGATTCTTATTCTGAGTATCTCCTTATACTCATCTTGATTTTATGCCTTAATCAAGATATAAGTAATCATTAAAAGCAAAGCTTATCCTTCTGCCCCTGCAAACAACATATGTTGCAGATATCACTCTCACCATAGGAATGGGCAAGGAATTTTAATCCCTTGGTGATTTCTGGAAAGCCATACATAACTTAGTTGTCCCTTTGAACTTAGTTCTTGGGATCTCCAGTCATATAAGTAGGGTTACCATTATGACGACTCTTATGTAATAAGCTTTAATCCCATCCCCTTCGATGAACTATACACTAGCTCTTTTGTCAAACCTTTTGTTAACGGATCCGCAATATTCTCTTTAGATTTTATATAATCTATTAAGATTATTCCATTTGACAACAACTGCCTAACGGTATTATGTCGACGACGAATATGTCGTGACTTACCGTTATACATATGATTCTGTGCCCTGTCTATTGCAGATTGACTATCACAATGAATGCAAATAACTGGCACAAGTTTTAGCCACATTGGAATGTCTTCTAAGAAGTGACGAAGCCATTCTACTTCTTCTCCTGCTTTGTCTAAAGCAATGAATTCGGATTTCATTGTGGATCGTGCAATGCAAGTTTGTTTTGTGGACTTCCAAGAAACAACAGCACCTCCCAGAGTAAAGACATATCCACTAGTGGATTTTGAATCTTTAGTATCCGATATCCAATTGGCATCACAATAACCTTCAAGTACTGCTGGATATCAAGTAAAGTTCAAACCATGATCACGGGTGAATCTTAGATATCTAAGAACCCGAATGATCGCCTTCCAATGGTCTTCTCCGGGGTTACTAGTGTACCTACTCAATTTACTAATAGCATAAGCTATATCAGGACGAGTACAATTCATTAGGTACATTAGGCTTCCAATGATTTGGGAGTATTTTAACTGAGACACCGCATCACATTTATTTTTCGATAAATAAAGATTGACGTCTACAGATGTTCTAGCTAAATTAATATCATCCTTGATAAATTTACCAAGAAATTTCTCAATATAATGTGATTGACATAATGCATATCCGTCAGATGTTTTAATAATTTTCATTCCTAATATAACATCTGCGATCCCCATATCTTTCATATCAAATCTTTTGTTAAGCATTTGCTTAGTTGATTTGATCATGTTTTGACTGCTTCCAATGATAAGCATGTCATCCACATAAAGACAAACGATGACATATCCTTGGTCAGTGTTTTTAACATAGACGCATTTGTCACATTCGTTTATCTTAAACCCATTAGTAAGCATAGCATGATCAAATTTTTCATGCCATTACTTAGGCGCTTGTTTTAATCCATAAAGAGACTTTACAAGCCGACAAACCTTATTTTCTTGCCCCGACATTACAAACCCTTCGGGTTGCTCCATATAGATCTCTTCATTTAGATCACCGTTTAAGAAAGCTGTCTTAACATCCATTTGATGTATTTCTAAATTAAACAACGCTGCTATAGAAATAAGCATGCGAATGGATGCTATTCTTGTCACAGGGGAATATGTGTCAAAATAATCCAGACCTTCCTTTTGTCTGTAACCTTTAACTACAAGTCTTGCTTTATACTTGTCAATTGAACCATCTGCTTTCACTTTTCTCTTAAATATCCATTTATATCCAAGAGGTTTAGAACCTGGTGGAAGATCCACCAATTCCCAAATGTGATTTTGCATAATGGATTCAATTTCATTATTAACAGCCTCTTTCCACAAAAGTGCTTCAGGACCTGTCATTGCTGCCTTAAAGCTTTGAGGTTCATTTTCTAACAGGTATGTCAGAAAATCTGGACCAAAGGATTTTGATGTTCTCGCTCTCTTACTTCGTCTTAGTTCATCATCAGTTAAATCCTGCAGGTCGAGACCATTACTAGTCTCTTGTGTTTGATTGTCATTAGGCTCTTGACTTTGTATACAATCATAAGTTCTTTTCTGTGAACTTAATTCATGTCCTTTCTTGTAAGGAAAGACATGTTCAAAAAACACAGCATTCCTTGACTCTATAATAGTGTTCACATTTATATCAAGTATTTCTGATTTATAAGTCAGAAACCGATATGCACTACTATTCTGAGCATAACCAATAAACACACAATCTACTGTTTTTGGTCCAATCTTAGTCTTTTTAGGAACAGGAACTTCAACTTTTGTCAAACACCCCCACACTTTTAAGTATTTGTAGGAAGGTGGTCGACCTTTCCACAATTCATAAGGAGTGCTGTTGGTTTTCTTGTGGGGTATTCTGTTAAGAACATAATTAGCAGACAATATTGCTTCCCCCCACAAGTTCTGTGGTAAGCCTGAACTTAGTAACATGGCATTCATCATTTCTTTTAGGGTTCTATTCTTTCTTTCAGCAATTCCATTTTGCTGTGGAGAATAAGGTGCTGTTGTTTGGTGAATAATGCCATTTTGTGCACAAAATTCATTTAATGGTGCATCATATTCACCACCCCTATCACTTCTAACCATTTTAATGGTTTTACCAAGTTGATTTTCAACTTCTATTTTGTAGAGTTTAAACATTTCTAAGGCTTCATCTTTACTTCTAAGTAAATAAACATAACAATATCTTGTGCAATCATCAATAAATGTTATGAAATACTTTTTTCCTCCTTTAGTTTGAACAAATTTTAGATCACATACATCAGTATGAATTAATTCTAGAGGTTCGGTTTTCCTTTCAACCGATTTAAATGGAGCCTTAGTTAGTTTCGCTTCTACACAAATTTCACATTTATGATTAGGATTAATTTCAAACTTTGATATATAATCTAAACCAATTAATCTACGCAAAGTATCAAAATTCACATGTCCTAATCTACCATGCCATAAATTCGACTTAAGAATATAAGCAAAAGATGTGTTATTCTTAATCATAGTAACTTTCGGTACAACTGTCATTACATTTAGTTTGAAGAGACCATCTATAACAAGCCCGCGGGGGACCTCGCTACAGCTCGGACTCGATTGTTGTCACGGTTCTTAATCTGAACCAAAGAGTCTAAATCCGGCAAATCGTTTTGAGAAAACAGATTTTTGAAAGAAGTGCCAAACATGGACTGCTTTGCCAGATACAAAGTCGCCACCTAAATATTTTATTTTTGGAAAATTCAGGAAACCCTGACTCGTTGCCTAAGGCCACGTGTCCGTCATCACCAAAGTTGCCTCGGCTCGGGAACTTGGGTACGATTGGGGAAGGTCACTTCGTGAGCACCCCCGCTCGCCGATCATAGATCGCCTCTACTAACCATGATATCTAGTTTTGAAAACGTTATGCGTTCTTATTCCGGTTATTAGCCTAGATTTACTATGTGATGCGCACAGCATACAAGTATAGACCGGATCGCCTGAATTGGAACAAAACATTTCATGTTTGTTTTTGAAAGATGGTTTGCTACCCCCGCAGGTAGGCTTAAAATGCAGATTTTGCCACCCTTAGGTGGGCTTAGAAAACATGGTTTTGCCACTATCTAGTGGGCTTAAAACTCACAGTCGATGATTGTTCCAATCCAAACAACCCAACTTCACCCACAGGCATTCAGGCAGATATATCATATAAGCAAATAGCCTCATGGTAAGCATGCTATCATGGCAGTCACTCACACATCACAACATGAGGATGCTAAAGCATAAAACTTACCGAGTACTCCAAGCCAAAACAGAAGCTCATTAGAAATCATGCATGATCCTAACTATACAAAATGCCTAATGCAACACATGCAAAAATGCAACTATAGCAGGCTCAGCTATTCTAAACATGGCATATGAGATGCAACAGCTATCAAGTATTCAATTGGAATTGAAATACAAATGCAGTTAGTATGATGCGCCAAGCCCGGTGCATGCAAAACAGATGAATGAATGCAAATATGCTATCATACTGTATGCTAATTGAAACATGCCCTAATTCTACCATCATAAGCGGGTAAATAAAAGGGAAGAAAGACGTGGGGTTGGAAGACATACATCACACTCACGCACACTTATTACAATTATGCCCTCGCACAGAGTCCGAATAAATAGTACAGTCCAAATAAATAATACTGTCCAATAAATAATACAGTCCAAATATGTACAAATCCTAATTAATTAACAAATTAATCTAGGAAAGCGGTAAACTAGCATGCAAGCTAGGGACTGCCTCGACTCTGATCCGGATGATGACTGATGCATGCTCGGGTTGCCTTGCGCGAAATCCACCGCGATGCCCCAATTAGCCTCTGTTTGCAATTGTTTCTTGGAAGCGCGCCAAGCTCCGGAAGGCTGCTGATTCTTGATTTGCTGCAACAGAGAGCAGGAAAGGGGCATGGCAATGTATTTTCACATATGTATGCATACCTCGATCCTCGTGCCACCAATCACGCATCTCGATGCATGATGGCCGAGGAGTCGAATGGCACAACTCGATATGGAATGAATGCACATATAAACACAACAATACCTAGACTTCTCCATCATGGGTAATCCGGAGTGTCGGCGACTGGGGAATTGAGACACGTTCCGTCACTCGGAGTACGAAACGTACCTCGTTTCCCGTGCTTGGGCTAACTCCTATCCCAAACACAATGCAATATGCATGACATGCATGAATGCAACTAAGATACAACCTAACATGCACAATGCTATGAAATGGCATACACGATGCACGAGGTAACATGGCATACACAATGCGCTAACATACAACCTAGCATACACAATGCTATGAATGAAATGGCATACACAATGCATAATGGACTTACACCAACACAGTGGACCTCATCCACACTCACATAGGAGGCCATTAGATGAAAATGAGACACTCGAGATGCGTGCACGTGTGCACGCAAACCGAGGACCGACCCTAAGGCACGAAATGCCACTCTAACAAGACATGGAAAAGCATGGAATATGGAATACTAGCATGCAAATTTCAGAGGCAATAAGTGATGCAAAACAGCCCCGAAGATGGCAAAGACACCCATGCATAAATGAATCCCGAAACATGAAATTAGGCGCATGGAATGACCTATGGCTATGCAATGCATGCATTATTTGAACATTAAGTGTGAAGACAGAATCAACCCCCAAAAAAAGCATATTTACAGTTTTAAACAAGGCCAAACAGTGAACAAAAATGGGGCTAAGCTCACATGCAAAAATGGCCCCGAAAGCGAGATAATGAAGTAAGTAGCAGCTTCTGGCCTCAAATAGAGAAGGGCCCTTCTAAAATGTTGAAGAGGGGCCCAAAATATGGTATTTTACACAGTTTACAAGCCACAAAACAAACACACAAGTGGGCTAAGCTCTCATGCAAGAATGGGCCAAAAGAGGGACAAAGAAGCAAGTGATGGTTTCTGGTCCAAACACAAGGAGGGCCGTTCAACAATGTTGAAGAGGGGCCCAAATATGGCATTTTACAGTTGATGACCAGACCCAAAACAGTGCACAAGCATGCTTAAAATACTATGCAAAATGAGGCCTAAAAAGAGGTTTAAACATAAAGTCAAAAAGGATGCCTCAAACAGTAAAAGAACCTTAATGAAACATGAAGAGGGGTCAAAATAAGGCCATTTATAGTTCGGACCAGTGCCCAAAAACAGAAGCAAAAGAGGCTAACAAATCATGCAAAAATAAGGCCAAAAGAGGGATATAAAGGCAAGTGACAAATGGAGGCCTCAAACAGTGATGAGCCCTTCAACAATGTTGAAGAAGGGCTCAAAATAAGCTACTTTTCAGTTTACAACATGCCTCAAAACAGTTTACATAAAGGCCTAAAATACTACACAAGAAATAGGCATACAAGAGAGGTAAAGAGGCAAGTGGTGGCTAGGGACCTTAAACAGGGAAGGACCCTTAAACAAACATGAAAAGGGCCTCAAAATATGATGTTTTTACAGTTAGGGTCGGAGCCCAAAATGCAAGCAAGAGAAGCTAATATATTGAGCAAAATAAGGCCAAAAAGATGAGAAATGTGCTTACCCTTGTAGCCTAATCTTTGACAGCTTTTTGGCTTGAGAAAAGATGCCTCCTAAGCTCTGAAAGACCTCCAAGCTTCTAGAATGGAGTGGTGGTGTGATGCTAGGTGATGGTGTAGAAATGGTGTAAGGTTTAGGAGGTTTTTGGAGGGTTGAAGTGTAAAGAGAGGGGGCTCCAATATAAGAGGCTTAAAGCAAATTTTTCTAACCCTCAAGACAAGGGCTGGGGGCTGTTTATATTTGCAAAAGAGGGGAGAAAGAGGGGAAAAATGGGAGGGAAACAATTCAAGTTCAAGTTTCCCCCCAAAACTGCAACCTCCCGGATACAAAATCTGGGGGAAAGGAGGGCAGATTTGTGATGTACCAACCCTGAGGATCATGGCCGGCCAGTTTGCTAGGGTTTAAGGTGGCCGGCCGGCCCTCCCCATGGCCGCCGGCCAAGGGTCAAAAAGGTCAAGTGGCATTAGTGGCCGGCCACCACAAATTGGTGGCCTCCCATGTGTGCTCAACACAGCCATGTGGTCAAAAACTGGAGACAGTGAACTAGGAGAGAGAAAAGCCATTTTTTGGAGGGGTTCAAAAGGGTCAATGACAATTACTGGCCGGCCATGTGATATTGGTGGCCTCCCAGGTGTCTACAACACAAATATGTGGTTTTGGGCAGAAAAAGTGGCCTTAGGGTGGTCAACATTGGCTTTCGTGAGAAAAAAACGGGCGACGGAGGGCGATGAAGGAATATAACTGGTTGTCAGAACAATTACTGGCCTCCCACCCTTCTACGACCTTTCTAACAATGAAACAGAGGTCCCTGCCAAAAATGAACTCAAACCGATGCAAAATGAAGGTTCGGGGGCCGAAACGCGCAGCCCGAGGCCCCGAAAACTGACTGTTAGGCACCGGGAGTGGTGTTCGACCACGAAGTTGGTCTCTCGGACCACAGTGTCCCTCAAAAGAGAGGAAATAAGATCCATGCCAAAAACGGGGCAAACGGAGGTGGTTAGGCGGTCCCGAACCGAGGCACACGGCCTGACGGCTCCGAAAACCGGGAACCGGGCTCCAAAATGGGAAAAATGGCCTACGACCACGAAACGTAGCCTACGGCCACTGAGAGATGATCTACGAGACCTCTCCCTCCCTTTGGGAAGAGAAAACAGAAAACGGAGCCTGGTTCGCAAACCGAGGCAAGATACGAAAGAGCCGGAAGTCCGGAGGCAAGGCTCGCAGCCGAGACTCTGAAACTTCGGAACGAGCACGATATGCAACATCACCAAGTGCTCAATCGGTGACGTCTGAGTCTTAAGGTCGGTCAAAAATGGGGTGTCTACAGTTGCCCCTCTTTGACAGAACTCGAAAGTCATAAATGACGGGAGTGAATGTCAAAGCCCAGAGACGACCCATTTTTGACAAGGCCGAAGACCTAGACAAACAGGTGAGATAAACAGAGATGTGCCCGCAGGCGTGCCCGCAGGCAGGGGGCAAAATGCAAAACGGTATGCACAAGGCCAGATGTGACATATGAAATATGCAATGCAGCAAGCTGTAATGAAGCAAGTATTTGCAAATAGATGCAACAGTTTTAAGCAAGAATGCAAAGCAACAACCACATTTCATGCAGCTAGGAATGCAGAGAATTATTCAATTCTCGTCGCGTCTCACACGGAGAAGATACGATACCTGCGCAATTCGTCTGGTCGCACCAGCTTCAAATGAGCCGTACATACAATATCGTGCCTGCAAAAGAAAGAAACTCAACAAGCACAACATATCTAACAACATATGTTCAATGTGATATCGAATGCAGACAATCGCGGTGTCGATGGAAAAGTGTATCGCAATGCGGGAAGAAACGCGCGTGACAACGCGAGTTTAAGCACGGAGGCTTGGTGATATCAAAGAGACGTGCATAACAATGCAAGTATGTGCATGAGAATGCAAGTTATGTGCGTGATAATGCAGAACAAGCGTAAACAGGATGCACGTTTGTCACAAAACACGAGCAAGGAAATGCGCGTTTCGGCGAGGGCGACTCGATTGCGGCCTCCGGTTCACCTCCCGGAGAGGTTACAACATGTTCAAAAGGATACACCTTGATTTTGATGAGTAATGATGAGACACACGTAAAAGTTGAAGCTGAAGTTCCGGCGGAGCGATTTCGCGACAGAAAGTGCACTTCTCTTCTGTACTTTTTCAGGTCCCGGGGACTCCAATCCTCCTCAAAATTTGCAGAGAGCTTGGTGGGCACCTTGGGAACACCACCGGCCAGTTTTCTTTCCCAGGGGAGGCCACCGGCCAGTTTTTTTGAAAAGAGAATGGCCGGCCTGCCAGAAAAAGTGGCCGGCCGGCCACTTTGCCAAATCCGTGGGCATTTTTGTCTTTTCACCTCTTTTCTTTAAACCATTCATCGGCCAAACACTTTGTGCTCACAACACCAGCTCCGAAAACATCTTCTCTACTCTCCTCCCAAACCATTTTCCTCTTCAGATCTGTGCTCTATACGCGTTTTCCAACGCCCCACACGCAAGTTGTTTTCGCGAAATCTTTCAGTTTTAAGCACTTTGAACCGATTAAATTTTGATTTCGGTGCTTTTTTTCTCATTTTCGCCACTTGAGGTGAGTTTGTCTCACATTTGGAAGATTTTCTCGGGAGTTGACTTTTGTTGACTTTTTCATTTCCCGAGAGTTGACTTTTGTTGACTTTTTCCAATTTTGGCTCATTTTTGCTCATTTTTGCAGATTTCCTGAAATGGCTGGTCATTTCCCCCACGGTGGAGGTCCTCCGGATGCCGGGGATGATCTTGACATTATGGCTCTGCCCCCGAGGGTTCGACCTTCATACCCGAGAGGTACGACCCACCGCACATATTCTTTCGCGGCTATTTTTTATCACTTCACCGATTTTGACGAGCGAGCGACCCGGGGATCTCCTTCTGCGGGAGCCAGAGTATCACCTCTCTCATGAGGCACGAGAGGTATTTACTTCGTTCTTACCTTTTCTGCAACATATTATGAATTTTTCATGCATTCTGTTTGTATTCTGAACACACGGTTCAATCACTTGAATTTCTGAACACTCAGCCCATAAATTGATTGTGAACACACGGCACACACTGGTTGAGAATTGAACACACGGCCCAAGCACTGATTTTCTGAGCACATAGCCCGAACTAGAGGTGAACACGCAGCACACACTAATTTAGTAGTTGAACTCACAGCCCAAACACTGATTCCTTGAACACACAGCCCAAATTGAAGGTGAACACACAGCACACACTGATTGAGAGTTGAACACGCAGCCCAAACACTGATTTTCTGAACACACAGCTCGAATTGGTGGTGAACACACAGCACACACTGATTGAGAGTTGAACACGCAGCCCAAACACTGATTTTCTGAACACACAGTCCGAATTGATGGTGAACACACAGCACACACTGATTGAGAGTTGAACACGCAGCCCAAACACTGATTTTCTGAACACACAGATCGAATTGGTGGTGAACACACAGCACACACTAATTGAGAGTTGAACACGCAGCCCAAACACTGATTTTCTGAACACACAGTCCGAATTGAAGGTGAATACACAACACACACTGATTGAGAGTTGAACACGCAGCCCAAACACTGATTTTCTGAACACACAGCACACATAATTGAGAGTTGAACACGCAGCCCAAACACTGATTTTTGAACACACAGTCCGAATTGAAGGTGAACACACAGCACACACTGATTGAGAGTTGAACACGCAGCCCAAACACTGATTTTCTGAACACACAGTCTCGAATTGAGGTGAACACACACACACACACACTGATTGAGAGTTGAACACGCAGCCCAAACACTGATTTTCTGAACACACAGTCCACTTACTTTACTTTGCACACAGCCTATTCATTTTATTTGCACGCAGCTCATTCCTTCCATTTGCACATAGTTTATTCATTTTATGCTGAAATATGTATTCATTCTGAATGCAGGTGACTTCTCGCACTGCGAGGATGGTGCTCTCTACTCGCGGCGAAGAGATTGGTATGCTGAGCTCCCGGAGGCTGTCCGGGATTTAGTTGACTTGGCGGGGTTCGGGCCCTTTTGCACTGGGCTATCTCGTTGTTCTGCCAGGAGGACATTGATGGCCGCCTTGGTGGAGAGATGGTGGGACACCACCAACTCCTTCCATTTTTCCGCCACGGGGGACTTGACTATGACCCCGCTTGACTTTGCTGTATTGACTGGCCTTGACGTGGGAGGTTGGCCCATCCCTTACGACGAGGACATGGGCCAGTGGGAGGCCGCTTGGATATATTTACTGGGGGCTCGCCCGCCTGTTGATAGATCCTCGGGCAGAGTCCGATACACCTGGTTCTCTTCCCATTTTCGGAGGGTGGAGATGGAGCCCGGGACTCCTGAGGAGGCAGCACAGTATGCCCGTGGTTTTCTGATGTTCCTTTTCGGGACTACTTTGTTTGCCGATAGGGGGAACACTGTTGGGCTTTATCTGTTGAGTGCTTTGGTGGACCTATCACAGGTCAGACGGTATGACTGGGGTGGCGCCGCTTGGCTACCTTTATTGCTACATGAGCGCGACCTCCCGCGGACGGGGGGACTTACTTGGCGGCTATTGGAGAGCCTGGAAGGTACTTTCTGCCCTCTTGATTTAGATTTCTGCTCCTCATTACTTGTATATTGCACACACAGCGCACTTTACATTCTGTATTTTGCCCTCAGCACTTTGCATTTACATTCTGCACTGTTTTCCACAGTTATGGGTCTATGTGTATTTCCCGGTATTAGCCCCGGAGTTGGTGGTAGAGGGGCCCCTCGTGACCCCGTACTCACTTGTATTCGAAGGCCAGCACCGGCCCAGACCTCGGGAGTCTCTCCTTTATCTACGGCAGTATTTCGACACGGTGCGGTCGACGGAGGTATTTCAGAACTCTCGGTTCTTTGTGTTTTCATCTTTGATTTGTCTTGTACCTTCCTGATTTCTGATTGATTTATGCATTGGTTATCCGCAGATCACATGGCAGCCCTGGGCGCCCTTAGGTGAAGGTCTCCGATTCCAGTTTGCCGGAGGGCGGGGTGCCTCCCAGTACAGGATCCTATTCGAAGGCCAGTTGGTAGGGCCTGGTTTCTGGGGGAGCGCTTCTTGCGTCAGGTATGGGGCTATACTTCTCAGGACCCTCCCTCAGCACCCCCAGTTAGTATATGCGGATTGCTGATAGGCTCTCTCTTCCCGAGATGTTGTTGATGCTATGCTGGGTATTGATGCCTTACTACATCTTGAGGAGGGGGATTATGCTACTTACCGTCACATATACCTGATGCCTCCATTGACGGGAGTTCGTACTCCGGCGATGAGGCCTGCCGGTATACCATCTTCGAGCCAGGCCCAGGCTCGGGCTGCAGACGCCCCTTCTACCAGCAGGGCTGGTACATCTAGAGGTGGGGGCGGATTTGTTCCCCCGATTCCCCCGACTTATCATCATGTTGGGTGGCCAGACATGCCGACTGAGCTAATGGGGTGGCAATATGGGACTACCTCTCCGGTTCCGATCCCGATAGAGCCTCCGATGCCTGGCCACCGATATGTCAGAGACCCCGACTCACCCCCGTTACTTTACAGCTTTGATTCATTTCTCAGATACTTGGACATTCATTCCTTTGTTGATATTCTTGCCTTTGCATCTGCAGCCTCCTGTCGAGTACATGGATGAGGTGCTTGAGATGGTAGCCTCACTTGAGGGGATGGTCCTGCGGAGAGAGCCAGTTGTCCATCATGGGCTTCCAGGTACCCTTTAGTTTCTTGGCATTATCATACTTCTGATGACATGCTGATCTTGGACTGATTTTACTTTACTGCGTTGATAGGTTTCTGTGTAGAGCACATCTGACACACACCCCACTTACACACTGTATTTACATGTACCCACTTTATGTAGTTTTCCTGTATCTGCATCTGATATACATTTTTGAGCTGATGTATTCAATTGAACTCTTCATTTTCAGATGCCCCCGGTATATGCTCAGTCGCAGGCCGGGCCACCTGGGCCTTCTCGGGGAGCTGGGCCATCTGGGCCTTTTCGAGGAGCTGGGCCATCTGGGCCTTTTCGAGGAGTTGGGCCATCCAAGCCTCTTCGAGGAGCTGGGCCATCCAGGCCTTTTCGAGGAGCTCGATGAGGGGGGTCGTCTCGCAGACGCAGGGCACACATTATAGAGGAGAGCCCGGTGAGGATGAGGAGGAGGAGGCTGCAGATCGTCAGTCCGAGACATCTGCTGACAGAGAGGAGGGCTCCGGTCTTGGTCCGGGAGTGGAGGAGGCTGAGGGGGACCTGAGGATGACAGCTCCGACTCGGATGGTGATGGTGGTGCAGAGGCTACTTCGCAGAAGAGGATGAAGAGGGCCTCTTATTCCTGCTCTTGAGAGCATTGCAGCTGCTCCCTGTTTTATTTACCTTTTTGCTAGTAGTTGTAGCACATTGTATATTATTAGGCAGTTTCATTTTCTGTAAAACTTCTTGCCTTTGTTTGTTGTAACAAAAGAAGCATGATGGAATGAAACAACTTTTGAAAAAGTGTTGTATTTTAAACTCTTAGCATCATATCGCATCATTTTGCACCATAATGAGATTGAATGGAAATGTGCACTGTGTATTCACCAAGTTAGGTAGTGAGCCGACGCAACAATCTAAACAACTTAACTTACTAAGACTTTAACAAAATCTTAGCAAGTTTACAACTCGATAAGCAAAACATAACAATGCTGACGACTCGATAAACAAGACTCAACAAAATTGCTTAAACAAAGAGTAACAACTCAAAAACACAAAACACGACAGCTCGACAAACAACTCGATAAGCAAAACGACAACTCGATAAGCAAAACAACAACTCGATAAACAAAACTTAACAAAACAAAGTGTACTTCGGACGATCTGGGCAACGGAACGCATCCGAAACGGAGGGAAATGGAGGCCTTCGACACACTCGTTGCATGGACATGCTTGAAACTTCCTCCGGGGGGTAAAACAGGGCCAAGACACACATTGGAGCATGGCCGGCCACTTTTAGGAGCCGGCGGCCAGCTTTATTGCAAAGGGGAGGCCACCGGCCAGGTTTTGAAAAGGAAATGGCCGGCCTGCCAGAAAAGGTGGCCGGCCGGCCACTTAGCTCAGCAACCGTCAAATTTTTGACACGTGTCCCCCGAATAATGTCTTCTCTTCTTTAAAAGCCCCCCCAACCTCGTGGTTGATTCATTTCATCTTAGTTTTTCACCAAAAGGAAGCATTTCTCACCGAAAATCTCACAGCTTGGTGGCTTCTCTAGATGGCTCGGAAAAGTTGAATTTCCGGGGCTTTGGCTTGAATGCACTATTCACGCTGAGCCGTACTCCGCTGCACTTTCCCTTCCTCCATGCCGCGGCGAGGTTTTGGAACCGTGTAACGCATGTTTTCAGCTTTGGCGGGCAAGAGGTATGTCCTACTTTCGAAGATTTTCAAATTTTGATGGAATCTGAATGTCATGAAGAGATCTTGCCCCAGTTCCGCTTTGGCCACGCCCAAGCTTTAGGGCGGATGTGTGGACTTACTATGCATGATGCTCGGTCTCTGATCTGTAATGGGGAACTGGATATCCTTGGTTTGATTCATCGCTTTTCCGGTGCTGGTGACCGCGGCGACCATCATTGGCAAGGTTTCTGACAACATGCCCTCTGCTTGTGCATGCTATCTCACTTCCTGCTTGCCCCGGGCCTAGGTGGACCCAACATCCGTTTAATTGAAGTTGCTCAGGGCTTGAAGGAAGGGAAGAGCTGTATTGCTATGGCGTTGGCCAAAACATTGATGGGCTTTGTAGACAGGCCCGCGGGGGACCTCGCTACAGTTCAGGACTCAAATTGTCACGGTTCTTAATCTTGAACCAAAGAGTCCAAATCCGGCAAATCGTTTTGAAAACAGATTTTTTGAAAGAAGTGCCAAACATGGACTGCTTGCCAGATACAGAGTCGCCACCTAAATATTTTATTTTGGGAAATTTAGGAAACCCTGACTCGGTGCCAAGGCCACGTGTCCGTCATCACCAAAGTTGCCTCGGCTCGGAACTTGGGTACGATTGGGGAAGGTCACTTCGTGAGCACCCCGCTCGCCCGTCAAAGACGGCCTTTACTAACCATGATATCTATTTTGAAAACATTGTGTGTCTTATTCCGGTTATTAGCCTAGATTTACTATGTGATGCGCACAGCATACAAGTATAGACGAGGTCCCTGAATTGGAACAAAACATTTCATGTTTGTTTGAAAATGGTTTGATGGTGCTACCGCAAGTAGGCTAAGACGTGGATTTGCCACCCTCGGGTGGGCTTAGAAAACATGGTTTTGCCACTATCTAGTGGGCTTAAAACCACAGAATGATTTGTTCCAATCAAAAACCCAACCTTCACCCACAGGCATTTAGGCAGTTATATCACATAGCAATAGCCTCATGGCTAAGCATGCTATTCATGGCAGTCACTCACACGCATGCAAGGATGCTAAAGCATAAAACTTACCGAGTACTCCAAGCCAAAACAGAAGCTCATTAGAAATCATGCATGATCCTAATATACAGAATGCCTAATGCAACACATGCAAAAATGCAACTATAGCAGGCTCGGCTATTCTAAACATGGCATATGAGATGCACACACTAACAGTATTCATGGAATTGAAATACAAATGCAGTTGTATGAAGCGCCGAGCCCGGTGCTGCAAAACAGATGAATGATGCAAACATGCTTCATACTGTATCTAATTGAAAATGCCCTAATCTAACCATCATAAGCAGGTAAATAAAAGGGAAGAAAGACGTGGGGTTGGAAGACATACATCAACACACCACACTTATTACAATTATGCCCTCGCCAGAGGGTCCAAATAAATATACAGTCCCGAATAAAGAATAGTACAGTCCAAATAATACAGTCCAAAATTGTACAAATTCCTAATTAATTTACAAATTAACTAAGAAAATAATAAACTGGCATGCAAGCCAGGGACTGCCTTGATTCTGATGATGAATGATGATGTTAGCTGTTGGAAATCCACTGATGCCCCAATTAGCCTCTTTTGCAATGGTTTTTTGGAAAGCGGCCAAGCCTCGGAAGACGTGATTCTTGATTTTGCTGCAACAGAGAGCAGGAAAGGGGCATAGCAATGTATTTTCACAAATGTATGCATGTCTCGATCCTCGTCCACCAATCACGCATCTCGATGCATGATGGCCGAGGAGCGAATTGCACAATCAATATGAATGAATGCAATGAACACAACAAAACCTAACTCCATCATGGATATCCGGAGTGTCGGTGACTGGGAATTGAGACACGTTCCGTCACTCGGAGTACGGAACGTACCTCGTTTCCCGTGCCGGGCTAACTCCTATCCCAACACAATGCAATATGCATGCATGCATGAAATGCAACTAAGATACAATCCTAACATCACAATGTTATGAATGGCATACACGGTACACGAGGTAATACACAACCAGCATACACAATGCTATGGATGAAATGGCATACGCAATGCAGTAATGGCTTACACAACATGAGGGAGCCTCAGCCACACTCACAAAGAGGCCAATGATGAAAAGAGACACCTCGAAAGCGTGCAGCGTGCACGCAAACGAGGACCGACACCTCGGCACCGATGCCACTCTAATGACATGGCAAACATGAAATGGTATAACATGCAAATCAGTAGCAAAATGAGGCAAAACAGCCCCGAAACGGTAAATGGACCCATGCATGGAACGACCCGAACTGATTTGGGCATGAAATGGCCTATAGCTATCAATGCATGCAATATTTGAACATGCAATGAAAATAGAAGCAAGGAGCCCCGAAAAGCATGTTTACAGTTAAATCAGCCAAACAGTGCACAAAGGGGCTAAATAGCATCAAAAATGGCCCGAAAGGAGATGAAGCAATCAGATCAAGCCCAACAGAGAACCTTCTAAAATATGAAAGGGACCAAAAATATGTTTTACAGTGTAACAAAGCCCCAAACAGAATACAAGTATGCTAAAATGCATGCAAAATAAGGCCAAAAGGAGATAAAGAAGCAACTGACAATGCTGTCCCAAACAGGAAAGCCCTTCAAAAACATGAAGAGGGGCCAAAATATGGACTTTTACAGTCTGAGTACCAGCCAAAACAGTGCACAAGCATGCTCAAAAACATGAAAAATGAGGCCATAAGGGGCTATAACATGAAGTACACAAAAATTCATCAAACAGCCAAAGACCCTTAATGAAACATGAAAGGGGTCAAAATATGGCCACTTCAGTTCTGATCATGGCCGAAAAACAGAAGCAAATAAGCTAACAAAACATGCAAAAATGGGGACCAAAGAGGGGTATAATGGTAAGTGATACATGGAGGTCCCCAAACAGTGATGACCCTTCTTCAATGTTAAGAAGGGCTCAAAATAAGCCTAATTCAGTTATGACAACATGCCCAAAACAGATCACACATAGGCTAAAAATATCATGCAAGGAAATGGCATTCAAGAGGGTATTGAAGCAAGTGCAACATGGGGGGCCCAAACAGTGTTGAGCCCTTAATGAAACAAGAAAATGAGCTCAAAAAAATGACCTTTTCAGTTTTGGTCGGAGCTCAAAACAGCAAGAAAAGAGGCTAGAAAAATGTTGCAAAATTGAGCTCAAAAGAGGGGAAATGGTGCTTACCCTTGAAGACTATCCTTGGCTCCCTTTTGGCTTGAGGAATGCTGCCTCCTAGCTGCTGGAAGACAGCTCCTAGCTGCTGGAAATGGAGGTGGTGGTGTGGTGCTGGTGGTGATGAAGAAATGAGGTGTAGGAACTTGGATTTTGAGGAATGTAGAGAGGGAGAGTAGGCAGGAGCTCTAAAGCAATTTTCCTAACCTTGCAAGAGGGCTGGAGCGCTGTTATGTAGGCAAAAATGGGGAGAATAAGAGGGGAAAAAAAAGGGGGGGGGAAACATGGATCAAGTTTCCCTCCCAAAAAGAGTCCAACCCTCCGGATATGGGTGATGTGCAAAACAAAATACATGGCTAGAACACACTTGGGAGGGGATAATGGCTGGCTAGTTTAAATGGGCAAAAAAGATCATCCACCAGAAAAAGGTGGCCGGCCGGCTACTTTTTTCTGGGTTTTCTGGCCGGCCAGCTACTTTTTCTGGCTTTTCTGGCCGGCAGCTACATTCAGGACAAAAAAAAGTGGGCTTCCGAAAAACAAAGTGGCGGTGGGTGATTGGGAAGTTCAAATGTGGCCGTTCAAGTGTCCAAATTGAAGCCCCCGGAAGTTATCTTTCCAATGGCGCAAACCTGCATCAAAATTCCTCCTGTGGAAAAGGTTATGCCGGGAATATCTTCTGGGTTGGAAGCAATTATGCTAAAAACTGCCCTAGCAAAAGATAAATAAAGCAAAAAGGAATAAATGACCAGATAAACGGCAGCATAACAGCTTAAATTAAATACACAACACACAGTCGGGCATACAACACACGGTTGGTAAGCTGAATACACACTGTCCTCAAACACTGATCAATATCCCTGAATCACTGTTCCCAAAGATTGAATCTGATACCCGCAGATAACTGATTCTCAAATACTGACTGATGCCCGCAGGCCTGATGCCCAAACTCATACACTGATACATGCATTCCTGTAGAGACGCACTCTAAAGCACATAACAGATAAGTTAGAGCCAAAACACCCCTATGTTGGGGTACGGTTTCCCTGTCCTATTTTGTCAGGAGCTAGGGTTTCACTACGCATGCAGCGGTGTTAAACAACCTATAAACGGGTAAGCAACATGTCCTAGTTTCGAATGGTCACTATGGATCCAAATATGCACTAGGTCGAATGGTCAAAAAGGGTGCCCCGGTAAAACCGGGGTTTGTGTTCCCATACTGTAGAGCCCGTAACCGGTCAGCCTTATGGATATGCCTTGACAAGACAAGCCTCCGGCAAACCGCTCAGGAATGCAGATGGCAAACACGGTGTCCTAGGCGCACCAATGCAAATGCAATGCAAAGAAACACACAAGTGTAGTCAAAAGCCGATATCACGAGTTCGAGTCAAGTTCTCTAACTCCCCAGCAGAGTCGCCAGAAACTGTAGACGTCCCCGAACGCATCCCAGGGAAGGAGTGCGAGTCCCCCCCGTTCTGGTTCGCTTACGGGTCTACTACAGTTCGAAGGACTCAAATGTCACGGTTCTTAATCTTGAACCAAAGAGTCCAAATCCGGCAAATCGTTTTGAAAACAGATTTTTTGAAAGAAGTGCCAAACATGGACTGCTTTGCCAGATACAGAGTCGCCACCTAAATATTTTATTTTTTGGGAAATTTAGGAAACCCTGACTCGGTGCCAAAGGCCACGTGTCCGTCATCACCAAAGTTGCCTCGGCTCGGGAACTTGGGTATGATTGGGGAAGGTCACTTCGTGAGCACCCCCGCTCGCCCGGTCAAAGACCGGCCTCTACTAACCATGATATCTATTTTTGAAAATATTGTGTGTTCTTATTCCAGTTATTAGCCTAGATTTACTATGTGATGTGCACAGCATACAAGTATAGACTGAGTCGCCTGAATTGGAACAAAACATTTCATGTTTGTTTGAAAATGGTTTGATGGTGCTACCCGCAGGTAGGCTAAGACGTGGATTTGCCACCCTCGGGTGGGCTTAGAAAACATGATTTTGCCACTATCTAGTGGGCTTAAAACAAACATTTGATGAATTGTTCCAATCCAAATAACCCAACCTTCACCCACAGGCATTCAAGGCAGTTATATCACATAAGCAGTTAGCCTCATGGCAAGCATGCTATTCATGGCAGTCACTCACACGCATGCAAGGATCCTAAAGCATAAAACTCACCGAGTACTCCAAGCCAAAACAGAAGCTCATTAGAAATCATGCATGATCCTAAATACAGAATGCCTAATGCAACACATGCAAAGATGCAACTATAGCAGGCTCGACTATTCTAAACATGGCATATGGAATGCTACAACTAACACGTATTCAATTTGGAATTGAAATACAAATGCAGTTTGTATGATGCGCCGAGCCCGTGCGTGCAAAACAGATGAATGATACAAACATGCTGTCATACTGTATGCTAATTGAAATATGCCCTAATCTAACCATCATAAGCAGGTAAATAAAAGGGAAGAAAGATGTGGGGTTGGAAGACATACATCACACTCACCCACACTTATTACAATTATGCCCTCGCGCAGAGGGTCCAAATAAATATACAGTCCCGAATGAAAGAATAGTACAGTCCAAATAATACAGTCCAAATAATGTACAAATTCCTAATTAATTTACAAATTAACTAAGAAAATAATAAAACTGGCATGCAAGCCAGGAACTGCCTTGATTCTGCTCCGGATGATGGAATGATGCATGTTTGAGAAATCCACTGGAATGCCCCAATTAGCCTCTGTTTTGCAATGATTCTTGAAAAGCACGCCAAGCCTCGGAAGACCGCTGATTCTTGATATTGCAACAGAGAGCAGGAAAGGGGCATAGCAATGTATTTTCACAAATGTATGCATGTCTCGATCCTCGTACCAATTACGCATCTCGATGCATGATGGCCGAGGAGCCAAATTGCACAACTCAATATAGAATGAATGCATATGAACACAACAAACCTAACTCCTCATCATGGATAATCCGGAGTGTCGGTGACTTGGGAATTGAGACATGTTCCGTTACTCGGAGTACGGAACGCACCTCGTTTCCCGTGCCCGGGCTAACTCCTATCCCGAACACAATGCAATATGCATGGCATGCATGAAATGCAACTAAGATACAATCCTAACATACACAATGTTATGGAATGGCATACACGCTACACGAGGTAATACACAACCGAGCATACACAATGCTATGGATGAAATGGCATACGCAATGCAGTAATGGGCTTATACCAACATGAGAGAGCCTCAGCCACACTCACACAGGAGGCCATCAGATGAAAACGAGACACCTCGAAATGCGTGCATGCGTGCACGCAAACCAAGGACGGACCCTCAGGCACCGAAATGCCACTCTAATGAGACATGGCAAGGACATGGAATATGGTATGCAAACATGCAAAAATCAGTAGCAAAATGAGGGGCAAAACAGCCCCGAAACCCGGTAAAATGAAACCCGATGCATGGAATGACCCCGAAACATGGATTTTGGTGCATGAAATGGCCTATAGCTATACAATGCATACATAATTTGAACATGCAATGAAAATACAGAAGCAAGGAAGCCCCGATACAAGCATTTTTACAGTTCAAAGCATGGCCAAACAGTAAGCACAAGTAGGGCTAAGATGGCATGCAAAAATGGCTCCGCAAAGGAGGCAATGAAGCAAGTGGTAGATACAAAGCCCAAACAGAAAAATACCCTTCTAAAATACTGAATAGGGACCAAAAATATGTCTATTTACAGTAGATGACAAGCCCCAAATCAGTATACAAACATGCTCAAAATGCAATGCAAGATTAAGGCCATAAGGGGGCTATAACATGAAGTACACAAAAAATTCATCAAACAGCCAAAGACCCTTAATGAAACATGACAAAGGGGTCAAAATATGGCCACTCTCAGTTCTGATCATGGCCGAAAAACAGAAGCAAGATAAGCTAACAAAACATGCAAAAATGGGGACCAAAGAGGGGTATAATGGTAAGTGATACATGGAGGTCCCCAACAATGTTGAGCCCTTCTTCAATGTTTAATAAGGGATCAAAATAAGCCTAACTACAGTTTATGACATGCTCCAAAACAGATCACACATAGGCTAAAAATATCATGCAAGAAAATGGCATTCAAGAGGGTATTGAAGCAAGTGCAACATGGGGGGCCCAAACAGTGTTGAGCCCTTAATGAAACAAGAAAATGAGCTCAAAAAAATGACCTTTTCAGTTTTGGTCGGAGCTCAAAACAGCAAGAAAAGAGGCTAGAAAAATGTTACAAAATTGAGCTCAAAAGAGGGGAAATGGTGCTTACCCTTGAAGACTATCCCTTGGCTCCCTTTTGGCTTGAGGAATGCTGCCTCCTAGCTGATAGAAAGCTCTCCTAGCTGCTGGAAATGGATTAGTGGTGGTGGTGCTTGGTGGTGATGAAGAAATGAGGTGTAGGACTTAGGAATTTTGAAGGAAATGGAAGGAGATGAGATAGGGGAGCTCCAAGCAATTTTCCAACTTCCAAGACAGAGCTGGGGCTCTGTTATGTAGACAAAAAGGGGGAGAAATGGAGGGAAAAAGTGGAGGGAAAATGGATCAAGTTTTCCCTCCAAAAGAGTTCCCTCCGGATACAGCTTTTGGAGGGAAAAGATATACAGCTGTAATATACACACTGCAAGGATCATGGCCGGCCAACTTTCAGAGTTGCAGGTGGCCGGCCGGCCCCCCCCATGGCCGGCCGGCCAAGGGTCAAAAAGGTCAAGCTTAGTTTCTAGCCGGCCACCAGATATTGGTGTCCTCCCAGGTGTCCTCAACACAACCATGTGGTTCAAAATTGGCAACTGTAAGACAGGAGAGACAACAAGCCACTTTTAGGAGGGGTTCAAAAGGTTCAAGTTGAATTAATGGCCGGCCATATAATATTTGTCCTCCCATGTTCCCACAACACAAATATGGGGTTTGGGATTGAAGAAAGTGGCATTAGGGTGGTCAACATTGGCTTGGAAGTGAGAAAAACGGCCGTCGGAGGGCGACGGATGAATATAACTGGTTGCTGAAACATTGCTGGCCTCCCACCCTTCTGTGACCTTCCTGGTGATAAAACAGAGGTACCTGCCAAAAATGAACAAAACCGATGCAAAATAAAGGTTCCGGGGCCGAAACGCGCAGTCCGAGGTCCCGAAAACTGACTGTTAAGCACCGAAAGTGGCGTTCGACCACGAAGTGGGTCTCTCAGACCTCAGTGTCCCTCGAAAGGGAGTAAATGAGATGCATGCCAAAAATCGGAGCAATCGGAGATAGTTAGGCGGTCCCGAACCGAGGCACACGGCCTGACGGCTCCGAAAACCGGGAACCGGGCTCCGAAATGGGCAAAATGGCCTACAGCCACAAAATGTAGCCCACGGCCACTGAGAGATGGTCTACGGGACCTCTCCCTCCCCTCAGGAAGAGAAACAGAGAAAATTGAGTCTGGTTCGCAAACCGAGGCAAGGCATAGAAGAGGGTTCGGAAGTCCGGAGGCAGGGCTCACGGCCGAGACTCTGAGACTTCTGAACGAGCACAATATGCAACATCACCGAGCGCTCAATCGGTGACGTCTGAGTCTTAAGGTCGGTCAAAAATGGGGTGTCTACACTAGGGTTAATGACCTATGCTTGAATTCTTATCAAAGTAAATGTGTACAAAGAGGTCTTTTGATTTTTATTTTGGTGGTAGGGCCTGGTTGGTCTTTATTGGGGGTTGGGGCATTCTCTGAAAATGGACCGTTTAGGCCTAGTGGGAAGGCACTGGTCAGGAATGAATATAGCTGGAACAGAGGTACTATACTATACTATACTTTATATATACCCTTACAAGTTATATAGATGATTTGGCTTCTAAGAATTGATTTCATGTGATTGTGTGCTTATTGATCCACGAAAACAAATATGTTGTATTTGGAGATTGTGCTTATTAAACCTTATGCTAATTTCTCTATGAGAGCAATTGTAGAGTGCACTTAATTTTGGAATGCAGATTGCAATCTAGTTATCAAAACACATCAACCATATATATATATATAGATTATATAAAGTGAAGAAGTAACTGAAAAATTAAATATTGAGGTGGTGAAAGGGACTTGAACCTAAGACCATTAGCTTGTAAACAATACTTTTATTACTTGAGCAATACCAATGTAAATAACACTTTTAAGCAATAGACACGCTACATGTTTTTAATTCAAAATCAAAATTTATATTTTATAAATTTAAAAGTGCATCTATCAAGTGAGCACACACCCACTAGTATATATAATATATATATATATATATATATATATGTGCGCGCGTGTGTGGAATGGAATAATAGGACACTTCACTTGGTGACTTAAATTAACAACAATTTTGGGAGCTTAATATCATAGCCTCATTCTTTGTTATTGAAAAGATTAAAAAATATTATTTCAGTACCCATGACCAATGTGATGAAGCCTAGTAATCATTTTTTTATTTTTTCTTTTTATGATATATCGAATGGAAAATTATTTAATATTCTTAAAGTATCATCGTCGCATGCACATGTAATACTTTCGACCAATGAAGTCACATAAAAGAAGATGAATGATATTGACCTTATCTCTCACCTAACTAAACAAGCTGAGTTAGGCTAGCTTCACTTATCCCATTACTAGTACTCTTA
Source organism: Camellia japonica (assembly GCA_030407325.1). Lineage (NCBI taxonomy): Eukaryota > Viridiplantae > Streptophyta > Magnoliopsida > Ericales > Theaceae > Camellia > Camellia japonica. Next base: position 23,802,987 of record JAPPVO010000059.1, on the reverse strand, counting down.
TTAACATTAAGAGCACTATATTAGTATATCGAGTCATTACTTCGGAAGTAATAAATAATTAGTTATATAGAAGACTCTAGCATAGGGAGTGGACTCAAACACTTTACCTCCTAGTGATGTGGCCACTTACTAAATGTTGGATTTTTGTTATGCTAAACAATGTGTTATAGTTTACATAATTCAACGGTTTGTCAAATTAAAAGTGAGGGGCAAAAAAATAGGTGCAAAAGGGAGAGGAAATGATTCTGACTGAAGCTATGGAAGAGAAAAACAGATCAAGTAAGAGCAACAATGGTGTTGGTGCCACAAAGAAGAACAAAATCAATCAAACCCTTAAACGGTATTTTCGAAACATCGATCTTTCTGTTAGAATATCTTTTGACCAAGAAATTAAAAAAAAAATTACAATAATTCAAAAGATTTTAATGGATTTTTATTTTACATTTTTATTATGTAGTGTGAGAAACCTGTCTAGTATGACAGAACAGGTGAGCAAGGCAATGGTTGATAGTGTTAGCATTGCCACCGGGACTGTGATGGCACTGGTGGTTCAGTCGCAGGTGGGGAAGGCTTTCTTAGCCATGGTTCTAGGACAACTTGTCACGACCCAAACCCGCCCCTATGGGTTTAGCACCGTAACCGGCCAGTAATCCGAGATTACCAGAGGCCTGCTTAACAGTAATACAGTAGAACAGAGTACAGGGGCATGGCGGAAGCCAAAACAGTAGACAAACAATGTCCAATGAGCTGTGACAGTCTGTATGCAAAAAGACTTTTCATACATGTGTATACTCAGTACAGAACAGTAGGCACAATATTTACAATCATTCAGTTTAGGGACCAAATCCCTATGAAACAGTACAGTACAGTGCTATCAGTCTATACAGTTATAAAAATAGATACAGAGACAGACAGGGGAAATAAAAACACCCCTAAGCCATAGCTTGGCAGGCTCGGAATCTCGCAGTGAGGCACAGTGGTTGGCTTGACAAAACTGGAGTTACCCCGACGCTTCTAGCCACCGTCTGGTGCCTGTACACCTACATATATATATGAGCAGTGAGCTAAAGCCCAGTGAATAACATAATGCGTAAAGGGGTTTAGAATGAATGTCCTTACAGTAATGAAAACAGTTCATTGATTCAGTATATCAGTCATTCAGTCATATGTGGTACATCCATTAGCATAGCAGTACAGTAAACAGTAGATCTTGAAAGACCGAACAGTCAATGATGGCCATCAATCAGTAAACAGTAGTTGTTCCAACAAGGGAACCGACAGAGATCTCTGTAACAGTAACAGTAGACAGTAGTTGCTAAGGATGCCACAATACAGTTCAGAATATAGGACATACATTCATTCGATTAACAGTATCAGTTCAGAAAACAGTTCAGTTAAACAGTCAGAAATATTCACAGTTGAACATATCTTTACACAATTGTTACTCACAGAGCTCTGGGCTATAATTAGGCTAGAGCGCATTCCCAGATGCCAACCCTACACAGTTTACAGGATGAACACACACTAAGTTATACAGTTGGGAAACAATAACTTAATCCCTAATTTGCCTCGATGTGGTTCTAAATCAATATCCTCATTAAGATGCCTTAAACATGCACTAGGAATGCCTAGGATGGAAAGAGGATGCAAAGTTGCAGTTAGAAACACTTTTCAAAATTTTCAAAAAATAGGGGTCTCGCTCGAGCGTGGCTTTCTACGCTCGAGCGGGCATGCAGACAAAGGATCTCTGCTCGAGCGTGACTTACGTCGCTCGAGCGGACTGCAAGCTACAGTGAAAATACTGGATGCTCAAAATTCACGCTCGACGGGCGCTCGACCCTCGCTCGAGCGTGAGACACAAGTCCTCGCTCGAGCGTAAATTCTCTCGCTCGAGCAGACTGTAAGCTCATGCAAAGTATTGGATGCACGCATTTCACGCTCGAGCGTCACTTTACTCGCTCGAGCGGAAGGCATGATCACAAAGTGTACGCTCGAGCGTGGGTCCAAAATCTAGAAAATCCAGATTTGAACCTCAAGCTCAAAACCAAGTTTTAATGCATAAATTTCGCTCCTCTTGGGCTAATTTTCTGGAAAACACTTGTAAATACATAGAATAACATGATTTAAAGCTCAATTTGTAAAATCAAGGCCCAAGGGAAGATCAATTAAACTCATTTCAAACCAATTTTCAAGAACATCATCTCAAATGAACATGCATGAACTTTAAACAACTTTCAAGCTTCAAAACATGCTCTAATGAGCCAATTCTTTTCAAACAAGATGAAATCATGGTCTTAAACATAAATATGAGCATGCATGCATGCAACATTTTGCCATGAAAACAACTTAAACTCAACAATACAAACATGCATGCATGGAATGAGCTTCAATTCAACATTATTAGACTAAATCTTGACTTAGATCACTAGAGGCTCATGAAACATGTAAAATCAACTCAAATACACAATTAGAAGGTGAGTCTCCAACCTTAAGTCTTGAATTATAGGCAAGGAAGCTTGATTTAGCAATCTACACTTCAAATCTTCAAGTTCTCTAAGCCAAATTGTAGAAATCAATTTTCTCTTAACTCTCTCTCTCTCTAGTTCGGTTTGTGCTCAAAATAAGGCTGAGGAAATGTTGGTTAAATGCCTAATAAAGCTTCAAATATGTTTTGCCTACAAGGTCCACTAACATGGCATTATGGTAAATAAGACAACTTGTATAATTAACTTATTTTAATCTATTTAATCATACCAAATCACATTTCAGATAAATACACCATAAAATTATATAAATCTCAATTAGCTTAAAACACGAATCAATTTCCGGTTCGGCCGCCGATAAGGCCTTCAATTTACAGTTTAAACGTAAAAACATGAACAGATAATCAAACAGGCAACAGATAGAAATGCAATTAAACAGATATACTCAATTAATTCAGTTCCAGATTTCAGTCAGTCAATTCAGTATTTCAGTCGGTTCAATTACTTTTCATAATCAGTCTCAGTTTAGCAGAAATCAGTGGTTAATCGGTAAACAGTGGTGAGGGTTATTACACAACTCCTCTTGGTTTTATATAAATAAAACATGGTTTTATATAAATAACAGCAGATATTGGTGTACATTCACATTTTTGGTTACTTTACAAAAATAGGGAATAAAACACAATTACCTTTCTATGTTGTTAGAATGAGAATTTAAAATGACTACAAAATTGGGTAATTGTGTAGTAGTTCCAAAGCACCAACTTAAAATGTAACAATTTTTCAACAAAATTTGTCCCATTGAATCAAATTTTTCATAAAATCAATTTGTCTAGTTTATCAGCACAATTGTTTCCCTCTTTTTTCCCAGTACAACTTGTTCTATATGAATTTTTCCAATACTTTTTCATTTTTTTCTCCTATTTTTCTCTCTAACTCCATTTGAATTTTCATTGCCTGGCTTTCACCATTGTTGAGCAAACAGGTTTGGAGAAAATGCAGGGGAGGCAACAGAAGATGTGCTTGCGACCGCCGGACACTGTGCTGGCACTGCTTGGAATGTCTTAAAGATTATGAAAGCCATCAATCCGGCTTCGTCAGTGTCCTCTGGAGTACTAAAGAGCACAATCAAAGATAGGAAAACTTAAATCGTGTGTTGTCAATTTATGTATCTAAAACATAACATGCTAAACACTGTCTCTATAATGCATCTAGCAAAAATAATCCTTCTCTAAATTGGATCAGAAATGGTTGATATATGTATTTTGTTAAATGTTCATGATTCAATTTATTTGTTGGTTTGAATGATTTTTGCAAATTACAGATTATATTGAATAAATTGGATGGATTATTATAAATTATAGGCTTATTTTGTTGGATGTTGGCAACCAAATTTTGGTTTTGTTTTTTAGTTTTAGCGACCAATTGATTAGTCAGGAAAGATAAGTTATACTTTTGCCGACTAAATAAAGTAGTCGGTGTATCACCAAGCACATTTGGCGACTAAATAATTAGTCGTTAAAATTATTAGTTTTGGCAACCAAAGGATTTGGTCGCGAATAGGTCTATTGCCGACTAAAGTTTTAGTTGCGCAAACATTTCTTTTGACGACAAACATGTTTGGTCATGGAATGTGACAATTGGCGACCAAACAATTTGGTTATGGAATGTGACAATTGGCGACTAATTATTTTGGTCGTGGAATGTCACAATTGGCGACCAAACTTTTTGGTCGTTCAATGTGATAATTGGCGACCAAACTTTTTTGTCGTGGAATGTGACAATTGGCGACTAAGATATTTGGTCGGGAAAATATCACTTTTCGCGACCAAAGTGTGTTAGCGACAAAATGGATTAGTCGCAGTAATGACATATTTAGCGACCAAAAATTTAGTCGGCAAATCTAACTTTTCCCGACCAACCAAAATTTTGGTCGCGAATTACTTTTGCCGACCCTCAATTAGCGACAAAACTAGCGACCAAAAAAATTGGTCGCGGATAACTTTTGCCGACTAAAAATGAGCTTTTAGCGACCAATTTTTTGGTCGACAAAAGTGTTATTTCTTGTAGTGTTCACTTAAAAGTAAGACTACTTGAATAAATATTCTATTTGTAAATGCATGACAAGGTAAATGGTTCATTTACTTATTCTTCAACCGCAAATTATAATGAATGTATACAAGATCATTAAGCCTTTGATGTTCCAATCTATTCCTCTTCTTTGTATGCATACGTTCAAAAACACTCCAATTCCTTTCACATCTAGAAGAGCTACTAGTTTGGCTAAGAATTCGAATTGCCAACTTTTACAAATTTTGAGCACTATGACCAAATAACCTCCACCATTCATCTTATTACTAAAAGAATAGAAGAAATAAATAAATTAGATCTAATGTTACACTCAAAGAATTATTAAGCAATCACAATGAAAAAATCAAATGTAATAAATAATGTTACCTGGTTGTGTTGTCTTGGATGTAATAGTAGCAAGCTCTCTTCCAAAACTTTCTAATTGATCTCGAAACAATCTAGCTTCATCCAAGAGTTTTGTCTTGCTACATGTACCTTTTGTTTCAATCATATCAAGCACACTTGCCATAACCTTTGGTTTTTTGCAAAATGATACTTGATCATATTGAAAAGCCGGATTCAACCAATGAGCTGCAGCATAGATATTTTTGCATAATGTCCTATCCCAATGCTCTTTAACAATACTTGTATAAGGCTTGTACAATCTTTTTTTCTTCATGAAAACATTCTTAATTGCTATTCTTGCCCTATACATGCCCTCATATACATATCCCATTGAAGGCTTTTTATCTCCATCAACAATACGCAACAATCGCATGAATGGCTCAACAATCTTAACAATGATCAAGCAATCATTCAAAAACCTACTGTCTAAAATGATAGCAACAACTTCTTTTGATTTTTTATCTTTTGCATGCCTTGAATCCACAAAATCCTTACTTATAACTAAGGCTTTCAAATCCTACATATGTTTTTGAATACTACGCAATGCAATGAAAGTAGTGGGAAAACGGATTGTTCCTGGGCGCACAATTTCAGTCCATCCCTTCCTTTTTCTCAACCAAGCTATCAACCATGGGCGATTGTAAATAAATCTTGTTACACTTGATGCTCTACAGCCAAGCTTTTTCACATGTTACAACTTGGAAATATCATTTAACACTACGTTCAAACAATGTGATGCACAAGGAGACCAATTAATGTTCTTGTAAGTTTGATTAACAAGTCTTCTAGTAGCAACGTAATTTGCCCCATTATCTGTCACCATGTGCACAATATTGCTCACTCTCACCCACTCAATAATTTCTTCAAACAATTTAAAAAGAAGATGAACATCTTTTACAGCATCAGAGGCATCAACAGATTTAACAAAAGTGATTCCTCTAGGGCAATAAACAAGAAAATTAATGAGGGTTCTATGTCTACCATCAGTCCAACCATCACCCATAATTGTACACCCAGTATCAGCCCAAGTACTTTTTATAGAGTCAATAAACAATTAAAGCTCTTTCTTTAAGTCATTTAATAAAGAAACTCGAACTTCATGATAGGTAGGAACTTTAAATCCTAAACCAATGGCGATTGCAGCATCAAACATGGGTTGAAAGTATATGGAATTGACAACATTCATTAGAACACATGTATCATACAAAAATTTTGCCACAATCATATGTACAGCTTCTTTAGTTGCAAGGGCACTTTTGATAGCTAGTTGAGAGCCCCGAGTGGTCCTTGGTGTAAAAAAATTATCAATTTTTGCAGGCTGGATCAGATTTACCTCTTGTTGATGATGGGGTATTAGAGTGTGCCGTTGAATTATGGCCAGATGAATCCATCTTACCTAAACAACACTATATAATATATTTATCATGTATATAACAGCTATGAAAAAAAAATTAACAAACAAACATGAGCCATAATTACAATATGGAAGTTTATATAGACCATTAACAAACATTAACAAACCATAACAATTATATTATAGACCATTAAAAAAGAAAAACCAAAAAATCTACATTTAACAAAACATGGGTGACCTAGCCAGAAAACAGAGATCAAAAGCTACAACACAGGGGCCAAAAACAGGGACCAAAAGCTATAAAAATAAAAAAATATAATAAAAAGATGAAACTTGATTATAATAAAAAAAACAAGCTGTTAGATCATTGCAAATGGGGAACTACTCAATTTTAAGGGATCCATTATGACATGGGATGACTCAAGCTTTGATACAAACAGAATTTAACAAACACAACAATCACATATGCAGTAGTTTCATACACAAATACACAGCAGTTTCATGCATATTATATTACACTAGTAATTAAAAATTATGCATATACAACAATCACATATATATATATATATATATATATATATATATGTAACCAATCCAGAAAAAAAAAAAAAAAAAAAAAAGGTTTAATTGGAATTTTGGTTCACCAAATCACAAAGTTTTGCTCACCAAATCACAGATTTTTGCATACAAAAGCCATTCCCAAATCACAGATTTAATTCGGTTCAATCCCAAAAATAAAGAAATTAGTTCACCAAATCACAGATGTTTGCTCACTGGATTTGTGTCCTCCATTCACCGTCGAAATTCTGTGGCAACACCGGCCGGATTTCTGCTCACCGGATTTGCTGCTGGGACAATAGAGAAAGTGAGAGTTTGAGTTTAAGAGAGGCAACACAACACCTAGAGAGGGAGACGAAAGCTTCTGCTATTTAGCCCTAGGTTTGTGATTTTTTTAGGCCTATATATATACAGAAGAACTGGCTAGGTCTTCAAAACTGTTCCGGGTCGCTGGGTCTTCCAGTTTAACCGCCGATTCATCCGATTTTCCCATTACTCCGGTTTTAAAGTGTTATCCAGACTAGAACATGGCCCAGTTCCCGGTCCAACCAGTCCGACCGACCTGTCCGGTCCGAGTTTCACAACATGACTTCATTGTTGTCGTATAACCACCACCATCGTTGTTGATCCTCCTCCGCCCTGTTATGCCACTCCAGTTGTCGTCATGATCTCTCTCTCTCTCTCTCTCTCTTCCCACACTCAGATTTCTCTCTCTCATCCAATCTCACCGTTACTCACCGCTACCTTCATCGATCACCGATCTGATATTCACAGCTCTGCTCTGCTTCAGATCTGAGTCTGATGGACTCCAATCTCCTTCGCCGCTCGATTTCTAGGGTGCCAGGCTTTTGGTGGATTGCAGCTCGATTTCTCATTTTGGCCCCAAAACAGTTTTTGACAAATAAACAGTCACTACAAGAAATTTCACTTTTGGCGACTAAAATTTTAGTCGCCAAAAGCCTTGTTTTTAGTCGCCAATCACTTTTGCCGACTAATATATTTCGTCGCCCATTTGGTCGCCTATAGTTTGTCGGGGAAACAATCGGCAACTAAAACTTTTTTGGTAGCCAAAAGTGACCTATTGGCGACTAAAACCTTAGTCGCCATATATTTTTAAAAAAAATTAAATAAATAAATATATTTACTTTTAGTGACTAAATTATTTAGTAGCCAATTGAGCATGTATGTTTGGCGACCAATTATTTGGTAGCCAAAAATTTTACTTTTTGAGAATTGGCGACTAAAATTTTAGTAGCCAAAAGTTTCTTTTTTACAATTGGCGACTAACAGTTTAGTAGCCAAAAGTATCACTTTTTTACAATTGGCGACTAAAGTTTTAGTAGCCAAAACCAACCCGTGACATTTGTTTAGTCACCAAAAGGTCTCATTTAGTTTTTATAATTTATTTTGTAATATTTTTTGCGCTATCTATAACCTATGCATATACAAAATTATTCATCTATTCATTCATTCATTCATTCATTCATTCAATTCTTAACCATTCAATAAAAATATTTCTCCACAACTTGTACCATTCAATTTTCAACCACATACAAAACTTAACTATTAACTGTACATATCAAACAAAATAAAAATCCACAAATATAGTATAATCCAACAAATACATATACTATCCAAACCAACAAACTCGTGATCGTAACTTGTATTCCCAACACAAATCTCTCTTTTACTTTGGACACTTGTGCATTCACAGCATAAATTGGTTCTTCAAGTTACTAGAATTAAACACAGGCAAATTTCATTTTTATTTATCAAGGAATCTTTTCTCCAGAACGGTTCAATCTCAAGGTAGAAATTTCCTACAACAACAATACTCAACAATGTTATGCTTTGTTTGGTAGGAGGGAAACGAAAAGAGAAAAAAATAATTGAGAAAGTTATTAAATATTATTCCCACGTGTCATTGAACACAAATTTGGAGGGAATTCAATTTAATTTAGGTACAAACAATACTCAAGGAACAACAAAATAAATATATTTTCCCCTCAACTCTTATCTGCTTTGTTCTCAATCTAATTGGAATATCTCATGCAAAGAAGATTGAAAAAACATAAACAAATGGACAACGCTTCAAATATTATTGCATCAAAAATCTATAAATACAAAACTGATCTATACCATCATTATCCGTCTCATTATGGGCTTGAGGTGATATGCATTAATAAAAAGTGTCATTCCTATGCATCAATTAGCAAGTGTAAACAATTGGAGCTAATTAAAAAGTGTGCTAATTAGCTCCCTCCATTAGCATAGTCTCCACACTGACTGGAAAGGTTGGCATCATTTCCAGAACACAAGGAGGTCAACATAACTAGATCAAAAATAGTGATGACAATAATGGCTAATGAACAACATAGGACAGCATCCAATAAACAAAATCATGAATCTCACATTCCCAATACAAATATGATGAGAAGCACTTCAAAGAGAGTACCTCTGGATGCCACAGGAAGGCAATAACAGGATAATTGTGTGCATGAACTGTGGAGACATAGACCTGATACAAATAAATGTTCTAAATTTAGAATGTTCAAATATATAGGAAGAAAACAAAAAACATTGGAGAATAAAACTTATTTATTGATAAAAATAAATAATCAATTGATAATTCATATAGAGAAAATTCTAGCTGGAATATCATATAGTTTGATAATTGATAAAATATAACAAATTGCCCATAGTCAATACCTTATTATCTGAATCTGCACTAGTTGTTAAGACCTTGAAGAAACTACATAGTTCCTTGTACTCTCCAAACCTTTCTGGTGATACACCATACTGTTGCATAAAGGAATTCAACTCACTAAGGTCAGCTACTATGTACTTTGCAAATCTAAGTACGCCTGCTAAGATTAAGTAGGCATATATGGGTCTAAAAAAATAGAACAGAAACAATACGAAGAACTAGTTATGTCTCTATTGTATCTGCATAATTCATAATCTATATGCATTCAAGTCTTAATAAATTAGGAATTGGTGCTAGAGTGGAACGACAAGGATAATGACAACAAATTAGGCATAAAATTCATTTTTTACAGACACCATTTTCTACTGTATTTTTTACCTCCAACTCACAATAGGAGTGGGGCCCAACCCATGTGATTGTGTATTCTCCACTCCCATTGTGAGTAGGCAATTAAAAATGAGGTAGAAAATGGTCTCTGTCGCAAGCCTGAAAACTTCCAAGTATGGACCATTATGGAGTCTTGATAAGTCAACATCCACTAAGGAACAAAATTTTCAGTTCCCATTCAAACAGCAAAAAAATATTTTCGTTTCCTAAGAGACAAAAATAAAGCACTAGTAGAATAGTGAAATTCTAGTATTTCCATAAAAAATTCAAATCCCATTGGAACATACTGAAAGGCATCAATACATAGCGCAATAGACCAAATTTAGAAATTTTCATAAATTATTTTGCAAATTTTTTGACAAAAATTCATAAGGATGTATTTTACTATATTGTAGACACCCCATTTTTGACCGACCTTAAGACTCAGACGTCACCGATTGAGCGCTCGGTGATGTTGCATATGGTGCTTGTTCAGAAGTCTCAAAGTCGCGGCCGTGCGCCCTGCCTCCGGACTTCCGAACTCTCTTTTGTGCCTTGCCTCGGTTTGCGAACCGGACTCGGTTTTCTCTGTTTTCTTTCCTGAGGGGAGGGAGAGGTCCCGTAGACTATCTCTCAGTGGCCGTAGGCCATTTTGCCCATTTCGGAGCCCGGTTCCCGGTTTTCGGAGCCGTCAGGCCGTGTGCCTCGGTTCGGGACCGCCCAACCGTCTCCGATTCCTCCGGTTCTTGGCAGGTACCTCTGTTTCATCATAACGAGGCACACTGGGGTCTTGGATACCCACTTCGTGGCTGAATGCCACTTTCGGTGCTTACAGCCGGTTTCGGGCCCCGAACCTCGCGGTTTGGCCCCCGAGCATTCGTTTTGCATCGGTTTTTGTTCATTCTTGGCAGGTACCTCTGTTTCATCATAACGAGGCACACTGGGGTCTTAGATACCCACTTCGTGGCCGAACACCACTTTCGGTGCTTAACTGCCGGTTTTCGGGCCCCGAACCTCGCGGTTTGGCCCCCGAGCATTCGTTTTGCATCGGTTTTTGTTCATTTTTGGCAGGTACCTCTGTTTTATCATCAGGAAGATCACTGGAGGGTGGGAGGCTAGCAATTGTCCAAGCAACCTATTGTGCTCTTCCGGCGCCCCCCGACGCCCGTTTTTCTCACTTCCGAGCCAATGTTGACCACCCTAGGGCCATTTTCTTTGAGCCAAAACCACATATTTGTGATGTACACACATGGGAGGACACTAAAAAACCATGGCCGGCCAGTAATTCTTATTTTCATTTTTGACCCTCTTTGAAAAGTGAATTGTTGTTTCTTCTGGTTCAGAGTTGTCAATTTCCAACCATAGGGCCTTGTTGTACACACCTGGGAGGACACCATCATATAGAGCTCGGCCAGCAATTCCATCTTTCCATTTTTGCCCTTGGCCGGCCGGCCAGGGGGGGTGGCCGGCGGCCACCTCCAATAAAGGGGGCTAGCCGGCCAGCTTCCTTGGGTGTGTGCATTCCAGCTATGCACCTTTTTCCCCCAGAAAAGATCTGCATCCGGGGATATTTTGGAGGGGAATGCTTGGGTGCATTTCCCTCCACCTTTACACCCCTCTTTTGTCCTATAAGGCAGCCAAAACTTGTGTCTAGGGTTAGAAAAATAGTCCTCGAGCATACATACACCAATCCATCTCCATTTCTCTCAAATCTTAAAAGTTTAGTGCCATTTCTAAATCATCTCTAGCACCACCAACACCACTTCATTTCCAGCAGCAAGGAGGAGTTCTTGGGGGTTTAGAAGCAACTTTCATCAAGCAAAGAGGTAGCAAAAGTCTTGTCTTCAAGGGTAAATCTCAAATCCCTCTTTTGTACCATTTTCTTGCTCCTTTCTTAACCTATTTCCATATTGTGTTGAGCTTCGACCCCTACTGAAAGTGGTCCCCTTTTGAGCTTATTTTGATCTTTGATTAAGGGCTCAACCCTGTTTGAGCCCTCTATGGCACACTTGCTTCAATAGCATCTTCTATGTCAATATTTTGCATTGAATATTTGGCCTATGTGTGATCTGAATTGGAGCATCTCATGAACTTATATTGTGATTATTTTGAGCCCTCTTCAACATTCAAGAAGGGCTCAACCTTGTTTTCATGCTCCATAGGCAAGTTGCTTTGAATCCTTGTTTTGCCTTTGTTTTTGCATGCTTTTTCTAGCTAATGAGTGATCTGTTTTCGAGCATAAGGTAAACTTTGAGTGGGCCCATTTTTAGCCCCTCTTCAACATTGAAGAAGGGCTAAACCCTGTTTGGCCTCTCTATCATGCACTTGCTTCATAATTCCTTCAAATTACCGTAAACTTGCATGATTTATTTGACCTACATGCAGTCTGTTTTGGAACATGCCATGAACTGTGAGTGAGCTTATTTTGTGTCCCTCTACATTATTTTAGAAGGGATCAACTTTTTTTGGGGTCTCCATGTTACACTTGCCTTTATATCTCTCTTTGACCCCACTTTGCATGCCTTTTTAAGCTTATCTAGCTTCTGATTTCGGCCATCATCAGTACTGAAAATATCCATATTTTGGCCTTCTTGTCATATCTCATTAAGGGTCTTTGTTGGTTTGATGAATGTTTGGGGTACTTCATGTTATAGCCTTATATATCCTCATTCTTGCATAGCATTTTTACCATGTTTTCATACTGAGTTGGGGAATGTCATCTGCTGAAAATGTGCATATTTTTAGTCCCTCATCAAGGTTTGTAGAAGGGTACTTTTCTATTTGAGCATCGCATGTATCACTTGCTTCAATACCCCTCTCTTGGCTCGTATTTTGCATGATATTGTTGCCCTATCCATGCTTGCTATTTAGCCCTTTTTGTGACTGAAAAATGCTATTTTGGGGGCTGCCTTGCTACTGTTTTGCATACCATGTACCAATTATGCATGTTTAGTATGGCTATAGGCCATTCCGGGTGCTTATTGTCGCATTTCGGGACCATTCCGGGCATTCGGTATCATTTCCCCACCTTTCGGGGCTATTTTGCATCATTTGTAAGTGCTGAAATTCCATTTGCATGTTTGCATACATTTCGTATGTCATTTCATGTTTTAATGCATCGCCTCGGTTTGCGCGCCCGTGTGCACGCATTTCGAGGCACCCCATTTTCATCTCGGCCTCTCATGTGAGTGTGGCTGAGGCCTCTCATGTTAGTATAAGTCCATTTCGCATTTCGTACGTCATTTCATGCTTTAATGCCATCGCCTCGGTTTGCGCGCCCGTGGGCACGCATTTCGAGGCACTTCTTTTTATCCGACGGCCTCCCGTATGAGAGTGGCTGAGGTCCTCTCATGTTGGTATAAGCCCATTTTGCATTCTGTATGCCATTTTCGCATCATTGCATTCCGTATGCCATTTTTCTCGGGCACGCACTTCGAGACATCTCATTTTAGCATCATTACATATCATTTCCATGTCATTTTGCATTCCGTATGCATCGCCTCGGTTTGCGCGCCCGTAGGCACGCATTTCGAGGCACTTCTTTTTATCCGACGGCCTCTTATGTGAGTGCGGCTGAGGTCCGCTCATGTTAGTGTAAGTCCATTTGCATTGCGTATGCCATTTCATGCCTTGGGATCATCGCCTCGGTTTGCGTGCCCGTCTGGCACGCATTTCGAGGCATCTCATTTTCATAGCATTGTGCATGTTTAGGGTTGCATATTAGTCGCATTTCATGCATATCATGCATATCGCATCGTGTTCGGGATAGGAGTTAGCCCGGACACGGGAAACGAGGCACGTTTCGTACTCCGAGTGACGGAACGGGTCTCAATTCCCCAGTCACCGACACTCCGGATTACCCATGATGGAGTTAGGTTTTGTTGTAGCATTCATCTGCATTGCACCCTATATTGAGTTGTGCAATCCGATTCCTCGGCCATCATGCATCGATATGCGTGATTGGTGGCACGAGAATCGAGGCATGCATATATTTGTGAAATACATTGCTATGCCCTTTTCCTGTTCTCTGTTGCAGCAAAATGAGGAATCAGCAACTTTTCGGAGTCTGGCGCGCATTTCGAGAAACATTGCAAACAGAGGCTAAATTGGGCATCCCAGTGGATTTCTGCGCAAAGGCAGGCAAACATACATCATTCATTATCCGGAACGAAGCAAGGCAGCCCCTGGCTTGCAAGCCAATTTTAAAGCTTTCTTAGTTAAGTTGTTAATTAATTAGGAATCTGTATTATTTCGGACTGTAATATTCTTTTATTTCGGACTGTATATTATTCTTTTGGACCCTCTGCGCGATGGCATAACTGTAATAAGTGTGCGTGTGTGTGATGTATGTTTTCCAACCCCACATCTTTCTTCCCTTTTATTTACCCGCTTATGATGGTTAGATATAGGGCATGTTTCAATTAGCATACAGTATGATAGCATGTTTGCATTCATTCATCTGTTTTGCACGCACCGGGCTCGGCACATCATACAAACTGCATTTGTATTTCAAATCCAAATTGAATACGTGTTAGTTGTAGCATTCCACATGCCATGTTTAGAATAGCCGAGCCTGCTACAGTTGCATTATTGCATGTGTTGCATTAGGCATTCTGTATAATTAGGATCATGCATGATTTCTAATCGGTTTTCTGTCTTGGCTCGGAGTACTCGGTGAGTTTTATGCTTTAGCATCCTTGCATGCGTGTGAGTGTTGCCATGATAGCATGCTTACCATGAGGCTATGTGCTTATGTGATATAACTGCCTTGAATGCCTGTGGGTGGAGGTTGAGTTATTTGAATTGGGACAATGCATTGAATGTTAGTTTTAAGCCCACTAGATAGTGGCAAAATCATGTTTTCTAAGCCCACCTGAGGGTGGCAAATCCGCGTCTTAGCCTACCTGCGGGTAGCACCATCAAACCATTTTCAAACAAACAAACATGAAATGTTTTGTTCCAATTCAGGCGGCTCAGTCTATACTTGTTTGCTGCGAGCATCACATAGTAACCTAGGCTAATAACCGGAATAAGAGCATACAAGGTTTTCAAAAACAAATATCATGGTTAGTAGAGGCCGGTCTTTGACCGGGCGAGCGGGGGTGCTCACGAAGTGACCTTCCCCAATCGTACCCAAGTTCCCGAGCCGAGGCAACTTTGGTGATGACGGACACGTGGCCTTTGGCACCGAGTCAGGGTTTCCTAAATTTCCCAAAAATAAAATATTTAGGTGGTGACTCTGTATCTGGCAAAGCAGTCCATGTTTGGCACTTCTTTCAAAAATCTGTTTTCCAAAACGATTTGCCGGATTTGGACTCTTTGGTTCAAGATTAAGAACCGTGACAACAAGTCGAGTCCGAACTGTAGCGAGGTCCCCCGCGGGCTTACATATATTAATAAGTATTATTAGTAATATAGCATTGCTAATATTATTATTGTCTAAGTGGAATTTTGGCTCTTATATTTGGCTCTTATTTGCTAATATTATTATTGACAAATCCCATTGCCTTGTGGCCTAGTGGCATGGAAGCAGCACTTAGGTGCTTGTATGGGAGAGGTTGGGGGTTCAACTTCCCTTAAGAGCTAATCTAACAACTTACAATTGACTTTTGCCTATCAATAAAAAAAAAAAAAAAGTATGTGAACCAGTAGAGATCACTTGGTACAGCTTGATAGAAGTTACTCATAAGTTCTTTACTAACCGGAACACATTTAGAATAAACTGATGGCTTCCTTGGCCTTCAGTGTGAACTTTTACCCTTAAATTCCAGGAAACTTGCCACTATTAAATTGTTTATCAAATAGTAGGATCCGTAACTATTCAGAGAGAACTCTTTTATCTAAGAATTAGATCATAACAGAAAAGCTGTTGAGTGAAAACTTGTATTAGAATATAAAACCTGCTCTAAACTAAGAACCAAGCGTAGTATATGGAATTGAAGAACTTCGGAATATAGTTGAAGAACACACCCCAAATATTTTAAATAATGGTTGAAAATTTTTCCTTTATATTCTTCTCCCATAATAGTTTTTAGCTATTTCCAATTCATTTTTGCATTTTACAACGAGTTACGTGACTTTTCAATAAGGACAGATTTCATTTTTGCCCCTGGCTCTTAACACATCGCATAAATATATTGCAACCACTAAATGAACATGATGAATTCAAAAAAGATTAGCTCTTCCATTAAGGGGGACTCCTTTGCTAACTAGGAGGAAGATGAAGAATTAGGCATAATAGGTCCGGTCAAGGAACCGTTGCCTAAACTAGAGATGAAGTAAGAAGTAGGTGCAGATCCATTGCAGGCTTCCGCTTTCAAAGGCATGTTTTGTGGGCTAGCAGAACCTCTCTTGCTGGTTAACTTGGAATTCAATTCTTCAATCCGAGATATAAACTTGTCCATCCGGTCATTCAGTGTGGAAATATGTTCCGACAGCTGTGTGATAGCTCCCTATGGAGAAAAGAGGGGGGGGGAAAAAAAGAGAGTTCACTAACAAAGAACATTTACTAGCATAACTATACCACAAGAACAATTTAGTCCAAAAATTGCAGTAATTTTAGGGACTAGCAAAAAATCACCAATCACCTGATTTGTTAATGTTGCTTGTGATTCAGTTGTCCTCTCATCAAACCTTAGGTTATTTTCAGAAAATCCAGTTATCTTGGATAGATTCTTGTCCCTTCGTGTTGAAAATGAATGTGACATACCACTGTTCAAACAAGAATATATCACAGTATTAGTTGGAAAACATTACTATCCAGTGCATATACCTAAAATATGATAAAATAAGGGTTAAAACATCGCACCTCTAGAGTTGCTTATTTCTTCTCATGGTCACCCTCTCAGCTGAGGCTAGTTGTGGCACTCCACAGAGAACAACGTGTGGATTCTCCATGGAGCTTCTTGGGCCGTTTCTTTGCAATACCCACCATTGATCAGACCCAAAATCACCACCACCAGAACCACGAGATTCACCATTGAAGCTCAGTTCAATGGAAGAATTGAAATGGGTAGTGTCGTGTAGATCTGAATTTCATGATTGGCTATGGAGTTTAAAGAGAGAAAATAGGACAAATCTAGGTGAATTGATGCTTCGGTTGCCCGTGACAGTAAGGAGCGGAGGAGGCGCGGCTGGTGGAGCGACGGTGAGAGAGAGAGAGCGGAGCAGCAGAGAGGGAGAGGGAGAGAAAGAAACGTGAAGAGAGAGACAGAGGCCCTGTTTGTGGTATAGAACCATATATATATATATATATATATATATATATATTACACCATTAGCGACTAAATATAGTTTTATAAAATCCCTCCAAAATTTGAAATAAATCCCTCCAAATATTTTAGTTTTCGGTGACTAAAATTTCTTTTTATTGCTGAAAATATGTTTTTGGCGACCAAACTTTTAGTTGCCAAAGATAAAAAATAATTTTTTAATTTTCATTCAGCGACTAAATGATTTTAGTAGCCAAAAAGCAACATACGGCGACTAAACTAATTTTTTGTCGCTGAAAATATGTTTTTGGCGACCAAACTTTTGGTCGCCAAAGATAAAAAATAATTTTTTATTCTACATTCGGCAACTAAATGATTTTGGTAGCCAAAACTCAATACACGGCGACTAAATTTTTTTTTTTTGTCCCCAATTCTGGTATTTTTAGCGACTAAATTTTTTTTAGTCGCCAATAATCAATATATCCGGACTAAAAAAATTTAGTAGCTAATTATTGCACTTTTGGCGATTAAAAAAAATTTTAGTCGCCAATTCCACAACTTTTGGCGACTAAATTTTTTTTTGTTGCCAATTTTGGCCGCCAAATGTGCATTTTGTTGTAGTGAGTGAGTTGTTTTTGATAATTTTCTCAATCTAGTTTTCGTAAATAGTTCGCCAAATAAATTTATCTTCCTAGGAAATAAAAACAGATTATAAAGAAAATCTATTGCCATTGAGTTGATTTGGACAACTTCCCTAACAAGTGAAACCATATTGCCCTCATAAGAAATAGAAGAAAATAAGAATCAAAATCAAAATTAGATTGCCATTGTATTGAGTGACTACCAGTGGAATGATTCAACACCTCATGTTACTGAAAATAATGTTATTAGGTAGTAGTATAATAGTAATAAAGTTATATTCTATTTTGTGATAAATAATGTTACGCTCTTGTGGATGAGTCTGAAAATTTGATTAGGATCACATTCAAATAAGAATTCTTGGTAATTTTTGAGGTAATGATTTAGCAATATTTTATATCAAATTAATCATCAAATTTATTCTTGATATATATATATATATTTTATCAGAGTGCACAGCGGATAACACACATATGACAAATTTTGATAACGAAATTTTTAAGAGGAAGATTGTAACAACTTGAAAATTTAAGTTGTCCCTTAAATTTTATTTTAGTATTATTTAATTACAAATGAGAAAAATATAATTTTATGTATGATTAATTAAAGCTCAAAAAAAAAAAAAAAAATTAGTGATGCAAGTCCTTTAGTAATTGGGCTCAAGTATAATTAAGCAACTAAGCTAATCTTATCCATTTGAGGGGGATAAGCTTCAAATATAGAGCATAATGATAGCAGCTAAATAGGAAGGGTTACGTGGTGTGGCAACGTGTCACCTAAAGCTTGCTGAGCAAGTATTGCATCTTGCATAAAAGGAGGAGTGGCGTTGTGAACAAGAGGAAGGAAAAACAAATAAAGAAAGAAAAAGAAAATACTGAAAGTCAAGAAGGTTTTTGATAGTAGAAAGAAAGAGTAAGGTATTAATTTTGAGATGAGTTATATTATACCTTGAGTCACCATAATATATTTTACGTATGTTTTGCGTTACCATAATTTATTTTACCTAAATTATGTTTTAATTATGTTATTTATTTTATGAATCTTATTTTATATACTAAGAAAAACCCATGGATATAACTGTTTATAAAAATGTGTTTTGAGTAATTATTTTATAAGTACCACCACGGAGGTCTCATGCCTTGGGGGACTTAAATAACCATTGGTCCTTTGATTAGTCACGTTGTGACCTTCTGTCTGTCATGGATCCTCCGATTCTTTGTATGGAGCAAAGTGCTGTGCGGAGCTAAGTGCTACACTATTGTGGGAGCCACCTCTAGAGTTTGTACGAGCCACCTCTTGAGTCCATACATCTGTTCTGTTCTGTTCTGCTCTGCTCTGCTTTGTACCGTGGTTAGGATTATTTGGGTTATATAGTTTCCGTATTATATACTCTGTATTTTAATATCAAGCTTTGTTTAGCCAATAATTATTCATGGTGAATTTTATACCCTTATACTCTCAGTATAATATTTCTCACTCTGCCATGTGTTTATAGTTGTTTACCAATTGTCAAGAAACAATGTAATTCAGAAATAACTTTTGGAGAGTCATAGACTCGGGTTGCGGAATAGACACACATAGCATTTTTATCGTATTTATAATTATGTTCTTTATATGTAAATATCGACCTTTTGGTCAATGAGTTTTTGTTATAAAAGTAAAAACTCCAATGATTATTTTGATACCCTTACTTAAATATTTTTCCCGCTCGTATTTAGTAATTTGTTTAAGAATTAGCCATAGGTAATTTCAGTTACTGGCCATCATGATACTTAACCCTTGGGTACGGGAAGCAGGTCGTGACACAACATAACCAAAAGATTATCAAGTAAACTGTCAAATTCCAATATTAAATACATGTAAAAAAAACCATGCATTATCAAAATTATTTCATTCCTTTTTTTATTTATTTAAAAACTATTTACTTTGATTTTTCAAAAAAATGACAAAATTAAACCTTATATTTTCCACAAAAAAATACCAAATAACATTTGTCACTTGATAAAAGGATTTCAAATTTGAAAACACAACAGAATATCTAACCAAATTGAAAATACAAAGTCTTACAACTTACTAGGGGTGCTCGCGGTTTGGTGGTTTGGTTGCGGCCAAAGGAACTTCAAATCCGCTATCCGTTCAAAACTATGCAGATTGGAAAAAATCAATTCGCAAATGTATGTTTGTCATCACACATCTGTCCAAAATGCGGCAGATCGATTCGGTTCAGTAGGTTTAGGTGGATCGAAATATCCGCTGCCCACCCCTAGTATACGTATGTATAATGTGAATTGAGATTATGAGAGAAAAATTGGAAGAGAATGAGAAGAGAGAGAAAGTTAGGGTTTGAAAAAGGAGAGAAGAGAGAAGAGAAGTATCAGGTTGTAAGAAAAGATCTCTCTTCGGTAGTAGTGGTGGCGGTGTTGTTTGGTGTTTGTAGTAGTCTGTTCTCTTTCTTTTTTCTTTTTCTTTTTTGTTCATTCCTACACACACAAACACACACAGATGGAGAGTGAAAGATAGATATTGTTGTTGTTGTCTATTCCTCGGTTACCACTTGACAGTTAAAATATGTTCATATATTTATAAATCTGTTCATATACAATATTCATAGATGTTTAAGCAGTAAAGATCTATTTGTTAGTGTATTAATGTTGTAGTGGATCTATTTGTTGTTGGCTATTGGAGGTTGTTTTTATTGTTGTTGTTGTTGTTGATAGTGATGATGATGATAAATGTTGTCTTAGATCTGTAATAGCATTGAAGAGATATGTGCAACATTTGAACATATATGGATTGGTTGGTTCAACAGATAGCAATCTATCAAAATTTTAAAAAGTGAACAGATAAAAAAATTGAACATATTAGGAATTTCAATAGATTATCAAATTTGGTCAGATATTTGAACAAATAAGTGAAAAAATTTGAACATATAGGAAAAAAATTTGAATAGATAGTCAACGAAAGTCAACAGATGAAAAAGGTTAACAGATAAATTAAGGGATAAAATTAGAAACAAAATGCCTTTCAAAAAAAAAAAGATTTCTCACCAAACTATTTCACAAATGGTGGACCTCTCAATAACCAAAAATATTCACTGGACCTAATGCCTTATACCTTTCGTAGCTTGGATTTTTCAACAATTTACTCTTAAAAAAATGGGACAATTAAAATTTACTTTTTTAAAAATAATTTTAGATTAGTAGGAAATTTTATGAATATTAATAATTAAAATTTTAAACTATTTCATGAATTTATAATTATTTTGTAAAAAAATACACTGAATTATAAAAAAAAATTAAGAAAATTATTATAAAAAATGAGAGTTTGACATTTGTAACAAAATAAATATTGAATTTTTTATTTTATCAATTTAAATTTAAATTTTGTTTTGTAACAATGGTTAAATTTTTTGTTGTAATTTTTCAAAAAAAAATGATTGATAATGATTTTTACCCCAAAAAAAGTATAAAAAGTACAATAAATGAATTTTTTTTATATTTTATTAATAAATTTTTAACTTTTTAACTAAAATAATCACTTGTTAAACACCTCCGAACCATTATTTGTTCCTACAATGCATATGCCTGCATTGAAGCATGTTATGAGTGACCATAAATTTTAGGGTAAAATTTTAATTGTAATATATTATTAAAATATAAAGTTAATAAGTAATAATTGTTATGTTAATTTGAATTTAGAAATCTCTTTTGATTCTTTTAAATTTAAAATAAAAATATGTTAATATGTATCTTTCACTATGTGGGGAATAATTTTAGAATACTCCTTCAGTCGAAATAAGTCCTAGAAAGATCCTTGACTTGTTACTTGAAACAAAAGAAAAATTCCGGTTAGTGGTACCGAATTAGCACTCCAACGAGCAAGTTAGTTTTTTTCGAAAGAAGAGTATTATTAGTTTCTTAGAGTGCAAGTTTTTTTAGAACACACTTCTTCTTTCAACCTTTTCCTCATGTTATCTAGTCATTCTTCTTGATATTTTCTTTCGTAGTGTAGCCCTGTATCATCACAATGTCAAGACCCATCTCCCTACTATACTTTCTAGAAAAGGATAGCCGGGGCCCACCTAATGGGATCATGCCGACTTATACCTGATATACTCGGCTCAGATGCTTGACCTAGGTACCCTTAACTCGGCACGCTCTTCAGCCCATTTGTATTTATTCGACAATGACTTGTTTAAGTCCAGAGGGCTTTGGCTAAATCTGGCATAGCAAAGATGTTGTGCACTTGTAACAATCCCAATCCGTAATTAAGAACGCTAATTAAGTGTTTAGAATGAAACTATGTGCTTATTGTGAATTTTGTGTACTATTTGGCTTTCTATCTGTTACTTATAGGAAAATCTGTTTGGAATTCTACTTTAATATGAAAATTGAAAGCCTTATCGGCATTTGAAATCAGAATTGGTTACATAAATATGTTATTTGGAATATTTAGAACACTTTGGCAAGTTTAATCAAAAAACTGATTCGGTTTAATTAATTAAGTTGTGTTTGGTTGCCCAAATGTTCTAATTAATGTATTAAGTCACCCTATCTATATAAATGTGTTTTGTTTGAGCCTTTAGCTCATTTGTGAACTCAACTCCACCAATTTGAGAGAAAATCCGCAAATCAAGTTTTAGAGAGAGTAAGCTCACTTGTATAGAGAGAAAGTGTGTATATGTAGAGAACTTGAAGATCATTGCTTGTAGGATCAAGACTGTGCAAGAATCTAACTAATTAAAGGCTCTAGGTGAGTTTTATTTTGATGTACAGTATTAGATTTTTTTTTTTTTTATCAATAACAAAGAACCCTTTATTGATGATAGAGAACCTTACACGAAGGAAGAAAACATCAACAAAAAAAGGAAGGGATGATGCAAAAGCCATCATAACGAGACAACCCAATCCCAACTAGATTGGCACTAAGCAGCTCGCACAATCACATGGCAGTACCAAACCAAGAACCTGTTGGTGAGAGACTAACAGATACTTACAATACAACAACAGAGTTCTGCAATACAGCAACAGATACACACAGAACAGCAGCAACAGAGAAACAAGACAGCAGAAACTCCTTATGCTAACAGCAACCCAGATCCCTTTTAATCTACCCAAAATACCAAAAACCAACAACCACTACATACTATAACCCATCAGATACATAACCAACAACAGTAGAGAAAACCTTATGCTAGCAAAGGCCACAATACATCAACAGATATACAAAAGACAACAGCAACAAAGAAACAAATTAGCAGAGACACCTAATACTAACAGCAACCCAATTCACCTTAGACCACCCAAAATACCAGACCAGACCCTATCAGATACAAACCAAACAGCAGCCCTCTAATTCTAGCAGACCCAGAACTAACCCTTAGATTTTATCAAGCCTCAGATTATATCAGATCATACACCCCAGATAAACCAATCCAGAGTCCAACTCAGCAGGCAAAAAGTTGATTAAATCCATAGCAATTCTCAACTGCATTCCTTAATCTGAGCCAAATTGATGATTAAATCTAAGACTGAGTACGTGTTCCCTTTTATAACCTCTAGGTGAGTTTTATAACCTCAATTCATGAGATAATGTATTTTAGAGTTGAGATCATGGAGTTGTTATGATATTTGCATGTATTTTGTGTAAAGTTTGTCAAGAAGAAGAAAATAAAAATAGCTTTACATACATACATAAACATGAAGAGTTTTGCCATATTGAGTTAATTTCGAGCATCTAAGTTGTTATCGTAAGTTATTTGGTACATGCATGCGTAATTCATCATGTTTTAAAGTTTAAATTCATGTTTTGAAAAGGATTTCTCTCATGTATGGAGCTTTTGAGCTCAATTTTGTTTAAATCCACGGTGTTGGAGAAAAAGGATTTATAAAACTTATATACATGGAAGTTTGAACTCAATTTTGGTAAATTCATGAGTTTTGAGCAAAAAGAGATTGTGAAAATCATATGTTTATGTTTTGAAAAAGTTTTCAAGCTTTAGAGTCAAGCCATGCATGAGTTTTGCCTTTGAATTTGCATTTAGAAGCTCAAAACTCTGTTTTGAAAACCCAAAATTTTTGCAGGTCGCTCAAGCAAACATTTCAGCAATCCAGTAGTTTTGCAGTCTCTTACAAACCGCTCAAGCGACCACTTGGTGGCTCAAGCAAACCCTTTGTATTTTGTCTGACCACTCGAGCGAAGGAGTTGTGGCTGAAGCATATTTGTCACCCATCCAGTACTTTTGCAGGCAGAGCAGTCCGCTAGAGCGACCAAAGGTGCACTCGAGTGACCAGGCCAAATTCAACATATTTTTTTAAGACATTCGGTGTTCATATATTTTTGTTCCCATCCTTTTCTGAGCATATTTAGACATGAATTATGAGTCATTAAAGTGTAATAAGCTAAGAAATGACATGAGTAATTGAATTAGAAATTATGAGGCAAATCCGATAATGTGATTCATGTGTGCAAATTATGAAAAATGGACTGAATAAAAAACCCATGTAAAGAAAGCTAAGTCGTAATGGCCAAGTGCATATGTAATGATAAGATATATTTGTGTTATGTACCTTTATATTTGTAGGTCAACATTTAAAGATTGATTGACCGTTTTCGGAAGCCTACTGTGAGTAACGTTATTGTAAAGATATGTTCATATGAATTATGTTCCAAATGTGATTTGATAAGTTATGATTTCTGAAATGATATTTGTTTATGTGAACGAATGTCTTATGTTTGAAATCTATTATGACATCCATAGATAGTCCCAAGTCATGGGGGACGACATGTTAATGCGGGTCTATAACATACATGTGATTACGAGATCTCGTTAACCACTTTAATGTGGTGATATGTGTTTAGTCGATATCCGGAACCGATTATTCTAGTCAGATGATGATGTGATATGTTCAGTGGGATGTACCATTATTATGTTCGGATATGAGAATTGATTCTGTTATGATCTGTTTTACGGATATGATATGTTCGGAATTCGTTCACTAACCTCTTTATGTTAATGTTATTCACTGGGTTTTAGCTCACTGTTTGTATATATATATGTATGCGAGCGTGTGCAGGACCAGACCTAAGGGCTTTTATCTGACTTCCGTTTTATCAAGCCAACCATTGTGCCTCACGTAGAGGTTCCTGATGTCACATGTTATAAGCTCCGGTTGTTTCTATATATAAGACTTTGTTTGTTTTATTGGCTATACTTAAGATGCTATAGTTAAGTGTTTGGGTATAATGTGAGAATGATTTTTGGTTTCGATAAAGTTTTAAATATTCGTTTCATATAAGTCTGCATAGCTCATTGGACACTTATATTTATGTATTTGCTTCCGCTAGCCCCTTAACTTTGTTTAATCTGTTCAGAGACCTTCGGTAATCCCAGGATTACTAGCCAGTTACGATACTAAACTTATAGGGACGGGTTTGAGTCATGAGAGAGTAGTATCAGAGCACGAGTTATACCGCACACACAGGTCCATATGAGCTATAGAATGTCCTAGAAAAGATATAGGGACATTACATTGTCATGTCTGAGTATATGTGCATTTTTCTGTACATGTCTGATAAGGAAATGAAAATTTTGAGCATGAACAAAGAAATTAGGTGACTTAAGCATGAAGATGAAAGTATGTGGCTATGTGATAATATAAGCAGAGAAGTTATGTATAAGAACGAATAATCTAACTTTGATATTGAACATGAAACTGATATGAACATAAATATGAAACTTATGTGATTTGTAAGAACTATTTGCCTATGTTCACTATTGTCTTTGCTTATATATAGATAAATGGAATAAATAAGAAACGTAGATGGAACAAAATCTTCTGATGCTAGAATTAGCCGGTTAGAAAGAATGGTTAAAGCCTTAACCAAATCTATGAGACAACAACAACAAAGACAATCACTTTTACCTCATTCGCCGTCTCCGGTACAAGTTAAGTTGATTAATAATGATATGATAACTCTGACACAGAAATATAATAAGATGAAGCCACCGAAATTTCTAAGGGGTATTGAACCGCTTAAAGCTGAGGCTTGGGTATTAGAGACCGAAAAGATATTTGAAATATTTTCGTATACTGACATACAAAAAGTTTTGTTGGCCACATTTACACATAAAGAAGAAGCTAGGAGATGGTGAATGTTAGTATGAAATGATAATGAGGGCATGACATGGGATAGATTTAAAGAACTCTTCTATGAAAAATATTTCCCCATTGCATCCGAAATAGGAAGGTATTCGAGTTTGAGTAACTTAAGCAGGGTGATATAACTATGGTAGAATATGAGGCAAATTTACTAAACTAGCTCGATATGCACCACACATGACAGACACTGACTACAAAAAGGCTAGAAAATTTGAAGATGGACTTGACCTAGACGTGTTTGACCGAGTTGATGTTTTAAAATTGACAAAGTATGTGGATGTTCTTGATAGGGCCGTAATGTCTAAAGCAAACATAGCAGCCTTGAAAATATCAAAGTCGTCATCATCAACTGAATAGGAAAGTAAGAAATAAAAAAAACAAAAAGTTGAATTGACAGTAATTCGTTGACCTCCATGAATGAAAAACTTAAGGCGAGGACTTTTGACAATATAAGTCGGGAAGTAATGTGAACAGTGATATACCTATCTGTAAAGAATGTGGGAAACAACACTGGGGCATTTGTCGCCGCCTATCAGGAGCTTGTTTTAGATGTGGACAGAAAAGACACTTGGCTAAATCTTGCCCACAAGCCCATTCGAACAACAATAGGTCGAATGCTAGTATGAATTCGGTACCAAGAACAAAAGCAATTTCTATTCCCGAGGAGAGCAATCTTAGACAATGAAGGGTTTACACCCTAGTTCCAGAAAATGCCGGAACACTGAGACGATTGACGCATGTACTATTTTAATTATGTGCAAATGTATGTGTGAAAATCGATTTGGGCATGCATATAACCTTTGGCATGAGATGAATTGTTAATATGTTGACTGAATCAACTGAATTATTAGAATCATGAACCTATGCTTCATGCCCTGATTTTTACTGATGTGTGAATTCTTGTTAGAACTGATGGGACAGAACTCTAATTATTGAACATTTTTTAAACTCTTTGGATTTGACAAACTGCCTATGCTATGGAAAATGTTTGGACTTGTATATATATACCTTTACTTGGGACGTAAATTGATTTGAACTCAACACACCCTTTTGTACCTACTGTATCATGAAATCATTGTCTTAACTATTGTATCTAGGGAGTTTGTTTTGTGTTCATCTGTATATCAAACTTGTGAATCCATACTAGGAGTGTTATTAGATTCTAGACATGCACATATATGACTATACTTTTGCTCGAAATGATTTGTCGTGTTATTTGTTTTATTAACTAGACCATCGGGACTATGACTCTGGGATTGTGTGACTAAGGTGGGCACCCCAAATAATGAACTCTGTATTCTGTAAGACTGTGTACATGATTGCTAAAAATTGACTAGACTGGTAAACCTATGCTTTAGTGACTATATGACTAATTTGGAATTTCTGCAGAACAACTTGTTATTATGTGCCACCGAGGGACTTTGTATACATTATTGTGTACCGTATGCCTACATGAAAGACTTATTTGGAAATTGCCAAATTGATTATGATACTTACCTCTTAATATAACCACCTGCATGCCTGTACACCTACATGTGAACTTATCTAGAGAATGTCACATTGTATATGACCTGAAACACTTCGATATGAACTATTATGATGCATGACCCTGATGTGATTTTGAGAATTGATGAACTTAGAACAATTGTGAAACTACTGATTATGCACCCAAGCAAATGGAGTATGAACTATAGAACCAAATGTACTTCGTTTGAAATGATGGAGATAGAACCTTTACTTGATCTAATCTGATAGAACCTTAGTTTGATGAGACCTTTGTTTGAACTGATAGAACTTTTGTTTGGTGACACACACTCTGAACTTTTGTTTGATCTGACTGGATGGAACTTTCATCTTATGTGATCCGATAGGACTTTCATTTGATTTGATTATGTTATGGGGGATTATGAATTGCTTATAACCGAATGACGAATTGTGTTGTTAAGGGAACTAACCACTGAGAACTTAAATCAATTTTGAATACTTATGAAGAGTATGAACTATCAATAGTAGACTATGTGATTATAAATACTTTTTAACCATATGCCTATAACTGATTAGGAACACACCTGAATGGGATTAGAGGATTTTGTAACTTATACTCTGGGAATATGGGAATATTGTATGTATAACACGTGGTTAATTCCTCCGGTATTACCGCCACTATTATGAACCTATTTGAATAAGAGAATGGTTGCTTTTATATTACTGTACTTCAGAATTTGATGCTATGGGACTTGTTAACAGTAGACTAGTTTGATTGTAAACCCTGACTACTTGGAAGTATATGAAATCGGTATATTCTGCGAATGACTACCTCTGTATTGATGTGTAATACAATTGAATCTGTGAAGACTAAAGCCGATGAACTATATATAACTGAATTACTTCAGAATTGTGTTTACTGTTATGGGGTTAATACATGAATATGTCTTGTACTTCTGAATGACTTTAAATAACTGTGGCAAATTGCTAAATCGAATATCGAATTGAACAATAAACTGTTGAATGACTGGGAAATAAATCAAATCTCTGTAACAAGCTGGAAAACAATATGAACTTATGACATCTGATCAATATCTAATTTGTGTGGTAACTCAAGTTTAGAAGACCAAACTTCTTAAGGTGGAGAGACTGTAACAACCTCGATCTATAATTAACTCCTAATCCGTAATTAAGAATGCTAACTAAGTATTTAGAATGGAACTATGTGCTTTTGTATATTTTGTGTACTATTTGGCTTTCTATCTGTTACTTGTAGGAAAATCTATTTGGAATTCAACTTTGATATGAAAATTGAAAGCCTTATCGACATTTGAAATCAGAATTGGTTACATGAATATTTTATTTGGAATATTTAGAACACTTTGGTAAGTTTAATCAAAAAACTAATTCAGTTTAATTAATTAAGTTGTGTTTGGTTGGCCAAATGTTCTAATTAATGTATAAAGTCACCTTAGCTATATAAATGTGTTTTGTTTGAGCCTTTAGCTCATTTGTGAACTCAACTCCACCAATTTGAGAGAAAATCTGAAAATCAAGTTTTAGAGAGAGAGTAAGCTCACTTGTAGAGAGAGAAAGTGTGTATGTGTAGAGAACTTGAAGATCATTGCTTGTAGGATCAAGATTGTGCAAGAATCAGATATGTTGCCAATCAGATTTTGGTGTTTGTTTCAATCAAATATGTTGCCACTCAGTTGTTCTGCTGTTTTGCTCAGTTTGGTGTGAGCTTACTCAGATTTTGGTGTTGTTTTGATGCTCATATTTTGGTGTTGTTCTGCTGTTTTTTATCTTTGTTTTGCCTTGTTTGTTGGTTTCTCACCAACTAGGAGGTTGGAGCTTATTCTAGTTCTAAGCTCCTCTTTATTGATGTAATTCGGTTGTTTTTCATCAATAAAGATTTCTTTGCCGTTCCAAAAAAAAAAAAGATTGTGCAAGAATCTAACTAATTAAAGGCTCTAGGTGAGTTTTATAACCTCAATTCATGAGATAATGTATTTTAGAGTTGAGATCATGGAGTTGTTATGATATTTGCATGTATTTTGTGTAAAGTTTGTCAAAAAGATGAAGAAAATAAAAATAGCTTTACATGGATGCATAAACATGAAGAGTTTTGCCATGTTGAGTTAATTTTGAGCATCTAAGTTGTTATCGTAAGTTATTTGGTACATACATGCGTAATTCATCATGTTTTAAAGTTTAAATTCATGTTTTGAAAAGGATTTCTCTTATGTATAGAGCTTTTGAGCTCAATTTTGTTTAAATCCACGGTGTTGGAGAAAAAGGGATTTATAAAACTTATATACATGGAATTTTGAACTCAATTTTGGTAAATTCATGAGTTTTGAGCAAAAAGAGTTTGTGAAAATCATATGTTTATGTTTTGGAAAAGTTTTCAAGCTTTAGAGTCAAGCCATGCATGAGTTTTGCCTTTGAATTTGCATTTAGAAGCTCAAAACTCTGTTTTGAAAACCCAAAATTTTTGCAGGTCGCTCAAGCAAACATTTCAAGAATCCAGTAGTTTTGCAGTCTCTTACAAACCGCTCAAGCGACCACTTGGTGGCTCAAGCAAACCCTTTGTATTTTGTCTGACCACTCGAGCAAAGGAGTTGTGGCTTAAGCATATTTGTCACCCATCCAGTACTTTTGCAGGCAGAGCAGTCCACTCGAGCGACCAAAGGTGCACTCGAGCGACCAGGCCAAATTCAGCATATTTTTTGAAGACATTCAGTGTTCGTATATTTTTGTTCCCATCCTTTTCTGAGCATATTTAGGCATGAATTATGAGTCATTAAAGCGTAATAAGTTAAGAAATGACATGAGTAATTGAATTAGAAATTATGAGGCAAATCTGAAAATGTGATTCACGTGTGCAAATTATGAAAAATGGACTGAATAAAAAACCCATGTAAAGAAAGCTAAGCCGTAATGGCCAAGTGCATATGTAATGATAAGATATATTTGTGTTATGTATTTTTGTGTTTGTAGGTCAACGTTCAAAGATTGATTGACCGTTTTCGGAAGCCTACTGTGAGTAACGTTTTGTAAAGATATGTTCATATGAATTATGTTCCAAATGTGATTTGATAAGTTATGATTTCTGAAATGATATTTGTTTATGTAAACGAATGTCCTATGTTTGAAATCTATTATGACATCCATAGACAGTCCCAAGTCATAGGGAACGGTATGTTAATGCAAGTCCATGACATACATGCGATTATGAGATCTCGTTAGCCACTTCAATGTGGTGATATGTGTTTAATCAGTATCCGAAACCGATTACTCTAGTCGGATGACGATGTGATGTGTTCTGTGGGACGTACCATTATTATGTTCGAATATGAGAATTAATTCTATTATGATCTGTTTTATGGATATGATATGTTCAAAATTCGTTCACTAACCTCTTTACGTTAATGTTATTCACTGGGTTTTAGCTTAATGTTTGTATATATATATATATATATATATGTAGGTGAGCGTGTGCAAGACTAGGCCTAAGGGCTTATGTCTGACTTCCGTTTTGTCAAGCCAACCATTGTGCCTCACATGGAGGTTCCTGAAGTGTCGCATGTTATAAACTTCACTTGTTTCTGTATATAAGATTTTGTTTGTTTTGTTGGCTGTACTTAAGATGTTATAGTTAAGTGTGTGGGTATAACGTGAAAATAATTTTTGGTTATGTATATAAAATTTTAAATATTCTATTTCATATAAGTCTGCATAACTTATTGAACGATTATATTTATGTATTTGCTTCCGCTAGTCCCTTAATTTTGTTTAATCTGTTCAGAAGCCTTTGGTAATCCTAGGATTACTGGCCGGTTACGATACTAAACCTATAGAAGCGGATTTGGGTCGTGACAGCACTGTTTATCGATTAAAGGTTAATTTTACTCGGCTCCCACACACTATAATGCAGAGAATTTAGATTTAGACAAAGTCAGAGCAACCCCACTTGTTTGGGCAAGGGTATAGTAAGAATAGTTGAATTTGAAAGTCAAAATAAATGGGATTGAGCCAGACTCCTTATTAGAAAAATTGATAAGCAATAGTAATCTCATTTTAGATTGTAGGTACCATATGAACAGATTAGGAGCTCAAATAGTTAGCCATGTCTATTGGAAGGCTAATTGATGTGCAGATATTATAGCTAACCATAGAATTTGCACAACTTTCTCCTTTCTTTCTAATAAAATTATTTTCTTTGTTGATAAAAAAAAATGGAATTTGTATAACTAAATTGACTACAATTTTTTCAACATGTTACTCTTTTTATTGCAAATCAATTGTGTGATGATGCTAGAGGGGTAAATATCCTGGAACTCTAAGTTTTTTTCATGAATAACATAATTTTGAAGGAATTAAAAATTGAATATTTTATAAGTGTAAAGAATTTCTCATATAATGTGGTGGCATTGGTCAAGCCCTCCCTATGCCTTTATATTTGGGGCTTTACTTTGCACCCAATATTAGTAATTGGGTTAAAATTGACTTAGTCAAATCCATTTTTACAACATCAATCGAATTTAAGATTGAAGAAAAAGCATAATCTCACGGAGTATGAATTCAAATCATATTTTTTGCCAAAGAAAACAACCTCAGCTGGTGCATTTTTGTAGCCACTAAACCTATGTGCATGCCTAATTATGTGTTAAATTAGTCAAATTCAACGTTGTTTTCGACAAAATTAGCCACTCATACCCAATTGGCGTGCATGGCATTTTTTTATTTTTTAAGGAAAAAATCACGTATTGACAAAGTAATATTTTTAAAATTTTGTCTGATAAGCATTTCGATAAATAGATTTCATTTTGACGGACTAGCTTGTTCTATTGGACAACAAGATAGCAACTTTTTCACTTGGCTCAAATTATTCTTTTGTATTTTGTTTCTTTTGTTAAAGAAATATCAGTGTATGTATGAAGTAGCTAGCTTAACATGCATGCCAGGAGGTTGTCACTTTACATATGATTCCATGATAGTTATATATGACCCAACATTTGTTCACAAATCACAAGTTGTGTTTTCTACCCAATGGCAAATGCAACCTATTAAGTCTGGTTTATTTGTCATGGTTTTCTTATATACATATTAGCAAAATATACTTTCTAAAATCCAAGGGATTGACTTAGTAGTCAAAACCTGGAGCTTGAGATGAACAAATAAATCATTGATGTCAGTTCATACGGAATTTTGTCCAGGTTTTAATCGGACCCCTCCGTTAGTAAACGATGAGATTAGTCCATCGAATTAGTCAGTTTAATGGGCCGAATATTGAGTTATAAAAAAGGTATATAAACTTAATATTTAAGTTAAAACTGAAATACAATGACATTTAAACCACACATCTTAAAATAATGTAGTTTTTTTTTTAACTTTGAATATAAATTTATTTTTTTGATCGGCAAATAAAATAATTTAAAATGATATCATACAATCACTTTTTTACATTATTTTCTCCTCTCTTAGCATGAATGAGAGAGTCTCATGTGCATTTAGTAATGTGAGTCTCAAGGTATTATATTTAGGAATGCGAAAATGGGTAACAAATTGAAATTATGTATAATATTGCTCAAAATTAAAGACAACATTGATACAATAAAAATTATAAATATCAAATTAACAAAATAGACACATTACAAGAATCACGAATATAATTAGCCCTTATGTTTATTATGTCGGCTATTTACACGACTTGATTAACGGGAAAATGATGAAGTATTTGCATTTATGTATATTTTGACATAGTTTGTTACAGTGATCTTATGAATTTCTATAATAAATAATTATTGAGAAAAGATGTCTCATTATAATCTCTCTCGATGTTCGCCCATGAATATAAACTGATAAGTGAACCATATAAACCCTTAAATCATTGGTGTGATGAATTATGTTTTAATTTTTTCCATCTTGACCTTCGTCATAACAATTATTGCTTGAATAGTTTTAAGACATGAGTAGTAACATTGAATTAAATTCAATGACCGTCGCTTCTTGATACCAAACTCTAGAGGAGGTAGTTGGTTGTCTCTTTCAAATGTCATTCGACCCTTGCATTTCATGAGGTCCATCTACAACAATCCTTCTATTAATTTTTTTGTGCTGCAAAATTGGAGATATATTTTTGGTTAAATTACATTAAGAGCATGTTTGATTGGGTGGATTAGGACATGGGATTGGGATTATTAATCCGTGGGCCCAATTATCGTATGTTTGTTTTAACATTTTAGTTTAGGATTATTAATCCTATGAATAATTAATCCAACAAATTTGTAGAATTATTAGTAATGGGGTAGGGGTGGGATTATTAATCCAATGGATATTAATCTAATTGGATAGTGAATACTACACTAATTTAATAGGATTATTAATACTTCACTATTAGTCTTGTGAATCAAATATGACCTAACAGTACAATGTTTCAACTTGATATTGATTTATTCAACTTAACATTGATTTATTAAAATAGTGAGTCCAGTATTTTTTATTGGGTTTTTAAATAACAAATTTATAAATTGTGAGGGCTCAAGGACTACCAAATAATTTATGTATTTTCATGCTCTCCAAGTCGTGTTTACTTAACTTTCAACAAAAATGATTGGGAGCTCTAATAAAGGAGTTTTAATGAGCTTTAATAAGAGTAAGCCCTATTGTGATGTGATGTTTTAGTCTTGTTTTTTTTTTTTTTATTGCCTGCTACATCATTAGAGTTCTAAAATTAGAGGAATGTATCATTACTCAACTTTCAAAATCTGACCATTACTTTCACAAAAGGAAAATAATATATAAGTCCATTTTTTAAATTTAGTAATGTGTCAGAATATTTAATTATCAATTAATCATCTTCTTGATCCTGTCCCATCACATGATGTAGAAAGTGGATCTAATTTTTAGATCTAAATAGCAATGCCCTCCACAAAATCCCAAACCGTGTCAATCACGCGCTCTCACCGAAAGTGGGATACAAATTTCCAAATGCTTAAGAGAGCATGAAAGTAAAAAGTAGAAAGAACACAAACCCTAACTCCCATT
This sequence comes from Camellia japonica, assembly GCA_030407325.1. Classification (NCBI taxonomy): domain Eukaryota; kingdom Viridiplantae; phylum Streptophyta; class Magnoliopsida; order Ericales; family Theaceae; genus Camellia; species Camellia japonica. Next base: position 23,768,494 of record JAPPVO010000059.1, on the reverse strand, counting down.
TTTGGTATGGGGGTTGCAGATAGCAATCCTGAGGTTGAAAACAGAGAATCCAAAGAAGAACAAAAACCCAAATTCACTCTCTCTCTCTCTCTCTCTCTCTGTATATATGCACACATCTCTTTTGTTAGGTCTCTATATATACATATATCTTTTTCTATCTTTATGTCTAGCTAGGGTTTTGCAGTTTCTATCTTTAATTTATTTTCACCCATTTAGTCACATTGCGTACCCACTCAGAAAAAGAAGATCGATTGGCTAGCTAAGAGAAGAAGCAAGAACTTTTTTTTTTTTGTGGAATATATTTAAGAAGAAGAAGAAGAAGAGGAAAATGGGAAGAGGAAGAGTGGAGCTGAAGAGGATAGAGAACAAAATTAATCGACAAGTTACATTTGCAAAGAGAAGGAATGGACTTCTCAAGAAAGCTTATGAGCTTTCAGTGCTCTGTGATGCTGAAGTTGCTCTCATCATCTTCTCTAATCGTGGCAAGCTCTATGAGTTCTGTAGCACCTCCAAGTACTCTCTATCTCTCTCTCTCTCTGATCTATTTTCAAGATAGAGATTTGGTTTTTAAATATCGGGATATGGGCAGATATCAATTTGACCAAGATATGATTGTATTGCTGATACCAATACTGATACTGATTTTTATAACCATCATATAGATCTTTTGTGAGGTTTTCGTGCACCCCATTGTCAATTTTGCTTCTTGTTCTAATTTTTTTTTAAGTACATATTTTTCTTTAATTTGCAATGGGTCAAGGTCTTTAATTTAAAATGGGTCAAGGTTTGGTTTTGATCTGCTCAGCCATACAATCTTTCTTCAACATACAGATTAGGGTTTTAAAAATATGTATCATGATTTTAAACTACTCTACATTTTTTGAAATCATGATACAGATCTTTTGTGTTGAGTGAGGTTTTGGTTCATCTCATTGTCAAAACATTTTTTTGCTTCTTGTTGTAATTTTTTTTGTGTTTAAAAGCACATATTTTTCTCTAATTTGATATGGGTCAAGGTTTGATTTTGATCTTCTTTCAAGATACAGATTTGGGTTTTAAAAGAATTTAAACTTTCGATGGACACCATATTTGTACCATTTTTAAAATCATGATATAGATCTTTTGTGTTTCATAATCTTTATTATTATTTTTTTCTTTTCTATTGCTTTTGTTGTAGATCTATCAACAGACACACACAAAAGCTTGCAATTCTGTCCTTTCCACTGTCAAGTTTAGATCTCTTCTGTTCTTTTGTCCTTTTTTAAATGAGAAAACTTAGCAAATTCTATCATTTTCAGTAGAACCCTATTTGTATTTAGATGGCTGATGACTTTGAACAATTTTGTTCCAACTACTGTGGAGAGAGAGAGAGAGAGAGAGAGAGAGAGAGAGAGAGAGAGAGGGGTGAATAATGCCAAGTTTGGCTGGGACTGTAGCTGTGAAATATTTTTGAATCCTGAGATGAGATGACATTTGTATATCTTTCGTTTCTTTAAGGTTCTGATCATCAGATACAATGATGCGATGGCCAGAGAAAGTTAATTACTTTTTCGAAAGAATCTGTTGTTTTGGGTCCTTAAATAACACATTTTCCAAGAAAGCAACCTGGGAGTTGTTGCTTAATTGTAGTTTATAGTCGGTTCTGTTCTTTGTTCACTCATCAATTCTTATTGTTTCTTTGACTTAACTCTGTAAATGCTAACATTAACACTAAACTCCTTTTTTCTTTTTTTTTTTTGATCGGCAAAAGAAAACTTAATTTTGAAAGCTGGTTTATTTTTATTTTTATATTTTTTCCATTATTTTATCTCGTTGAAAGTATCTCCAATTTTTACTCTCTCTTTTTTCGGCATATTAATTTTGATTAAAAATTTTGTTAAAAACTTGATTTGATATGGAACACTTTAATTTCTACTTTTTTTTTCATCAAATCTTTTTCAAAAATTTAAACTTACTCTTTTCAAAATGCTTCAAGTTTGAATAAAAATATGACTGTTGAAAATGAAAAATCTAATTTATTCTTAATTTGATACAAATTTAATAAAATACTTGCAGCTCACTTTTAATGAGAGATAATCTTACTTGAGATAAATATTAATTAATTTTTGTACAAATCCAAGTATATCCCTAATAGATGTCATTTTGAAAATTTGTCCATCAAATCACTTCTCTACTTGTTCGGGGCAATAAAAGTATAAAATATAAAATGTGCTTGTGAGTGTGAGAAAGTATAAAGATGTTCGGCCATAGGAGTTATATAGAGTTAAGTTGTATAGAGTTCGTTTGAGATAAACTTATGATACAGTCTTTATCACTTGCAACAATCACCACATATTATCCGTTATCTAAATACATAAAACTTTCTAATTAATGTATGTCACACCCAAAAATAACATTACATACTAAATAGTTTCATGCATTTCCCTAAGAGGTGAATGCGCTTTCCAACTTAATTATACTCTAGAAAATTGTGGAGTACATTGTGAACATGCAATCCCATTTTGTCATTTGATTTGGGCGAAGTACTTAGTGACTTCTTGATTTGCATTTAGCCTTTCTCGCTTATCCTTTTGTGAAACTTGGATAGTACTTGTTGGGGACGAAGTTTTCGTTACCTAATGGGAAGATTTTTATATTATTTTTTATTTTTGTGAAAAACTATTTCATTTTGAATCATGGAACCTTTTTTTATTTTCTTTCAAAAATAGTTTTTTTTTATCAGCCACAAAGAAAAAAACTTTTATTAATGAAATCCAAGTCATTACATCAATAAAGAAAAAACGAATAAGTGCAAAAAGTATTATAACGAGACAAAACGATTCCAACTAGGTTGACATCGAGATACACGTCCAATCACTTACTAGCACACTATCAAAAGTTGGTGAGAAACCAACCAAAGAAAATAACAAAACAACTGCAAGCATAGCAGTACATTCCCTGCACAAAACTAACAACACCAAGTCTGCCCCAACATCGAAGAACCATCCAAAAACATGAGCAAAAACCAGCGAGCCACCCTTTGCATCAGTGCAGCCAAATCCAAGCCAACATACACTCTGCAATGAAGCTAACAGAGAGTCCTCCACCTTCATTGGCTGCTCAAACACCTCCCCTGATGCATAATTTGGTCTAATGTCAATTGCAGTAACGGATCTGTTTCAGATTTGAGACGAAATCATCAATCGAGTAACACAATGCCTGCGCGTGTGCCTTTACCCGAAAAGCAATTTGAACTTTGATAAGAATGTAAGCTGGTGTACGACTTTGGGGCCATACAGAGTTCATTTTATATAAACTTAAATCACAGTGGTTTGAAAATTGATAGCGTAAAGTTTGTAATTGAGGGTTTTGTGTTAGTCAAGTATTTCATATTTTTTCTTTCTTCCTAGAAAGGTTTAAATTGACAGTGAAACAAAGTGAGCTTTTATACCAAAAAAGAGGGTTTCATAACTGCTAAAAAAAAGTTGGACTATTTTAAAAGGATGGATGATTCATAAGCAAGGAATGATTCACTTTCGAAGTCACTTCAGTTCTTTATAACAATTTCTTTGGACATGTTCTTTTTATTGTCTCTTAAATTCCACATATGTTACTTATTCTCACATGGTTTTTTTCTATTTTTACTTAATCTCAGCATGCCCAAAACACTCGAAAGGTATCAAAAATGCAGTTACCATACACCGGAAGTTAACCACTTAGCCAAAGAGATCGAGGTATCTTAATATTTATGACACTTACTTCCTATTAATTATTTAGCATATTGTTGTATTCGTCACCGAATGGTGAGAATTTAGTTAGCACAATGTAGAAATAGATATTTAAGGGCTTTTTCTTGTAAGTTGCTTTTTCAAATGCTATTAATTCATGCTCTAAATTTTATCATATTTGCAGTTTGTTTCAAATCGTAATAAACTTGTGCTATGCATGGATAAATTTTTTTTTTTAAATTGATACAAAAATATTTATATAAAATAAAATTAATTCATTATATTATTTTGTATTATTCGTACTTAAAATAGTTTCCATATTTAATCTCAATAGTGAAATCTATTTTGAGAATGATTAGTACAATAGAGAAATCTATTTTTGTATTAATTTTTTTAAAAAAAATGGAAGAACCAATGATTCTTTAACATCTATAATTTTACAATTAAAAAATCTAGAATTTGATGACCTCTCAATATTTTGCAAATTATAATGTATAGATTATCTTATTTTGTTCTGTTAACATTTTACATAATTTACTTCTTTTTGTGCCCTATAGCAAAGTAGCTACAGAGAATACTCAAAATTGAAAGATAAATACGAGGCACTGCAATGTTACCAAAGGTAATTAATTTCCATGAAAAAAATATTTAATTTAATTTTCTGGGTTCTTCAATTTTTCTGTCTATTTAAAGACCTAGCGTTTTTGTGTATATATATATATATATATTTCTCTTTTCTCTCTCATAACTTCTAATCCTTAATGTTGTAGACAGCTTCTTGGGGAAGACCTAGGCCCTCTGAATATAAAGGAACTTGAACATCTTGAGCATCAACTAGAGACAACATTGAAGCAGATTAGGTCAACAAAGGTAACCACTCTTTTATTACATACATTGACTATCATCAAAGGTATATTTTTAAGTTAATATTTCATTATAATGTTTGGCAAAATCATTTGATTTCAAGCTCTAATGTTAACTTCTGATGGGAGAAAAGTCAATAGCTAGAAGCTGTGAGATGGTTGAGATAAAATTGAATAAGATGTCCCTTTTCTAGGAACTGAAATTGATAATTTGGGGCTAAATGATTCCATTTAATTATAGATGGCAGGGTTAATTTGATCTAAATCATAATAGTTTAAGTGTAAAATTTCAGGTGTTTTAGCAATTCCTCATCCTCATGTGAGAGGAGGCACAACAAAGCTTCGTTCCCACGATATTAGTGGCATTTGTGATCATTAACACTAATTTCTGAATTTTAAAGGAGAAGGGATTAATGTGTATAAATTTACAATATTTTTCTGTTATCATTATATCCTCTAAGTTATTTTTTTTAACATTACAATATATATTACATGTATCTAAGTTTTTGGTAAAAAAAAATTTAAAATTAATATGAAACATTTAGACATGTGTTTGACACATGTTAGGAAGTGTTCTATAAGTATCGATATTGGATACAAAAATAGATACACACCTTCTTAAAGGTGTTCATACTTCGTAACTCACTTTCAAATGTGAATACTAATAGCCCTTTCGTGATACTAATATTCATTTCCACACCAATGAACCATTTGTAGAAGTTTCAAGTTATTGATGGCCCTGATGGTAGGTTTGTTGGAATATTGGAGGTAAACTCCATTGTATATGCACCCAAATATTTTCTATTATTGTTAGATTTTTTTTATATCACCACTACAAGCCCTACAAGTCTTTTCCTCTCATGGGCACTTCTTTCTCATTGGAGTTTTTCTTTTCTTTTCACACCCTCTTGCTTAAAGGATTTTCTTCCTCCTCCCTCTTGAAGACCTTTTTGTATTTTCTCTTCTCTAACGCTTAATGCAACTCAATCCATGGCACCTGTTTCTTTTTAGGGATCACATTCTTTTTGAAACATAAAACATTACAAAAGGGATAAGAGTAGTAGCAAACCGACTCCAGGCACATTGTGACTGATAATTATCCAGTATTTCCAGAATATAGACACATGGTATTCCATATTATTATGATTGGTGGAGAAAATGAGTAGATGAGTATTGTATTGGGTGATTGGGGAACATAAGAAGGTATATTGAATGATGATTTTTTTTTTTTTTTTTTTATCAGCAAAGAAAATCTTTATTGATAAGAAAACATACATTACATATGAGATTACATCAATAAGGATGAAAAAGAAAAAAGAAAAAAGGGAACGAAGCATAATAATGTTGGTAAGAAACTAATACTAGCTTAAACCAATACTTGTTGTCACCCAGAGACTAGCTCTACAAAAACTTATAACCTACAAGAACACTCAGACTTTAATTCCTCCACACTTACCACACTAAAGCTAACAGTAGAGTTTTACACAATCTTGCTTCCAACTCTTGAAACTTTAAGTCCAAAAAAAACATTCCTATAATCCTACCAATGACCCACAGACATAAAAGTTTCAAGATTCTACATTTCTTCACGGGCCTACCCCTCTTTGTTGGTTCTCTCTTTATTCTGTAGCTCTAATTCAATAATCTTGTTCAGAACAACATCTTCTTTTCCATTGAAATTGATTCCAAGAGATTTCCCCAATTGTAGAGTGGCTTTAGCTTCTTCGAGTAGATAATTGTTCGAACTTATAGCACCCTCAGACAGATCTGAAAGTGCTATAGCAATTGCTGCTGGTCGGTAGATGACAGCATTGGCAGCCTTTGGGGTTCAGTTCTCAATGTGAATGGAGATATTTGTCAATCAAAGGTATTCTCTCATACCAGAATCAGAGTGGTTACATCTTGTATGGAGTTTATAAACAAAATTATAGTATTGGAGTGTA